>OY856409.1:547095447-547672947 GCA_963693085.1 Alisma plantago-aquatica
GACACCCAAGTGGGCACCGTTAAAAGTCGACACCTTCAACATCAGTATCTAACCGACGCCATAACCCTTCCCACCACCGCAAACGCACCAACAAGGTAACTATAGGCGTCAGTTCTTAACAAAAACCGACACTATATAATGATCAAAGACGTCGATTATTAAACAAACACCAACGCCATAACCCTTCCCACCACTAAAAATGCGCCAGCAAGGGAACTATAAGTGTCAATTATTATAGAAAACTGACAGTATATCATGGTTAAACACGTTAGTTATTAAACAATAACTGACGCCATATCCCTGCCAGCACGGCCATGCCTGGCCACAATAGGCGTCGGTTCTTAATAATAACCGATGACAGCCATGGAAGGGACGTCAGTTTTTTGCTAATAACCGACGTTGTATGTCTTTGGTGTCAGTTTGATACAAATAATCGACGCCTATGTTCTGATTGTTTTTCTTATCAGTTTGTAGGCCTACTGTATGGCTAGTCATAGGATGCAGAACCTGTAGTTCAGTTATGAAATGCAGGTTTACATCATCCATTGATATCAGCCAACAACATGCCACAAACCTACAAAGTCATTCACATTCAGACACATGTATTGATCAGATACATGTAGAAACATGCAAAGTAATTTACATTCACATTCAGTTCCATTCATTTCATGTCTTTTCACATTCAGACATTGATGTATTGATCAGAAAAAGTCATTCATATTCACACATATGACAATACAAAAAAATTCATTCACATTCACACAAAAATAATTATGAGAACAAAGTTTAGAAATATCATTCTTTATTCATCATTGTCATCATTGTCCCAATTATATTTAAAAACTCCCACTACTTGTAGGGCTTTTTCCCATTCTTCTCTTACAACATCTAATTCCTCCCTCGTATAGGGAGTATGTACATCTAATAAATTTCCACCTGTACTGAAGTAATTTTTAAACACCTGTAAAGAGAATGACGTATATATATAATTAATAATATATAATAAGATTGATATATCTCATATTATCTAATGAGACTATATATAATACCTGATGTATAATATCGATTTCCATTACAACATATTTGATGATTAGGTCCATAAATCACATCATATAGTAGGCACATGCCCACCCGTTGTCTTGTGTAGCACACTATAAATTGAAATATACAAAATATTCAAAAATACAAATAAGCACAGTTCACATAAATAATATATACATTGGACTCGGGAAATTACTTTCACATTCTCCCAAATCAGTGGCTGATTATTTTTCCTGGGGACCTTTCCTCCAGCTTTTTTGAACTCTTGTAAAGCCCTACATGTTAATGTAACACATTAAATTGCATAATTAAATTGTAATGTAATAATAGATGTTAACGAATATAAAAATATGAAATATTTCTCACAAGAATAATGGCCTTTTCATTATGTGTCCATATAATGTATTCAATTCATTCCCCGCAGGATCTAGATAATAGACAGTGAACGTCTTGGGGATAATAACTAGTAACTCCCAATGTCTAACACTACAGGTAAGAAAGTTAAAAAATAATAACTCAAAATCCACAATAAAATTTTAATTTTCTTAAGTCCAAATTATAAGCAAAGTAAACTTACTCGACATTGAATGGAGCTATTATCACCGTCTTCTTATATTTACCAAAATATTCAAAAGCATCACAACAGTATGAAGTAATTGAAGAAGGGTATGTATCTACAAGACTAATCAAAGATGGAACCAAAAATCCCACATGGGAAAATGCAAAATCTGTACATATCTTGTGTAAGTGGCTGCAAAATATGTATTACATATGCATTAATATATAGGAAATTAGATCACCGTATATAAAACAATGTATACAGATGTATAAACAAGATCTCACCATATCCACACCTCTATCATAGATGTGTTCATCCAATCATAATGAAACAACTCCAAAATATCTTGTAAAAATAGCTTGTTTTCGTATGATTGACCTGCATTAATACTTCTGCATTAATACGTATGAAAAACTTGTATAAATAGATTGTTTTCGTATGACTGACCTACAACATCCTCTGGAATTGTAACATTTATAGGGAAATTTCGATCATGTTTTCCGATCCATACTGCCATACCCCTACAATTAGGACCTAACGAGGCGTGTAGGTCCCTTGGAAGCCAATTTGGTAGTTGATGAGGTGGATGTTGAGGCCGAGATGTAGAAGGTGTCGTCTTTTTTACCTGTATATATAATTTCAGATCAATTGACTCATATATACACAATAAAAAATTAACGTAATGTAAATTTACCATACAATATTAGTATAGACGACATCCGCTTTGGGCCACATTATCACTCCACCTTCTGCCTCACTAACTGTTTCAGAATCTGGGTGGGCATATGGTAGTTGAAGATCCCTCCAATCGGGGAGTATATGTATCAGGCTCACACGAACCATACCAGCTGGTACTGGAGTCCCATGAAACATCTCCCCTGGAAGGTCTGGGTAAGCCTGTGCCTCTACAATGATATATTCTTTACTTTTTAGACGGCATGGCTTCAACCCCTATAAATTTATGTAAAGAATGTTATATACATATATACATAAACATATCATCTTGAAAAGACTAGCTACTATGTCATAAAAATACTTACAGAGGATGTGGTAGGTAGTGGGTCTACATGATTACTCCCAACCTCTGTAGTAGGAGTAATAGAAGCGCGACATGTCACAGGTACCATCTGAGTGGCCGTCTGAGACGCCTGCCACTTCACCATTGCTTCTTGGACTTTCCTCTCAATTAATTCATCTACCTATACATGGATAAAAGAAACATAGTCTATTATTGTATTCCCTTTCACAATAATATTCTAAAAAAAGAATAGGTTACCTCAACTCGTGAAATTCCCACTTTTGGGACATGTTTACACTGGGATGGCCCAAAAAATGCTTTGATGCCCACACTAGCGTCTGCACCCCTAACACGTCCAGGATGCTCTGGGTTACCTAGAGCAACTGTCAATTCATCCCTTGTTCCCTCAAGGATGAACTTTCCTTCCTTCCTCTGCTCGTGTAGCTCCCGCTAATCGCCATCAACAGAAATTGGTAAGTAAACATAACAATAATAAATATCGATCGATTGCTCTAAGAGTTGAATTTTACCATTTTTGCAGCCATCTCAGCAGTTGTGGGCTTCGTTATATCTCCCTTATTGTTTTGCCTCCCAACTATCCACATAGCATGGCGAGGCAGAGGTGCGGGACCAATAGTAGAGGACTCCTGAGTAGCAGCAGACTGAGCAGTAGACTCAGCCTGTAGTCTTTGGCGAACGACTGCATAGCCTCTAGGACCCATTGTGTGGTCATGCACATTCAGTGCACACCTTTCTCTTTGAGCATCGCTGATAGCCTTGTTAGTAAGCACATTGATTTGGTTAGTAAGACTAAAGGTTAATCTTGAATAGGTGAATACATAAGAATGTATATTAATTAAATTGGGAGTGGTGCTTAATACCTTGAATTCATCCATTTTTCTTTGGGTAACAAAGTCCTCCTAGTCTTTGGTGTCTAGGTAGTTCCATTGCTCAGTGACTGTCTTTTGCCTAAATTTATTTTTTAAAGAGAATACAAACAAAAATTATTAGTGTAGTGTTAGTCAAAAAGTGATCAATGTCTAGAATTAGAAATCAACCAAGAACCTCTTCTCAGCATCGCATATGTAATCTCGGGTGATATTTGTCCTATAGTTCCTTAGGACCCTCCCACAGCATTGCATCACATATTTATGATGCAATTTTTCATCCAGATCAAATATACTCTATAAAATAGAATTACTATTAACTAGTATCCTAAAAATTAGTAATCTACAAAAATAGAATTGCAAATAATGATAACTCACTCATAGTTCCTTCCATATTAAGTCTTTATTCCCCTTAGTAACTTTATGCCAGGATTCAAAAATAGGACTACAATGGCTGCGAGTAAGAACCCCAATATATGAAATAAATGAGTTGTTGTTCATTCCAACTGGATTTCCTGCATGATTGAAATCCACAGCCAGTTTGGGTCACTACTACAGAAACAACGTTCAATGTCGCTTTTCTGGGCGTCGGTTATTGAGGAAAATCGACGCCTATACTATTCGGCGTCGGTTATTTTGACAAACCGACATCTATATTCGAAGACCATCCAGACACAGGTACTGCTTTGTATTCAGCGTCGGTTGCGTATAACAGACCGACGCCTAAAATCGCCCGCGAAATCCAATTTTTGAGCGAAAACATTTTAGGTCACCTACAGCGTCGGTGTTTTAACAATTCACTGACGCCTATTTAAAATGAAAATTTGCGAGAAAAGTCCCACTTTCAGTGTTGGTTATCCTTAGATAACAGACGCTGATAATGGTTTCCGCCAAATAATTTAGGGCAAAGGTTGTCTAGTTGAGCGTCGGTCATTTACTATCAATCGATGCTAAAGCATAATAGGCACCGGTGTTGTAGATAACCGATGCCGTTGACCAACTTAATAGAGGCCCGATCACCCGGCTTTTCCCCCTTTCTTCCCGTTTCATGATTCTCTTGTGCGCTGCTCGTCGCCGCTCTCCCAAAATCACTGCCTGGTGCCTGCTGCTTCTCGCTCGCCGCCGACGATCCCTGCTGCTGCTCTGCATCGCCGCCGCCGCCCGCCACCTTCCTCCTTGCGTCGCCGCCGCCGCTCGCCGCCTTCCTCCTTGCGTCGCCGCCGCCGCCCGCCGCCTTCCTCCTTGTGTCACCTCCGCGCCGCCTTTCCTCATTGATCATGCCCTATTGTGGCGCTGTCTTCTTCCTTGCCTCCACCCGCTGCTTGCTGCTCTGCTCTCCAGGTATTAGCCGTAGCACCTTCTTCCTTGTCTTCTTCCTTGCCGCCCACTGCTCTGCTCTGCTTGCTGCGTTGATTTCAAAACCTAAGCACCTTAGCCACTTGGCTATGGTTACCTAGAAATTAAGTGAGATACCTTCTAGTTATAGAAGTCCTTACTTCACTTTTTCCCCGACTAAATAATCAATCAATTTCGTAAAAGACTAGTTAGTGTTCTACTTCTTTCACTGAGAACTGAGAAGAATGGCCTACCACGGCCGTGGTAGGCCAACACAGCCACGGCCGTGTTTGCTATTGGTAAGGATATGAACAAATCTATATGTAATGCTTTATGTAAATTTTAGGATACGAACAAATCTTTTGCTTGCATATATTTGTGATTCTAATATATTTGTGCTTCTAATCCTAATTCAATTGTGATGAAACCCTAACATGTACATATCTATTATTGTGTTTGTTGGCCTAGAAACCCGTCCAAGATTTACTCATTAGGAGTAAATCTTGGATAGTCCCCTATTTGGGACTGTTCTTGAACACCTAATCTCACTTAGGATGTAAGTGTATAATGTGTATTGGGTATCGAGAAAATTTCAGTAGCATTTCCTCGTTTGTTCTCTAAGTACATATATACTTAGAGAACAGTGGGGAAATGCTGCCAAAATTTTCTTGAAAACCCAATACACATTATACACTTACTAGTGAGATTAGGTGTTCAAGGATGGGATAGGTGGTACACATTTATTATATATAAATGACATCACATGTGTTTGTTGGCCTAGATAATAGGAGTAAATCTTGGATAGGATGTAAGTGTATACCCTAATCTTGTCCTAATATATACTTGTTTTCTCTTTGATCATAGAATGGATAGATCGTGGATGTCCATTCACAATCGCTGCACCCCAGAGTTTATATCTGATCTTGATCAGTTTATTAGATTTGCCGAGGAACATAGGAAGAAACCTACAGATAGGTTCTACTGTCCATGTAGGCATTGCGATAACAACTTGAAAGTCAACACTGGTGAGGAAATCAAAAGTCATGTCATGTGCAACGGGATTTTACAAGGCTATACAGAATGGCACTGGCATGGAGAGATTTCAAACTCGAAACCAGTAGATGTCGATAGCAGTGCTTGGGTGGAAGAAGAAATTTCCTCCGATGATGTAGATGTGAACGAACCAGTTCCAGTAGACATCGTTGATGCGATGCTGGATAGTTGTAGGGTAGAGCACACTGATCCACCTCCTATCTTTAGAAACATTGTGCATGATGATGAGATACCATTATACACAGGCTGTGCTAAGTTTACGAAGCTTAGCGCTGTGTTGAGATTGTATAAGTTGAAAGCTAACAATAGATGGAGTGACAAAAGCTTTACCTCATTGTTGACTTTGTTGAAAGAAATGCTTCCTGAAGGAAACGAGCTGCCAATCTCAACATACCGGGTAAAGAAAATGTTGTGCCCAATGGGAATGGAGGTCAAGAAGATACACACATGCCCGAATGATTGTGTATTATTTCAAAAGGACTATGTAGATTTGAAAGATTGTCCAAAATGTGGTGCGTCACGGTATAAATTGATGACTTTGGGGGAGTCCAAAACTGGTTCTCCTGCCTAGGTGTTGTGGTATCTACCTATAATATCACGGTTTCAATGCTTGTTTGCAAATCCAAAAGATGCAAAGAATTTGAGGTGGCATGCAGATGTTAAGAAAAATAATGATGGGATCCTACGACATGCGTCTGATTCCCCACAGTGGAAGAAGATTGATCTATTGTACCCCGAATTTGGTGAAGAAGATAGGAATCTAAGACTTGGGCTTTGTACAGATGGGATGAATCTGTACGGGACATTGAGCATCCAACATAGCACTTGGCCAGTCATGCTTGTTATATACAATATTCCTCCCTGGCTGTGTATGAAAAATAAGTACGTTATGTTGTCGTTGTTGATATCGGGCCCTAAACAACCCGGAAATGATATCAATGTTTATCTTGAACCTCTGATTGATGACTTAAAGAAACTTTGGGCTGAAGGTGTGATGACCTATGATGCTTCAGGAAGAGAGACATTTCGTTTGCACGCTATGTTGTTTTGCACTATTAATGACTTTCCAGCATATGGGAATTTGTCTGGATATAGTGTCAAAGGAGCTAAAGTGTGCCCTATATGTGAAGAAAACACTGATTCAATAAGACTAAAACATGGAGGCAAGACTGTATATCTTGGTCATCGAAGGTTTCTTTCAAAATTCCATCTGTATCGTAGGAAGCGCAAAGCATTCAATGGATGGAATGATGAACGGAGTGCACCTAAACCTATACCAGGGGATGTTGTTTATGAAAGAGTAAAAGACATTGTCAATGAATTTGGTAAGAAATCACAATGTAGTATGGCCACATGGAGTGACAATTCTTCATTCAAGAAGAAGTCAATATTTTGGGATCTTCCTTATTGGAGTTCTTTGACAGTCAGGCATTGTATCGATGTAATGGACGTTGAGAAAAATGTATGTGATAGCATCATTGGTACTCTGTTAAATATACTAGGTAAGACTAAAGATGAGATAAAATCTAGACTGGACCTACGTGAAATGGGAATAAGGTCAGAATTAATAGAATTATGTGAAATGGGTAATAAAAGAACATACTTACCTCCCACTTGTTACACGTTGTCTAGAAAGGAGAAGAAAGCTTTTTGTGAATGCTTGGTAAATGTTAAGGTGCCACATGGTTACTCATCCAACATCCGTAGATTGGTATCAATGAAAGATCTGAAGTTGATAGGTCTTAAATCTCATGATTGTCACACTCTAATGCAACAAATATTTCCCGTGGCAATTCGATCTATATTACCGAAGCATTTAAGGTTTACAATCACCAGACTTTGTTTCTTTTTCAACAGTCTATGCAGCAAAGTTATTGACCCTGATACTCTCGATAATTTGCAAAGAGAAGTGGTTGTTACCCTATGTCAGCTTGAGATGTATTTCCCTCCTTTGTTCTTTGATATCATGGTACATCTTGTTGTCCACTTGACTAGGGAAGTGAAAATGTTGGGACCAGTTTTCTTGCATTGGATGTATCACTTTGAACGATACATGAGCATTTTTAAAGGTGATGTTCGAAACCGTTATCATCCTGAAGGGAGTATTATTGAAGGTTATGTGGCGAGAGAGGTTATGGATTTTGCAATGACTTTTTGAGTGGTAATAACACTTCTGTTAATGACAAGAATATTGAGGAGGGCAAAGGAATTTTGGGATCACAGGTGAAAGTAATCAGCCGTGAGCAGTTGGAACAAGCTCACTTGTATATTTTACACAACATGGACGAAGTGAGTGTTTATATTGAGGAACATACCAATTTCATCAAGAGACAACATCCTCGAGCAAGTTCAATGTGGCTTGCTAGAGAGCATAATAAGACTTTTACTAAGTGGTTTGAAGATAAAGTCTTACATCAACTATCTCAAACACCAAATGATATTACAGAAACTATCAAATGCCTCACCTTTAAACCAAAACCGAATGTTATGTCTTATGAAGGGTTTGACATTAATGGGTTCACATATTACACAAAGCGCCAAGATGATAAGAGTGTCGTCCAAAACAGTGGGGTCACTCTTCAAGCGTCGACTATGTATTTTGCAAGTGCAAAGGATAAGAGTCCTCGTGAAGCTAAAATGTCATATTACGGTGTCATTAAAGACATATGGGAGTTTGACTACATAGATTTCAGAATTCCGCTCTTTAAATGTAATTGGGTTGATAACACCAAAGGAGTTATAGTGGATGAATTAGGTTTCACTTTGGTGAACTTTGAAAAGATTGGCGAGAAGGGTGAACCATTCATATTGGCATCACATGAAAAACAAATATTCTATATCGATGATCCTGAAAATGATAAATGGTCGGTTGTTGTTCATGGTAAAAGACAGTTCATTGAAGATCCTATAGATGAAGAAGAGTACTATGATAAGTATGATGACTCCAGTACATTCTCAGTTGGGTTGCCAACTCCACAAAATATTGAAGCTATTGATGACTTATATGTGCGCGGAGATCACAATGAAGGATTGTTAATTGATAAAAGATCACAATTTTAGAGACATGTATGTTTATATTTTTTATTGAAGCTAAATATTTGCTTTTTTAATACAAATGCTAATTCAGTGTGTTTATTTTTGTCAAATTTTAGGTTGATGATACACATGTACCCACTGAAGCACTGGAGCAACTTGATGCGCGGAGAGGGACATTCCAACTCGAGATATCGTCTACCGTTTCCTCCTCCTCCGCAGCAATATCCTCATCTCTGAACGTTTCTCATAGGATTCTGAACCCCTTCCTTCCCTCTACTACATTGAAGCCATGCCGCAGTTGAACCCTTTCGCCGAGCCCTACCCGGCCAAGCAGGCGTCACCTGAAGCACCACCGCCATCGTTGTCTCCACCTCCATCGCAACTTGCTTCAGGAGACGACGACGGTGGTGGTGCTTCAGGCGACGCCTGCTTGGCCAGGTAGGGCTCGGTGAAAGGGTTCAACTGCGGCATGGATTCGATGTAGTAGATGGATGGAAGGGTTCAGAATCCTGCGAGAAACGTTCAGAGATGAGGATATTGCTGCGGAGGAGGAAACGGAAGACGATATCTCGAGTTGGAATGTCCCTCTCCGCACAGGAGTCTGTGAGGGAATGGTAGTAGGCAGGTGAGGAACAACTGAGTTCATGCTAGGACATATATACTAAAGTAACATGATACACTGCCAGTCTGTGGAGGGACTGAGGGAGATACTGGAGGAGAGTAACACCTGCCACTGTAACAAAATGCCACATAAGCCAAGAAGAAATAGGTGAGATCTTGTTTATACATCCATATACCTTGTGTCAAGTAAGTTTACTTTTTTAAAATTTTGTATGTTTCAATTTATAGTGCGCTACACAAGACAACGGCTGGGCATGCGCATACTATGTGATGCTATTTATGCAGATGATTATCTGACATGCCGCATTGGATATTAATACCATACATGAGGTATTATATATAGTCTCATTAGTTAGTATAAAATATATCAATCTTATTTTTATATTATTACTTATATATACATCATTCTCTTTGCAGATGTTTAAAATTGACCACACTATAGGTAAACGCTTAAAAAATGTACATGCTCCATATACAATGGAAGCATTAAATGAAATAAGAGAAGAATGGGCAAAAGCCATACAAGCAGTGGAGATTGTAAGATATAATTGGGATGCTGAATGATATTTTGTAAATAAATATTTCTGAATGTTTATACAAGTCTGAATGTTTCTACATGTATTTGAATGTTTCTACATGTGTGAATGTGAGAATTGAATTGATGTCTAAATGTATCTACTTGTGTGAAAAAATATTTGTTGATTTTGCAAGTTTGTGGCCTGTTTGTAGGCTGATATCAATGGATGTCGTAAGCCTGCAGTTCAAGAAACTGAACTACAGGTTCTCATCCTGCTGACCAGCCACAACAGGCCTGCAAACTGATAAGAAAAAAAAATTAAAGTATAGGCGTTGGTTATTTATAGAACACCGACGCCTAAGGAATACAACGTCGGTTATGGGATAAAACTGACGCCGAATGTGACAAACAACCCGACCGTGCAGGAAAGCATGGCCGTGGTGGAACAGGCGTCGCGTATTAGTATAAAACCAACGCCTATTGTACTAAACACGGCCGTGTAGTGAAGCACAGCTGTGTCGTCTGGGAGTATGACGTCAGTGTTTTAGTTGTTAACCGACGCCGAAAGTGTCCTAGGTGGTGCCCTTTTTTGTGGCGCGAACCCTATCGACGTCGGCCAACTATATATAACCGACGCCTATATATCATATAGGCGTCGGTTATAAAACCGACGCCGACGAGTTTGACCTTTAGCGGCGCCCACATAGGCGTCGCTTGAAAACAGTCGCCAAAGGGGGTTAAAAAACTGACGCCAAAGGCTATTTCTGTAGTAGTGGGTCCATTGCCCCTTTGTTGTAGTAACTTGTTTATCACTGTGATGCCCCTCACTTTTTCAATTTTTTTGCTTCTCATCAAGTGCCCCAATTTCTTCAGGGGGTACATCACCAACCTAAAATTTGATAAAAAAACACACTTACATGATATAACTATAAATGAACATATAGATAGAAACCTCAGGGATATATTTTTAAAAGTTACATTATCAGGCGGCATTTTGATGTCCTCACCCTCACGGTAATCATTAGCACGGTCATCAAGAGAATGCTCAACCATCTGAAAGTTTACATTCACATTGTAAAGTAATTCACATTGTAAAGTTCACATTCACATTGTAAAGTAATTCACATTGTAAAGTTCACATTCAAATTTTAAAGTTCACATTCAGAAAAATAAAACATATAAAAATATATATTTTTAAAACTTACATTGTGAGGCGGTGCATTGACATCCTCGCCCTCACGGTAATCATCAGCACATTCATCAGGAGAATGCTCAGCCATCTGAAAGTTCACATTCACATTGTAAAGTAATTCACATTGTAAAGTTCACATTCAGAAAAATAAAACATATAAAAATATAAACATGCATGCCTCTAATATTGTGATCTTTTATCAATTAACAATCCTTCATTGTGATCTCCGCGCACATACAAGTCATCATTTAGCTTCAGTATTTGGTGGTGTTGGCAACCCAACTGAGAATGGACTAGAGTCATCATACTTATCATAGTACTCTTCTTCATCTATAGGATCTTCAATGAACTGTCTTTTACCATGAAGAACAACCAACCATTTATCATTTGTAGGATCATCGATATAAAATACTTGTTTTGCCTGTGATGCCAATATGAATGGTTCAACCTTGTCGCCAATCTTTTCAAAGTTCACTAATGTGAAACCCAATTCATCCACTATAACTCCTTTGGTGTTATCAACCCAATTACATTTAAAGAATGGAATCTTGAAATCTACATAGTCAAACTCCCATATGTCTTCAATGACAGTGTAATATGACATTTTAGCTTCACATGGACTCTTATTCTTTGCACTTGCAAAAAACAATGAAGATGCTTGAAAGGTGATCCCACTATTTTGGATGACACTCTTATCATCTTGATGCTGTGTAATATGAGAATCCATTTATGTCAAACCCTTCATAAGACATAACATTCAATTTTGGTTTAAAGGCGAGGCATTTGATAGTTTTAGTAAGATTATCTGGTGTTTCAGATAGTTGGTGTAAGACTTTATCTTCAAACCAATTAATGAATGTCTTGTTATGCTCTCTAGCAATCCACATTGAATTGGCTCGAGGATATTGTCTCTTGATGAAATTGGTATGTTCTTTGATATAAACACTCACTTCGTCGATGTTGTGTAAAATATACAAGTGACCTTGTTCCAACTGCTCATGGCTGATTACTTTCATCTGTGATCCCAAAATTCCTTTGCTAAAATGATCCTCAATATTCTTGTCATTAACATGAGCATCATTAGCACTCATAAATTCATTGCAAAAATCCATAACCTCTCTCACCACATAACCCTCAATAATACTCCCTTCATGCCGATAACGGTTTTGAACATCACCTTTAAAAATGCTCATGTATCATTCAAAGGGATACATCCAATGAAAGAAAACTGGTCCCAACATTTTCACTTCCCTAGTCAAGTGGACAACAAGATGTACCATGATATCAAAGAACGAAGGAGGAAAATACATCTCAAGCTGACATAGGGTAACAACCACTTCTCTTTGCAATTTATCGAGAGTATCAGGGTCAATAACTTTGCTGCACAGACTGTTGAAAAAGAAACAAAGTCTGGTGATTGCAAACCTTACATGCTTTGGCAATATAGATTGAATTGCCACAGGCAATATTTGTTGCATTAGAGTGTGACAATCATGAGATTTAAGACCTATCAACTTCAAATATTTCATTGATACCAATGTACGGATGTTGGATGAGTGACCCTGTGGAACCTTAACATTTACCAAGTATTCACAAAAAGATTTCTTCTCCTTTCTTGACAACGTGTAACAAGTGGGAGGTAAGTATGTTTTCCGATCGCTACTAACTACTTCTGTTAATTCTATCCTTATTCCCATTTCATGTAGGTCCATTCTAGATTTTATCCCATCTTTAGTCTTACCTGGTATATTCAACAGAGTACCGATGATGCTATCACATACATTTTTCTCAACGTGCATGACATCGATATAATGCCTGACTGCCAAAGAACTCTAATAAAGAAGATCCCAAAATATTAACTTCTTATTTAATAAAGATTTGTCACTCTGTGTGACCATCATACATTGTGATCTCTTACCAAATTCATTGGCAAAGTCTTTTATTTTTTCATAAACATCCTCCCATGGTATAGGTTTAGGTGCACTCCGTTCCTCATTCTGTCCATTGAATGCTTTGTGCAACCTACGATACAGATGGAATTTTGGAAGAAACCTTCAATGACCAAGATATACATTCTTGCCACCGTGTTTTAGTCGTATTGAATCAATGTTCTCTTCACATATAGGACATGCTTTAGATCCTTTGACACTATATCCAGACAAATTCCCATATGCTGGAAAGTCATTCACAGTGCAAAACAACATAGCGTGCAAACGAAATGCCTCCCTTCATGAAGCATCATAGGTCATCACACCTTCACCCCAGAGTTTCTTCAAGTCATCAATTAGAGGTTCAAGATAAATGTCGATATCATTTCCAGGTTGTTTACGACCCGATATCAACAATGACAGCATAATATACTTATTTTTCATACACAACTAGGGAGGAAGATTGTATATAACAAGCATAACTGGGCAAGTGCTATGTTGGCTGCTTAATTTCCTGTATGGATTCATCCCATTTGTACAAAGCCCAAGTCTTAGATTCCAGACTTATTCACCAAATTCAGGGTACAATAAATCAATCTTCTTCCACTGTGGGGAATCAGACATATGTCGTAGGATCCCATCATTATTTTTCTTAACATCTGCATGCCACCTCAAATTCTTCGCATCTATCGGATTGGCAAACAAGTGTTGAAACTATGGTATTATAGGTAGATACCACATCACCTTGGCAAGAGAACCAGTTTTGGACTCCCCCAAAGTCATCAATTTATACCTTGACGCACCACATTTGGGACAATCTTTCAAATCCACATAGTCATTTTGAAATAATACACAATCATTCGGGCATGCATGTATCTTCTTGGCCTCCATTCCCATTGGGCACAATAATTTCTTTAACCGGTATGTTGAGATTGGCAGCTCATTTCCTTCAGGAAGAATTTCTTTCAACAAAAACAACAATGACGTGAAGCTTTTTTCGCTCCATCTATTGTTAGCTTTTAGCTTATACAATCTCAACACAACACTAAGCTTCATAAACTTACAACCTGTGTATAATGGTATCTCAGCATCATGCACAATGTTTCTAAACATGGGAGGTGGATCGGTGTGCTCTACCCCACAACTATCCAACATCGCATCAACAATGTCTACTGGAATTGGTTCATTCACATCTTCATCATCAGAGGCAATTTCTTCTTCCACATAAGCACTTCTATCGACATCCACTGATTTCAGGTTTTAAATCTCTCCATGCCATTTCCATTATGTATAGCCTTGTACAATCCCATTGCACATGACATGACTTTTGATTTTGTCACCAGTGTTGACTTTCAAGTTGTTACCGCAATGCCTACATAGACAGTAGAACCTATCTCCAGGTTGTTTCCTATATTCCTTAGCAAATCTAATAAACTGATCAAAACCAGAAATAAACTCTGGGGTGCAGCGATTTGGAATGGACATCCATGATCTATCCATTCTATGATCAAAGAGAAAACAAGTATATATTAGAACAAGATTAGGGTTGAAAGATTAGGGTTTATGGTTAAAACTTTAGGGTTTAAGGTCTTATATATAATTAATGTGTACCACCTATCCCATTCTTGAACACCTAATCTCACTAGTAAGTGTATAATGTGTACTGGGTTTTCAAGAAAATTTCGGCAACATTTCCCTACTGTTCTCCAAGTACATATGTACTTAAGGAACAAACGGGGAAATGCTACTGAAATTTTCTTGAAAACCAAATACACATTATACACTTACATCCTAAGTGAGATTAGGTGTTCAAGAACAGTCCCAAACTGGGGACTATCCAAGATTTACTCCTAATGAGTAAATCTTGGACAGGTTTCTAGGCCAACAAATACATGTGTTGTCATTCTTATATATATATAGAGAAAGTACTCTATCATTATAATAATCACACAAGAGGCTATGTACCATCATATCTTACTTGCATTAGGATTAGGTTAAGAATTATAACTGATCTTCTCATATATGATTAGAAACTCTTGATGAATAATTGAAGTTTTTAGATTAATAATATTATTCATGCTAATTTAGTGTTTTGAAACCATGGACATCTTACTATGATCTTAATGCTAGTAATATGATCTAGGTATCATGGATACCAAATATGCTTAATATGATGAATAAGGTTTCACATAATATGCATCACTAAAGGTTGTAATCTTAAAAACAATGATATGATGGAATTAGGGTTTGTAACCCTAACTCCTAGTTCAAACACGAGACAACCCTAATTACTTTGGTCAAATTAAGTAAAACTATGTTCATATAAAATGTCTTATGATGATCCATCAAACTTTTATCATGGATTCATATCAGTATCATCATGCCATATAATTAATTGAATCACGAGCAAACCATATTGATAAGTAATGCACTAATGTATATGTTAAAAAGTAACCTAGGAATTTCCAAGAATAAGGTTGCCGATGCTAAGACAATAAATAAAAAAGAAACTTACATAGGAATTTCCAATAAGAAAGTTACCTAGGAATTATTCTTGCTAGCTAATAAATCAATCTTAATGCTAATAATATGATCAAAAGCAAGGAAGCCCAAGTTGCTAGCAAGTGCAGCCATGTGGTGATGGTCCCTATAATTTGAGTTAGCATCACCTCAACCGTGTCCAAAATGATGGAAGAGAAGGAAATAGTGATGTGTAGTGATCATTCATTGGACCATCAGTTTCTTTGAGTACATGTTTAAGGGAGAAACAAAACTAGGTCATGGGGGGGGGGCTGACCTTGGGTGGCAGTGGTGACCTTGGGGCTGACCTTGGGCAGTGGAGCGTAGGGAGAAGGCACAGAGGAGGACTGAGCAGGTCACATCTGTGATTGTGGGCGTCGGCGAGCAAGGAGCCGGTGAGCACAACACCGGCAGTTGAGAGTAGGGAGAAGGGCGGCGACAAGTAAGGAGAATGAGTGGCACAGCGGCGACGAGTAGGGAGCAGCAGGGAGCGGTGGGCAGCGATGCGCAAGGAGGAGGGAGTAGGGGTGGAATCGCCAAACCCAAGCTTCAATCGCAATGAAACAGAGAAAGGGGAAGAGTCTTCTTTGTGCGGGTGCTATTAAGTTAACAATCAGCGTCGGTTTTTAAAAACGGCCAACGCTTATAACAATAGGCGTCGGTTACCACAAAAAAATGACACCTATGCTCAATGATAGTCGTCGGTTTCAACTAGAAAAACCGACGTCTATCTACATATGTCGACAAAAAAAATGTTCTCAAATTCTGACCATAGTCGTCGGTTGCCGTAGAAAACCGACGCCAAAGGGGGGTGAAAATTTTTGTAGGGACAGCGTGTGAAAACACTTCGGCATTAGTTATTGCAAGAACACTGACGATAAAAATGGGCCCAATTTTTGTCTCGTGAAAAACCTTTAGTCGTCGGTTAATTAGTTAATAACTGACGTCGTTTGTTAAATTTTGGAGGTAATTTTTTTCACTGCAAAATTTAGATTTGGCGGTCGATTTTAGGTGTCGGTTGGTAGTTGAGGAACCGCCACAAAATAAAAAGTGATACTTGTGTCTGGCCGCTCTTCACAGATAGATGTCGGTTTGTGTATTCAACCGATGTTGTATGGTTTAGGCGTCGATTTCTTGTATACAACCGACGCCTATAAATGTGACATTATAAGCCATTTTTGTAGTAGTTCTCGTTTACTTCTCCTAAGTTCAAATATTTTCCCACGATTGTTTGATTTGGAAATATTAGGTTTAAGTCACCCCCACAGTAGTCATCCTTTCCACATGATTAGTATGGAACCTATGGAGTTTGGATCTTGATGAGAACCTCCATGGGGAAACCTCGTTTTCAATGGGAAAACGTTCTTGAAGAAATTTGCATCTAGGAATTCCACAATTGTGATGACATCCATGCAATATATACCATATTTAATGACAAAGAATATATATGCATAGCTTGTCTCCACGTAACCCACAAATATGGTATCTACAATTTTGGGTCCCAATTTCTTTCTCTTATGTTCAAGGGCAATTACTTTTGCAAGACACCGCCACACTTTGAGATATTTGAGACTGGTCTTATGACCTCTCCATAGGTCAAATGGACTACTTTCTTTTTGTTTATGGGGAACTCTATTCAGAATATGGAAAGCCATATTCAAGGCCCCCCCCTACATGTAAGAGGGTAACCTACAACTTTGGAGTAACACATTTACCATATCTATCAGGGTTGGGTTTTTCTGTTCCACTGTCCCATTTTACTATGGTGAATAAGGGGTCGTAACATCATGGTCAATAATGTAATTTTGAGAATATACTTGAAATAAGTTTGAAGTGTACTCACCTCCCATGTCATACCGTAACTATTTAACTACCTTGCTAGTTTGTGTCTCGACTTTATTCTTAAAGATTTGAAATTTATCTAATG
This sequence comes from Alisma plantago-aquatica, assembly GCA_963693085.1. Lineage (NCBI taxonomy): Eukaryota > Viridiplantae > Streptophyta > Magnoliopsida > Alismatales > Alismataceae > Alisma > Alisma plantago-aquatica. Next base: position 547,113,082 of record OY856409.1, read on the forward strand.
CTTCATCCTTACTTTTCAATAACAAAATGAAATGATATATGTTTCAGTCATCAATGGATGTGATAAACTATCATTTGTTATCCCTAGTCGTTAAACCATTGAACTCACAAATGCCAGTGTGTACTAAATCCAGAATTTTAGAATTCCTTTCAACCTTGCAGAAGGGTTTCCTTGGCTGTTTATCCTTCTCACACATTTCACAGTTGTAATTTTTATCAATGATTTATTTTAGGATTAAATCCATGTCCATAGTACATTTTATTTAATTAAAATTTATGTGACCCAAACGACCATGCCAAACATTAGATGATTCAAGAATCAATACAAGTGAAATAGTATTATCATTCATATAAGGAACTTATAATGGATCTACAAGAAATTAAAATAGGTTCTCAACATCACAAAGATAGCCTTTACCGAAGAAACACCCATCTTGTACATGTGTAACAACAACTTTGTCACACTTACATTATATTCTCAAACCTTCTCTAACGAACACAAGATCACTAAGCTTATTCCACCGGATTATAAGGACATGTCTAACTCTTTGTAAGATTAAAAATTCTCCTGATGGAAACTTCACATCTGCCCACCATTCACCATTGACTTCAACAGTATAATAATCTCCCAAAGTGATGAACCTGCAAGTAGAGGGTTTGTAAGACACAAATAGAGACTTGTCAGCTGGGACATGCACATTAGCCTTGTTGTCTACAATCAAATATAGTGGTTTGTAAGTAGAGAGTATTTCAGGTTTACTAGGTAAATGCCCATCATTGAGATTTGAGGATGAAGACATCATGTTGACAAGACCTACTCATATGATACAACAAACTTCTTAGACCTTTTCAAGTAACAATCCTTTTTTCAGTACCCAACCTACCCACAACTCAAAAAAGGTTTATTCTTGGGTTTCTTTTAGATTTTGGCTTTGGGTTTGTGATCATTATTAAGCTTTTTCCTTTATCTCATGGCTATATCTATTTCCTACCCTCAGGTTGATTTTAGTATTTGTATCAACATGCATGATCTATTTTTGATCTCTATGTTCCTCTTCAATTATGATGTCCTTCACTAAGTCATCAAGTGACATACTTCCCTTTTTTTGCTTGAGTTCTAGGCAAAGGCTGCCCATGAATCAGAGATCTTTTTGATGATAAACATAACAATGAACTTATATGTGTTGGACCTAAGGGCTTTAGAGGGGGTCAATAGAGCTACAAATATCTCACAAAACAGATTAGACCTTCAAATTACATCAAATTTAGAGCAATAGCTTAATTGCAATTTTAAGTCCTATCTAACAAGCATAGCAAGGATGAGAGAGATTGATAGCAAGCACTTGACAAAGGGATGTAGAGTGGTTCCACACTTCAAACTAGAAGTGAATCAGTCCACTACCTAGAGAGGTCAACCTATAGGACTTTGCAAGTGCTTTTCTCTATATTATCACCAATATGAGTTACAACACAGGACCACCAATGGACTTGCCCATCCCACCACAAGGAGATGTCCACCTTACTAAAGGGGTTACCCACTTAGCTTGAGTCTTCAGCCTTCACCAAGGTCTTACCCACTCAATCTCAAGTCTTCTTCCTTGAAGAACTTTGCTTCTCCTCTTGGATCTTCAGCCTTTGCCTTTTCCTTCACCTAGAGAAGATCACCACCTCTTCATCAACCTTGAAGAGGACCAGCTATAGCTCCTTCTTCACTCGATGGAGCTTTCTTCACCTTTTCTTCATGTAGGAAGGGGATAGAGAAGTAGTGGAAGATTGAGAGATTTACATGCACAAGGATGGAGCTCTCTTACAATATGCCTAACTCACTCACAAATCACAAAATGAAGTGTAAAACTAGAGAGAGAAAGGGGCTCAAGGAGTATTAGCACACTCAACTATAGCAAGGACTTGGATATCTTGAATGAGAAAACTTGGAATGAACTCCAAGGGGTCTTATTTATAGCTAGGGGTGCTCCCTTGAGTTGGGCAACACTTAGGGTCGAAATATAGCCATTTTCCTTAAGGCAACAGATTTATTTTCGCCCAAAATAAGTCACCAATAGTTATAAACACTTTTTCTGCATTTTTTGTACAATACATTCAGTCGAGTTTCAATAAAGGTAACTTGACTGATCGACTAAAAGATAAAGCCAATTTTCAAACTATCAGTCGAGTTTGTTCTGGGGAAGTCGACCAATCAGCCAAAATTGAATTTGCTCAGTGATTCGATCGGTCGAGTTTTGTGAATGCACAACTCTACCAATCAGCCATCTTTAGAAAATCAATCATAGGATCAGTCGAGATTCTAACTCGACCGATGAACAACCTGTGATCAATTTTCTAAATTGACTAAAAAGTGATTAAAACTTGGTATTAAGTGCCCCACATATTTTTCTCATCTTAGTTACAAGTCATATAATCAATACAAGTGATTAAAAAAATCTTCTAAGGTCGTTTGAAGTGATTTTCTAATTAGCACACTTGCATTGCATTTGACTTGAACTTGGACAAGCTAGGGCTTATGTAATTTGATCATTTTCATGTACCTAAATCCTGAAACCAAATCTTGAACAAACATATTAGATACATATGAATGGAATTGTTGAGTCATTATCAAAATATGGACAATGTATAACCTTTAGGTCAACATTCTCCCCTTTTTTGACAATGACAAACCATTCCTCAATCATATTGAAAAGGATATTGAAATTATACCTTTGTCTTGTGAATTGTAGGGGGATTCAAGATTTGAACAATGTAATTACTCCCCTCAATCTATGCTTACTTTAACCTGCATAGTTAGTCTATCTACACAAAGAAATATAACATACATGTACTATATGGTCCTTTAGCAAGTCACATGATAAAGCATATAATGAACAGGAAAAGGATCACATAAGCAATAAAAGCAATATGGTTGAGTTTCAAGACATTGAATTTCTCTCCCCCTTTGACATTATCAAAAAGGAAGGGGAGGGGTAGAAGAGCATATAAACATGTCTTATCCAAGCACAACCAAGCATATATCCAAAACATGAAATCTGAAAACATACATTAAACACAGACGAGAGAACCAAACAACCTAAGTCATAATCAAAATATGGTGAAACATGGCACCAACTCATAAGATAGAAAAAATCAAAGAATAAAAGTGCACAGAATATAGATTACAACCCCGAATGCAAGTTCTCATAAAAACAACTACAAGTCAAAAGTGATGGAAGATAAAGATAAAATAGTACAGCTCAGATCATGTGCCCAGATGTTTCTAATACAAAATAGCCTAGAAAGATATATATGATCAACAAACTAGACTAAAAACTAGGAACATCTAGACGTCTAAGATATCTATATCCACATCATCAGGCTCGTAGTCATCATCTCCATCTAAAGGTGCAACAACATCACTTTCATCACCAAAGTTACTAGTAGAGCCACCAGAGCCATCACCATCGTCAGATGCATCACCATCATTCTCACCATCACCAGAATCCTCGTCAACATCAACAGTCTCCTCATCATCCTGGTTCGACATCTCTTCATAAACAGAAGGTCCAAAGCAACGAATGGGCCAACGAGCATTCTGCTCATCCCAAGACATACCAAGAGCGTAGAGCTCATTGGCCTATGGAAAGGAAGGAGTAGAATCACCAAAACTAGCAAGAGAGTGTCAAAGGGGCCAGCATGTAGAGGCATGATGACTGGAGCATGTCCACCAACAACAGAAGGTGTGGGAGTAGTAGCGGAAGGTGCAGGTGCAGGTGGAGAGGCAGGGTAAAAGTGATTGTATGCATAATCACTTCATGGGTAGGGCTGGTAGGCTGGGTAGGGATGTGCACAGGACATGTTCATGTTTGACATGATTGAACATAAATCCTGATGCATGTGCTCCTAGACCTGAAGGTTGTTTGTCTGTTGGTGTATTTAATAACCCATGAGGGCTTCATTAGACACACGAAACAAGGCACGAGTAGGTCAGGTAGGATGAGGAGGTGGAGGTGCTTGGGTAGAGGTGGAGGCAGGTGCAGCAGATGCAGATGTAGAAGCAGAAGGTGAGGCAACATGTGTGGTGGAAGAAAGGATTGATACAAACTTCTAGATAGTGGTCTCATTAATACATACTTCCTTCTGGGCGGGTTTGTAGTGGAACTCATGGAAGAGAGATTTCTCAGTGATGAACTGAAAAAGACCACATATCAAGGCATGGAATGGAGTATGGGTGCCACAGGTATTCTTGCCTGAGTCGAAGCAAGTCATATGGTGGAGGATGTATCTAGACCACTTGACTCTGACATTCTCTAAGATGCAGTACATTATTACCATAGTGTTCTCTGCAATATCTGTTTGGTTTTTCTTTAGATGGATGTTGCAGTTGACCACTAGGGCAAGTATACACTTCTTGATATCCAAGGTAGAGGAAGGTAGGGTGCTCTTCTTCTTATAGGGAAGATGAGATTTCTTTAGGTAATGATGGATGTCAGGAAGGGTGATATCGTATTGCTTGTAGAAAGCCTCAGGGTCAAGCAGGTCAAAATACTCACTGTAATCCTTACGCCAAGCATCATTCTCATCGAATCCTGAAAAGAAGATATTTAGGATATCCTCTCAGACTTGTAATTTCTTCCCAACTATCATATATGTAAGGATAACTTGAGTATTAGGAGGGGGTAAAAGGTTGTCATAATTCCAACGCAAGTTTGTGTAGAATTCATGAACAATTTTTGTGCTAGCTATGGAATTATTGAAAAATGCACATTCTACACCCAAAGCGGATAGGTGGTGAACTTGTAGCAACCTTGCCACTTGATCGATGACCTCTTGGTGTCTAGGGCTAAGCTCAAAGAGGGCGTGAAAAGGAAAATAATTCCGTAGGAGGAGTTCCTTATACCTATTAGCATCCTCATTTGAGACAAAGAAGGTCTCATCGAAGGGGATCAAGTGGGAAGACAAGGAGGAGGATGGTGCATTTCTAGGGGCGTCTCTCGTCCTTCTATTAGAAGCAATGGAAATAAAATAAAGAGGAAAGAGAGATCAAATGCAAAAAACACTCCACTAAAAACATTCATACACCTAGGTTTAGCAAGAGGGAAGGTCAAGGAAGGTCTACCTAGTTCGGATTAGGGCTAGGATGAGGAAGGGAAGGTCAAGGGTTGAGAGCTTGGGGCTGAGGGAGGAGGAATCGGTCGACTTTTATCTAGTTGAGAGGGATAATAGTCAGCCAAACCCAACTTAAGTGTGCTCCAACCTGACAATCGATCGAGTTCTGTGAACTTGGAACTCGACCGATTGACTTTTTAAAAAAGCTCTCGGCCATCGATCGGTCGAGTTTGTCCTGGGGAAACTTGACTGATGGTCAACCTGATCTAAAACCATCAAACTTAATTTCTAGACATTTGAGTGCTAATTAAATTTATTTTTTAAGTCCATTATGTATATTAAACATACTTAGGCATAAATCACTCATCATTGGGTACTGTTTTGTGATAAAATATGGGTTTGTGAAAATACCCAAAAACAAGAGAAAACAAGGCAAAATGAACCTGAAAACCCGATTTTAAGCATATTAGAAAGCAAAGATGATCAAAATGAAAGCAAGACATATAGGATAGATGACAACTAGCTAGAAGGTATATCAGATTCATTCAAAGCAGTTATAAGAAATTTTGATCTAATAAAGTTAAATTTCTCTCTAGCTAGAGGTTTAGTGAAAATGTTCGCAAACTAATTTTCTATGTCAACATGCGTGATATAAATATCCTTCTTGGCAATGTGATCATGAAGAAAATGAAGGCAAACCTCTATATGTTTAGCTATACTATGCAATATAGGATTGTAAGAAAAAATAATTGCACTAGCATTATCACAATAGATAGGAGAAGCATCAAAATAAATGTTAAAGTCTTAGAGCATTTACTTCATCCATAGGATCTGTGCACAACAAATCTCGACTGTAATGTATTCAACCTCGGTGGTTGATAATGCCACTGTGCTCTATTTCTTAGAGAACTAAGACACCAAGCATGGTCCTAGGAGCAAACAAGTGCCACTTGTACACTTTCTATCAATCAAGCACACTGCATAATCAACATCACTATAAGCAGTAAGAGTAAAGTACCTTGACTTGGGATACCATAGTCTAAAATTTGGAGTTTTGGATAAGTACCTTAAAATCCTCTTAACAGCTATAAGATGAAATTTCTTAGGATTTGATTGAAATCGAGCACACAAGCCAACATTAAACATTATATCAGGTCTAGAGGCAGTTAAATAAAGTAAAATTCCAATCATATCTCTATAGAGCTTCTCATATACCTTCTCACCTTCATCATCTTTATCAAGTTTGGCGGTGTTTGACATGGGTATGTCCATAGGCTTGGTTTTCTCCATCCCAAAGTGCTAAAGTAGTTCACTTGTGTACTTTCCTTGGTTGATGAAGTTCCCATATTTTGTTTGCTTGATTTAAAAGTTAGGGAAGAATGTGAGTTCATACATCATACTCATCTTGAATTCACTCTACATAAGATCACTAAATTATTTGCAAAGATCAAGGTTAGTTCCGCCAAAAATGATATCATCAACATATATTTGAATGATAAGAAAAATTTTAGAAGTGTGTTTTAGAAACACAATAGAATCCACTTTGCCCATGATATAACCATGATCTGACAAAAAGTTCTTTAATTTCTCATACCAAGCGCTTGGTGCTTGTTTGAGTCCATAGAGAGCTTTTTGCAACAAATAAATATGGTTAGGTAAACTATCATGTTCAAAGCCCTGAGGTTGTGCAACATACACTTCATCCTTAATTATACCATTCAAAAATGCACTTTTAACATCCATTTGATACAAAAGAAAGTTTTTATAATTAGCAAAGGCAAGCAATATACGAATGGACTCAAGTCTAGATATAGGTGTATATGTTTCATCAAAATCAATACCTTCATGTTGATTGTAGCCTTAAGCCACTAACCTTTCTTTGTTCCTTACCACTTTGCCACTTTCATCAAGCTTGTTGTGGTAGATCCATTTGGTGCCAATGATCTTTCTATCACGTGGTCTTGGAACAAGGGTCCAAACTTTGTTCTTCTCAAATTGCTCTAGCTCCTCTTACATAGCTAGGATCCATTCTTCATCACCAAGAGCTTCCTTGACATCTTTAGGCTCGACTTTTGAGATGAAGACATTGTTGGCTTATTCTTTGTTGAATGCAGCCCACGTCTTCACTCTTTCAAATGGATCACCTGAAATCAGCTCCTTTGGATGATTCTTAGCAAACCGGGGAGTTGGATCCTTTTTTTCATCATCTTTGTCTTCTTCTTGAGTAACGACCTCTTTTCCCTTTTGGGTGATGTTGAGTTCTTTAAGGATAGGAATTACTTCACCTGTAACATCATCATTTGGAACAATATCTTTGGGAATAGAGGGGTTAGTCTCAATAAACTTTACATTAATAGATTCTTCTACTTTAGCAAGATCAATATTAAAAACTATATAAGCCTTGCTAGTAGTGCTATAGCCAACTAAAAGAAAGCCTTGAAAGATTTTGGATCAAACTTGTCGAGAGAATCTTTTGTATTCAAAACAAAACAAGGACATCTGAAAATGTGGAAATACTCAATAGAAGGCTTCCTACCATGCCATAGCTCATAGGGGGGTTTCTTAAGCGAAGGATGAGTAAAAACCTAGTTTTACACAAAACATGAAGTACTAATAGCTTCAACCCAAAACTTCTTAGGAGTATCTCTAGAAGAATGGTCCTAGAAATATCCTATAAAGACCTATTCTTCCTCTCTACAACCCCATTGTTTTGAGGTGTTCAAGGTAAAGAAAAGTTGTGCGCATAACCCAATTCTTGACAAAAATGCTCAAAAAGCTCATTTTCAAATTCTCCCCCATTGTCACTATGGATGGAAACAATCCAGCAAGAAGCTTCATTCTCAACTCGTTTACAAAAGCTCGAGAAAACATCAAGCGTATCACTTTCAGAAATGAGAAATAAAGTCTGAGTATATCTTGAGAAATCATTGTCAATAATAAGGCAATACTTGGAACCACAAAGCGATTGAGTTCTCATTGGTCCAAATAGATCAATATGAAGAATCTTAAGAGCTCTCTTAGTGCTTAGGACTCCTTTGGATTTGAAGGAGGACTTGGTTTGCTTTCCTTGGGTACAAGGTTGGCATTCCTCATCCTTTTCAAAATCCAATTTAGGAAGTCCCTTAACCAAGTCCTTTTTGCTCAACTTCTTCAACTGATGCATATTTACATGACCAAGTTGGCGGTGCCAAAGAGAAATATCATTCAAGATGACTACTAGGCATCTACCAACAACATGCTTAATAGAGTCAAGCACAATAACATAAAGATTACTGCTTCTAGTTCCCTATATATAACTTAGTAGGTGAGGGAATCTAGAATCAAGCATTCCAAGGAAGTAAATAGCACAAGGTAACCATTATCACAAAGTTGACTAATACTAATTAAATTGTGATGTAGGCCATCCACAAAAAGAACATTCTTGATACATGTGTATTCACCTAAATCACCCTCACCTTTGACTTTACCTTTCTTGTTGTCCCCAAAGGTGACCGATCCTCCTTTCTTCTTTGTGAAATTGTTGAAATGGCTTATGTCACTGGTCATGTACTTTGTGAAGCCACTATCAACAATCCATCTATCTTTTTCCTACAAGAAAGGAGAATGTCAGTTCCCAACTCAAACTTTGGGATCTAGAGTTAGCTTGGGGACCCATTTCATCTTTGGGTTGGTTCCCTTAGGCTTGTAAGGACAATAAGTAGAGTAATGATCATCAGATTTGCAATAAGAACAAACCATAGGATTCTTAATGTCAGACAAAGAAGGATATATCCTTGCTCTTTTTCTTACCTTTGTCTTTGCTCTTGCCCTTTGATACTCTCTCTACAAATCCCAAACCACTAGTACCACTTTGTTTGGTAGAATGGTCAAGGATTTCATTTAGGGAGTTCTTCCCTTTGAGGAATTTCTATAGGGATGCTCTCAATCTATGGTTATCTTCATTTAAAGAAATAATAGTAGAAGATAAACTAGATATGTCATCCCTAGCATGCACAAGATCAGCCTCTGGGCATAAAGCTTTAGTAAGATATGAATCTTTTTCAAGAGAGATATAATCAACATTAATACTAGGCAATAAAGGTCTAGAATATAGATCATTTACTTGAGCAAGAGACCTATCCTTTTCAATTTTAAACATTTGAATCTCTTTGAGATAGACATCTCTGTCTTCTCTACGAGCATCAATAAGGAGCTTAAAGTCAGCATTTTCAGTTTTAAGCAATTCCAGCTGCTTACCTCGCTTACCTCACTTTACTCACCAATATCTTCACTAGTAGAGTGTTGGTGTGTATGCCCTGAGAGCCAATCATGGGATGATTGGTGGGATACATTAAGATTGATTTGATAAACATCAAAGGCAAGCTTCCAATTCTTTCTGCTTCAGTCATATGAGATAGTGATAGAATAGATTGAATGTCTAGAGAATGACAGTACTCAATGACGTATGCTTTCAGGTTGAGGACCTGAACGATGAGATCATACAGATGCTAAGAGTTTGTACATTTTCATTATGTCCCTAGTCGGATGTCATTGTGGAAGGTGGATAGACAACAATGACACACAAGACTAGATTGTGGTGTTGGTTGATGACAGAATCTCATTAGTCATGACATAGAGATATCAAACCAAACACATAGGTACTTGTTAGAGAACAAGTGTACCAGACAGACCCACCATGAGTTTGACACATGGAACCATGACATGGTAGTCATAGTCAGTACTCACAGTGATGGTGGTGAGTGTGATTCTGTGACCTGAAATCACTACACTCAACACATGTCGTTGGGCACACTTTGACATCATCAAACGCAGTCTTGAAACATGGGTTGTTATAAAGGTGATGATTGGGTGTCTTTGACACATGGGGCTTTTGAGGGGTGAGTGATAGATATGGGATTTGTCCCTCCTGAGAGAGTTTGATATCCAAGGCCACTTGATGAGTAGGATTGAGATAGGCGTGCGCACACATGTGTGAATTAGTATGTGATATTGATGTCATACATATCTCGTTCAATCTACTCTGAGATCAAGAAAGTGAATGAATGTTGACAGGATGACTGTTCCATGCCTCGAGTTCATTCAGGATATTAGTGACAAAGGAATTATACATTCGATGTACCACCATTCACGGATTGTAGGATTGAAAGTTGTTCTCCAAATTTCTACTTTCACTTGGGTAGCACTGATGTGTGACTAGGCACCTCTCTTTGCTTGTGAAGTCATAAGTGTTATGGACTTTCACTGCCAATGTGAAATGGACCTGCAGGGTCACACACATAGGATTTAACCTGGAAGAGGAGTTTTGTCCACAAACAATGTTTAGATTGATTACTAAAGGAGTTTAGTAGTTCAATTAAACACTCAATTGATTGATAGCTCAAAATCATAGTGTTCAAGGTGTTGGACAGATTAATTAGAGTATCAGATTGATTGAAACCGCAATTGACTGATTCTGCACAATCTGCACTCCCAACCGATCGGCTCATGAGATGAACCGATCGGCTCATCTTGGTGAACCGGTCGGCTCAAGTGTTGAGTCGATCGGCTCAAGGACAGGGTGAATGATTGCTTCAAGTGTTGAAACGATCGGTTCAACTGTTTCAACCGAGCAAGTTGGGAAAGTAGGATTGGTGAGAATTTTCCTTTCGTTTCACTTGCCCAATTTGATTGGAACAAGGATTGGTATTTGATACCAATTAGAAACAAAAGTTGGAAAGTCAATCGAGAACTGGTCAGGACAACGAACCGACCGGTTCAGAAAGTGAACCGACCATTTCATGGGTCCCAACCGATCGGTTGAGTGTCAACCGACCGATTTAGGTCCCCAACCGACTGTTTCAGTTGTGAAACGATCGGTTCAGGTTGCGCGTTGGTTGTTTTGTGGAAAATCTCGAACCCTTCTACTCCTGCTTTTAGTCACGCATTGCCCGGGATAGAGAACCCTATCCCATGACCCTCCTATATATAGGGGTATTGGGGGCTTCTCAAAGTACAACTCAGTGCAACCAGTTGCTCTACAAAGTTGTCGTTCTCTGGTTTTAGTAACCGAGAGAGCCCGAGCAAGTGCTACCTACAAAGGGAGGCGCAGCAAGGGAAAGACAACTGCAGTTGCAACTGGTAGCAGGAGAGTGTGTTGGCGACTAGTAAGCTGACAGGAGGGTGTGACTCCTTCCAACTCCTTGTGGGACAAGGAGTGTGGAGTTCCAGGAGGTCCGTGTGGACTACTTCAGAGGCGGGAGGTTTCTGCCGCTCAGGAGGACAATTGTCAACCCCGACAGTCCCAGTGAGAGGAGGAGTCGTCAGTTCCGGTGCGACCAGGAGCTGCACAGACATTGTCTAAGATCGGAGGTGAAGACCACGCAAGTCGTGATGTATTGTCGCCGAGCAAGCCTCGGGACAAGGTATGATTCCACAAACCATCCTTTCCTATTATATAGACATTGACGCATTTCCTTGTTCCAGGTTTGGGGGAGAAATTTTTTGTTTCCGCTGCCTTCTCTGCCTCCCCTAAAACCCAACAGTGGTATCAGAGCCACGTCAACTGCTCTATATTTTAGGAATATTGATATGATTGATTTTGGTTTGTCACCTTTATTTATTGCGTATGATGCAAATAATATTGGCTTTATGCATGTCCAATCCTAAATCCACAAATCCCAATTACATATATGATATGTATTATTAATGCACTCAATATGCGTCGCCCTTAAATGAGTTTTGTGGTGGATGTATAGCGTGATTATGGCCAATAAACCCTATCTGTGTATGGTTGTATGTGGTTGCTTGCATCTCGGTCTACGCACCGATCTTCCCTCTCCTATTCCTGATGTAACTTGAAATAATTTGAGATTCTTTCCTACCTTTGCTCCCCCTGAATGTAACTTGGGGTTTCCCTTTTAAGCAATGTAAAATTAGGATAGATTTTATTTCCTGTTATGTCAAAGAACGACCGACATCCAGACGACAGCTGAGACAATCGGTTCAAGGCGTGAATCGATCGGTTGACGTTCCAGACGATCTGTTCAAGGAGTGAGCCGATCAGTTAATGACCGGTTCAAGGAGTGAGATGAGCGGGTGGCGGCCATGAAGAGATGCACGATGACCAGGAAAACCGATCGGTTGGAGGAGCCAACCGATCGGCTGGTGGCACCCAACCGACCAGCCTGATGGTGAGCCGATCAATCATGTGATGAGTTGATCAAACCCAGAAAGGCAAAGCACATAGTTCATCTTGTACAGGTTGCATGTGATGTAGACCAAGATGACCGTGATTCCTCTTGGCTCGAGGAATCACATTAGGATGGCCATAATCATCGCTTTTATCATTTTGCATGTTTTTTGTGGGATATAGCATGTATATGATATGTACTATGTATTGTGGTGATTGGATATGTATATGTATATAATACCCAATCCCTCATTAAAATATTAAGTTTTAGATGCCTTCCAAATGCGACACACGTGAAAATCTTGATCGACCAAGTGTGGGCACGCCCTAGCGTGGTGCACCGTCTATCTCGTGGAAGCGTGAAGGATGAATGTGTGGGTCTGCCCTAGCAGGGTGCATGTTCATCGTGTTTGCTTTGGGTCGAACTTAACAAGGTGATCTAGATGGGATCTAGTACCTTGAGGCATGGAGATGATCATGGCAAGGAGTTGCATATGACATCTTATCAAGAGTTGCATATGATGCAATTGGCAAGATTTGCCTACCTGAGAGATCTAAGTTGTGGGTGACAGCCCTAGCTGGTTCACGACTTAGAGGATTTCAGGATCTTGCCCACTAGAAGGTTGTACACTGCAATCTTCCGAATTGATGGTGAGGGCTATCAATTTGAAGTAAAATAGTGGGAGCGATAATTAATTAAAGGCCTAATTATATAGTCAACGTTTCAAATCAATCAAATAAGTCAAAAATGAGTTTTTGGACTAAAATTGCATATTTCCTTTTGTAGTACAAATGACGACAAACAACAATCACTTTTCTTTGCGATCGGTCCTTGAAAAGGACAAGCTAAATGGGACAAACTTCCACGACTGGTATCGGACATTGAGAATTATTCTCACTCAAGAGCGTAAGATCTATGTCCTGGATACTCCAATTCCAGAGGAACCCGCTCCTAATGCACCAAAGATAGAAAGGGATGCTTACAAGAAGCATTCTGATGATGCCATTGATGCAAAGTGCTTGATGTTATGTTCTATGAACCATGAGTTGCAAAGACAGCATGAGAACATGGGTGTCATTGAGATGATTCAGCATCTCCGGAACATGTATGAAGATCAGGCACGGCAAGAGAGATACAATGTCTCAAGGGCGTTTTTCAAGTGCATCATGATAGAAGGAGATCCAGTTGGTCCTCACACACTCAAGATGATTGGGTATGTGGAGAACCTACAGAGACTGGGATTTCCACTGAGCCAAGAGTTGGCTACTGACATGATATTGTAATCGTTTCCAGAATCCTACAGTCAATTTGTGATGAACTACAACATGAACAACTTTGATAGGCCACTGTCAGAGTTGTTGGGCATGTTGAGGATAGTCGAGATACAAATGAAGAAGGACAAGCCTAAGTCTGTGATGGTGATCACGGGCAAGAAAGGCAAGTCCAAGCGCAAGGGAAAGGGCAAAGCTAAGAAAGGTTCTGATGCTAGCCAGGAGCCCAAGTCGACTTCAGCTCTCAAGGCCAAGGGAGGCGTGACCAAGAAAGGAAATTGCCACCATTGTCAAAAGCCAAGACATTGGAAAAGGAATTGTCCTCTCTATCTGGAAGAACAAAAGAAGAAGGAGGCGACTGATGTCTCTACTTAAAGGTGTCATGAAAGTAAACTTGTAACACTTTTTGAGGTATATGATACCAAGATGTAAAGTGTAAAGCACTCATAATTGGGGCAAGTGTTGCCGCCATATATAGGAGTACTTTAGTTTATTTTCAGCCTACAAGGCATGTAATACAGTTATGAACTGCTATTTCATATTTGCCAATAGATAGAAACACTTTATTTTTGCATATTGTATGACAATGATGGCAATTAATAAAGTTGAGTTTTCAATCTTAAAGATATGATCTTTGTGGCAATGCCTTGTTTATCTTGTGATATTTGATATGCATAAGATAAAATAATACGTAAAAGTTATAGATAACTCAAACAATCAAATTAGCATTAATCGTGAGAAATTCACTTCTAGTTTCCATATGATGGATGAATCTAGACTCTTTTAGTTAGAGAACTAGTAAGAGACATGAATATCTTGGACATGAATAATCAATTTTCACTAATGGTAGTGGGAGAATGATTATCCTATTAGGTATAATACATGTGATGTATTTACATACCTATTGGAACAAATGCTAATACTTCAAATGGTGTTTAGAGAAATACCAATATGAATATCTTGAAATGTTCAAGATTATCATAGATGAAGTGAAAATTTGGTAAAGTGTTAATTCTTGATGAGATCAATGAATGAAATACTTGAACCAAATGTTTGAGGTCCTTATGAGTGATTATGATAGTGTATCATAGTGAACTCATGATTAAGGCATGGTGATGTATAAATCAATAAGGAATCATACTCTAAGGAGTTAGAGAATGATTATCAAATAACTAAATTCTTCTTAAATAAAGAATACACTTCACTAATAAAGGACATTAAGAATCACAAGGAGTTGTGAGTTCTTATATCCTTGACAGATACACCTCAATTATCTATGTGATGAGTTGTTCATGTGATGAGTCAACTATCTAGATGAATATGAGGAACCAAATTTTGAGTTATGGTTTATGACCATTACATCCTAAATGACATCCATGTGAACCATAAGGTATGACCTTGATGGTAGCAATCATTGGATCAAATCCATAAGTGCAAATGAGTCTTAAGTGTTAAGAGACATGGATAACATTTTGAGAAGGATGATGCTTGTTGATTGCAACTTAATGACTAAGACATTTAGCATATGGATGCTAAAACCACATTCCTACGAGGAATAAAACAAGGATGTGTACGTGACACAACCTATAAGGTTTATGAATCCACTAATGCAAATGAAGTCTATAAGCTACAATGGACTAATCAATGTGATTGATTGAGTACAAGCAACTCAGAATTGGATCTTTACTTTGATGATATAGTCAAAGGGTTTGATTAATATGTCAAAGATAAAGAAGGGATTTGTGAATCAGTGGGAGTGTGTTCACATTCCACATGTTGATGTGAAATGGAAATGTTCTAGAATGGAAATCCAAAAGTGGAAATTATCTTTAAGGAAGATAGAGATGTTTCCTATGTGATAGGAATAGAGATCTATAGAGATAGTTCTTGAAAACCTCTTGACCTGTAACGAGAATACATACATTGGCAATCTGTACTGAAGAGTTTAGTATGCAAAAATTTAGTGGGAGAAAACTTGTCCATGTTACATGGAGTTAGTATCCCAAGGCCAAGTGTCCAATTCTTATGAATAATGGGAACACTAAGAATAGATGTGGATCTATCATGCATGTAATCATCCCATTATCTTGCATGTATCGACATGACAAGAACAAAATGCATTCATCATCTTGTATGTAGGACATGGCAATATGATGTGCTCATCCTGATAACTCGTATGTGAGACATGACAAGTGGATGTCTGTCTACTTCCAGTAAGGGTTACTGGAATACCATGAGAACTTGATAAGTACTTGTGAAGTACTAGTTCTATGGAGATAATGAAGAGTTCAATGTAAAGAGTTACATTGATGCAAACTTTCACAAGGACAGAAAATTAATCACAAAGTATATATAGGATATATAAAAGTGAAAGTTTGTTGATAATTGGAAGTGTTCCAGTGAAACCATTTAAAAGGAAATGCTGAGTATCCATGTGTTAGAGAACAACAGTGGATATTATATGGATCTGGAAGTTCATGAGATGAGCTTATATTCCGCTCATTGATGACAAGTATGGAATCCTTGATCAAGCAATGTGGCTAAAGGTTAGCAAAGGAATAGTAGATCACATATTACGACACCTCCATCTCATACGTGTGACGTACATTGAAGAGATGAGAGACATGCAATTTATACTGACTTTGGCAAGGTGTTTCCATTACTCACTATGTTAAGCACTAGGGCACAGTAACATGTGGGACATGTTTGAAGATCACTATGAATATGATTCAAGGGTGATTGGCTCGCAGTGCAAGTGGGAGTCCGTTGGTGTGTATGCCCTGAGAGCCAATCATGGGATGATTGGTGGGATACATTAAGATTGATTTGTTAAACATCAAAGGCAAGCTTCCAATTCTTTCTGCTTCAGTCATATGAGATAGTGATAGAACAGATTGAATGTCTAGAGAATGACAATACTCAATGACGTATGCTTTTAGGTTGAGGACCTGAATGATGAGATCATACGGATGCTAAGAGTTTGTACATTTTCATTATGTCCCTAGTCGGATGTCATTGTGGAAGGTGGATAGACAACAATGACACACAAGACTAGATTGTGGTGTTGGTTGATGATAGAATCTCATTAGTCATGAGATAGAGATATCAAACCAAACACATAGGTACTTGTTAGAGAACAAGTGTACCAGACAGACCCACTGTGAGTTTGACACATGGAACCATGACATGGTAGTCACAGTCAGTACTCACAGTGATGGTGGTGAGTGTGATTCTTTGACCTAAAATCACTACACTCAACACATGTCGTTGGGCACACTTTGACATCATTAAACTCAGTCCTGAAACATGGGTTGTTATAAAGGTGATGATTGGGTGGCTTTGACACATGGGGCTTTTGAGGGGTGAGTGATAGATATGGGATTTGTCCCTCCTGAGGGAGTTTGATATCCAAGGCCACTTGATGAGTAGGATTGATATAGGCGTGTGCACGCATGTGTGAATCAGTTTGTGATATTGATGTCATACATATCTCGTTCAATCTACTCTGAGATCAATAAAGTGAATGAACATTGACAAGATGACTGTTCCATGCCTCGAGTTCATTCGGGATATCAGTGACAAAGGAATTATACATTTGCCGTAACACCATTCACGGATTGTAGGATTGAAAGTTGTTCTCCAACTTTCTACTTTCACTTGGGTAGCACTGATGTGTGACTAGGCACTGCTCTTTGCTTGTGAAGTCATAAGTGTTATGGACTTTCACTGCCAACGTGAAATGGACCTGTAGGGTCACACACATAGGATTTAACCTAGAAGAGGAGTTTTGTCCACAAATAATGTTTAGATTGATTACTAAAGGAGTTTAGTAGTTCAATTAAACACTCAATTGATTGATAGCTCAAAATCATAGTGTTCAAGGTGTTGGACAGATTGATTAGAGTATCGGATTGATTGAAACCGCAATTGACTGATTCTGCACAATCTGCACTCCCAACCGATCGGCTCATTAGATGAACTGATCGGCTCAGCTTGGTGAACCGATCGGCTCAAGTGTTGAGTCGATCGGCTCAAGGACAGGGTGAACGATTGCTTCAAGTGTTGAAACGATCAGTTCAACTGTTGCAACCGGGCAAGTTGGGAAAGTAGGATTGGTGAGAATTTTCCTTTCGTTTCACTTGCCTAATTTGATTGGAACAAGGATTGGTATTTGATACCAATTAGAAACAAAAGTTGGAAAGTCAATCGGGAACTGGTCAGGACCACAAACCGACTGGTTCAGAAAGTGAACCGACCGTTTCATGGGTCCCAACCGATCGGTTGAGTGTCAACCGACCGGTTCAGGTCCCCAACCGACTATTTCAATTGTGAAACGATCGGTTCAGGTTGCGAGTTGGTTGTTTTGTGGAAAATCTAGAACCCTTCTACTCCTGCTTTTAGTCCCGCAGTTCCCGGGATAGAGAACCCTGTCCCATGACCGTCCTATATATAGGGGTATTGGGGGCTTCTCAAAGTACAACTCAGTGCAACCAGTTGCTCTGCAAAGTTGTCATTCTCTGGTTTTGGTAACCGTGAGAGCCCGAGCAAGTGCTACCCACAAAGGGAGGTGCAATAAGGGAAAGACAATTGCAGTTGCAACTGGTAGTAGGAGAGTGTGTTGGCGACTAGTACGCTGACAGGAGGGTGCGACTCCTTCCAACTCCTTGTGGGATAAGGAGTGTGGAGTTCCAGGTGGTCCGTGTGGACTACTTCAGAGGCGGGAGGTTTCTTCTGCTCAGGAGGACAAATGTCAACCCCGACAGTCCTGGTGAGAGGAGGAGTCGTAAGTTCCAGTGCGACCAGGAGCTGCACAGACACCGTCCAAGACCGGAGGTGAAGACCGTGCAAGCCGCGAGGTATTGTCGTCGAGAAAGCCTCGGGACAAGGTATGATTCCACAAACCATCCTTTCCTATTATATAGACGTTGACGTGTTTCCTTGTTTTGGGTTTGGGGGAGAAAATTTTTGTTTCCGCTGCCTTCTCTGCCTCCCCTAAAACCCAACATAGAGGCCATGAGAGCAAGGTGGAACTCTCCATATTCTTCAGAGCTTGAGCTGCTTGAAGATGAATCTTCCCAAGCTACATGAGTTGCATTCTTGTGCCTCTTCTCCTTCTTATCCTTCCTCTTGTATTTTCTCTCCTTATTGTATTCCTCTTCCTTCTTTGAGCTACCCTTGTGGTGTGACTTTCTTGACTTTGGGCATCCACTCTTGAAGTGTCCCTTTTGACCACACTTGTAGCATCTCAGAGTAGAAGAGGAGGAGGCTTGCTTTCCCTTGAAGTGTTTTCCCTTGATGTAGTTGGCTTCATGCTCACTAGGGCCTTCATCTTCACTAGAGGAGGAGGGAGAAGTCCAACAAGCAAGTTGTTGTTGAAGGATGACAACCTCCACTTGTGCTTTGAAAGCAGTATCTTTGATCTTCTTGGCTTCCTTCTCTTCTTTCTTTGCTTCTTCTTCTTGTTTGTCAAGTATAGGCTCATGAGCTTGAAGATTGCCAATGAGTTCTTCAGTTGGGATGTCACCAAGGCTCCTCCCTTACCTTTGACTTCCATCTCTTTGGAAGAGTTCTCAAGATCTTTGAGTTGATTACACCTCTATCCAAAGTGTTGCCCAATGCAGCCAACCCATTGATGATGGCATTGAGTCTTGAATACATCTCCGCAATCCCTTCTTTCTTACCTATCGTGAAGTTATCTAGAAGGTTGTTCAACATGCAGATCTTTGCCTCCTTGAATTTCTTTGTGCCTTCATATGTGATGCACAACTTGTCCCAAATCTCATAGGCGGTGTCCCAAGATGAGACCTGGTTGAACTCTGTGGGGGTGAGGGTTGTGTAGAGGATGCTAATGGCCTTGGCATTGAGTTGAGCCTCTTTGAGAGCAGCTTCACTCCATGATGGAACAACTCCAGTCAGCTCTTTGTAAGGTGTGACCATCACCTTCCACATATCAAAGTTCATCCCTTGAATGTAGAACTGCATATGCCTCTTCCAATAGAGAAAGTTGGTGCCGTCAAAGATCAGAGGATGCATGGAGAAGCATCCCTCTAGGTTGAGAGAACCAAGTAGGTTGTTGTCCATCTTCTCATCTCGTGGGAGATTGTTGGAGACCTTAACTCTGATACCACTTGTTGGATCTAAGGTCTCTAGAGGGGGTGAATAGAGCTACCAAATTTCTCATAAAACATATTATATACCTTCAAATTATATCAAATTTAGAGCAATAACTTAATTGCAATTTGAAGTCCTATCTAACAAGCATAGAAAGCATGAGAGAGATTGATAGAAAGTACTTCACAAAGGGATGTAGATTGGTTTCACACTTAAAACTAGAAGTGAGTCAGTCCACTACCTAGAGAGGTCAACCTCTAAGACTTTGCAAGTAATTTTCTCTATATTGGGAAACTGCTAGACGGCTGTCTGGAAGTACGAGTTGAACGTCTTGTGTGATCAAATGACTGTATGGGTCACCAGACGGCTGTTTCGGCTATCACATGTTGTGAAAATTCAAGATCTTCTAGTCCCTTCCACTCCAACACAATCCCATGTAGTCTGGGAACCCTTACCCTGACCTCTACCATAAATAGAGGGGTACTAGGGGCTTCCCAGAGAACAACACATATAACTGAGAATCAATTCCATTGACACCTTTTGTCCTCTCTAGTTGTGGTAATTGAGAGATACCAAACAAGTCCTACCTGATAAAGGAGGGATAACAAGGGAGAGAACAACTGAGAATAGTTGTTGTGAGAGAGAAAGTTGGTGACTAGTACACCAACAGGAGGGACAACTCCTTTCCATATGTTCTAGTTGAATGACAGGAATTCTAGTTGGTCTGTATGGACTACTCTAGAGGCAAGAGTCATCTGGATGTTTCTAGGAGGACAAAGTCATCTTGCAGTCCATGGTGAGACCACATGAGTCACTGCAGAAGTTGTTCTGTTTGTTGTTTGTGGTGAAGACCAGGAGTTGCACAACCACCGTCCAAGGGCAACTAGTTGATAGTTCCATTGATGTGAGTTTTTGTCACTGGACTTGTGACAGGACTGAGTATAACTCATTAAACTTTCCTTCATATTTCATAATAGTTGACACGATCTTGCTGTTATGGGAATACAAGTAGATAATTCTTTTATTTCCACCGCTATACTCTATGCCTATATTTCCCAACAAAAAGAACTTACACTGGACATGCCAGCTGACGGGTCCATGTGATTAATCCTAGTCACCTATATCATAGGGGGGTCTACCTCATATGAAGAGTGCAATGACATAGGTACTGTCTAAGGAGGTTGAGATTTAGAAGACTGATACTGAATCATTGCGTCCTTTATTCTCTTTACAATTGTGTCTTGTGCTTGATCTTGTGACAAGACCCCTTTCTTGATTTACACTTCTCTGATGATATGAAAAGGATATTATAACCACATCAATCCTAGTGACCCTAACATGCGAACATGCTCCATAGTATGTAGTGTAATTGTCAATCCATCCCTTTGGCGCTCAGGGATGAACTCGTCTTCTTTTCTTTTCTCATAGAGCTCTCACTAATCATCATCAATAGTAGTTGATAAGTAAACTATAACAATCTAAGGTAAAAAAATGAACATTGCACTCTAAGAGTTGAATTTTACCAATTTTACAGCCACCTCAAAGGCTGGGGGATTCGTTATATCTCCAAATTGATTGGCCCCCACACCTATCCACTCCTCTTGGAGAAGTAAAGGTGTAGCAGTCATAGAAGATCAATTGACCAAGGAGTAGACTACTTAGAAGAAGACACTTCCAGTCTTGTTTGGCAAAGCATCATGTAGCCACCTAGACCCAACTTGTGGTCGTGCACATTCTTTACACGCCTTTCCTTTTAAACATCGTGTAAAGTTTGATTAATCCAACCCATATGTTAGTTATATAATACATTGAATTCATAAGATTGTATTTTAAATGAGAAGGCTTAATAACTTTAATTCATATGTTTGTTTTGAAGCAACAAACACTTCTCACACCTTCAGGTCAAGATAGGCCCATTGCTTAGTGGCAGACTTCCTATTCTTGTTTCTCATTATGTATTATGTTGTTATATTTTTCCTATAATTCCTTAATAGCCCCCACGGTGTTGCATCACCTTTTTATAATGCAAATTTTCATCAAGGTAAAGATGCTCTGCAAAATTTTAGATAATAGATTTTTTTGAAAAATAGAATTGTGTACTTTAAAATTCGCAATATCTCACACATAAGTCATTCCATATGTAGTCTTTCATGAAAGGATAAACATTTTTTGTGCTCTAAAAATATTTTGCTGAAATAGGGTTCAATATTATTTTGGTTGACAGTAACATTACAATTCAGAAAGTCATTGTAAAATTGCATAACCTCTTCAGCCACATAACCCTTAAAGATACTTCATTTGGATAATGGTTTTAAACATCACCTTTTATAACATTCATGAACTATTTAAAAAGACACATCCAATGCAAAAAAATTAGATCCAACATTTTAACTTCTCTAGTCAAATGGACAACAAGATGTATGATGATATCAAAGAATGAAGGAGAAAAATACATCTCAAGATGGAACGTGACAATGGTCACTTTTCTTTGCAACTTATCAAGATTTTCAAGATCAATAACTCTTTTGGATAGAATGTTAAAGAAGAAACAAAGTGTGATGATTGCAAATGTTACACGCTTTAGTATAGATTGAGTAGGAAGAAACAATATTTCTGGCATTAGAGTGTGACAATCATGAGATTTAAGACATATTAAGTTCAAATCCTTCATTGATACCTAGTTGGACAATGAGACCTATCTCCATGTTGTTTCCTGTTAATCCACAAATCTTATAATCTCATTAAGACCACCAATAAACTCTGAAGTGCAGTGATTTGAAATGGCATCCATTACTGATTCATTCTATTATCAAAAAAATGAGTATTGAATCAGATATTTAGAGAGTAGGATTTAGAGATTAGAGTTTATCATTTTACAGTTTAGTATTTATAGATTAAGGTTTGTTTAGTATTTATAGATTACAATGTAGTAATAAATGTGTACCACCTATCCCATACTTAAATAACTAATCTCAATAATACGTGTGTAATGTGTATTTGATTTTTAATAGTATATCGAAAACATTTCCTCACAGTTCTCCAAGTACACCAATGTAGATAGGCAAATACTGACATACATATGTATTTAGATAACACATAGAGAAGTAATGATGAAACATCTTGAAAACTGAATACACATTATACACTCACACCCTAAGTGAGATTAAGTATTCAACAACAGTCTCAAACCGAAGACTATCCAAAATTTACTCTTAATGACTAAATTCGAAATATGTTTCTATGTAAATACCATGATTTAAAAATTTAGTGTTCATAGATTAAGGTTAGTCTCCATGCCATGCAGCTATCGATCATTTATCAATATTTACATCATCATTAATTAGCTTGGAGGTTGGTCTCATAAACAATGTCACACATCTATAATTTTCATACCAAATATAAATGATGATATACATGTAGGACTAGCTCTCTTAAAAATATCCTACTCACTCTAATGGATGTAGCAAGTGATACACTTAGAGAGTGGAAGGATATGCTCAACTATAATATATGAACCTTCATAGTACTTGGATAACCATGTGATGAAAGTCCAAGGGGTCCTATATATAGTTGGGGATGCCTAGTAGCTAGTGGAAGCACTTGGAAATGAATTCTAGTCATTTGGGTGTTGTAATGGATCTATTTTCTATTTTTTGTAACACTCCAATGGCTAGAAACGTTTTTTTGTACATTCCGTATAGTTCGATCAGTCAAGTCTCTGTAAAGATAACTTGACTGATTATATATGTAATAAAGAAAATTTAAAGCATTGATCTTGGATGAAACTCGACTAATTGCTTAAATCTGTTTTGGCAATGCAGGGTGTTGATCGAGATTAACCTAGGGAAAACTCGACCAAACCTGATTGTTCCTAAAATCCATTAAGGGTGTCAGTCGAGTTTATTAGAGATGAAACTTGGCTGAACATGTTCCCTGTAATGAATTTTGGAAATTGTCATTTGAGTGCTTAAATATTTTTTTAAGTGCTCCAATTTCTTTCTAGGCTTAACTACAAGTCATACAATCATTACAAGTGATTTACACAATTTTACTAATGGATTTACACCCTTTTCCACAAAACTGCACTTGCATTGATTTTGATGTGTATTTCCCCAAGTTAGGATGTGCAAGTTAAGACATTTGGAGTGTGTCTATACTAATGTAGTCCTATTTTAGGGCTTCATCTTGTATCCTTTTGCATTATAATAACATCTAAACATGGTAGATTACAAGTCAATTTCCTCAATATGAACTATCATGTCAAATATACTTATGACTACTTTTTACATGTTTTCCATGTTTTTGTGTATGCATTGGATGCAAAGGAGAGAGAAGGAAAGGGTCCTTGGATTTCTACCCCCCAAAACTGGACCTAGATCTCCCCCAAGCAACCCTTGAGTAGATAAAAATTGCTCCATAGCAATTAACATCCATTTGAAGGGATTTGAGGTAAATTTAAGAAGTTGGACCCTCACCATGGGCCATGGTACTCTGTCACGACCGTGACCATTTCACCCAAGATCACAGAGATAATCCAAGTAAATCAAAGATCCACCACGGGAGTGGGATTCAAAATGTCCATGGCTCACTGCATCCCCCACGATCGTGGCCATCAGAATGGTCATGGCCAAAAATTACCATCTCCCCCGTGGTATAATGCCACGACCGAGGAAAAAATGTGACAACATCTAAACACTTTGCAAGAAAATGAAGGTACGACCATGGCCGTAGCCACCAAAATGACCATGATGGCTGAAGACCACCACGACCGTGGCCACTACCGTGACTATGGCCAACAAAAGAACAACACATGCAAGAATGGAGATTAACCGATGCACCTCCCATCCAGCATGGCCGCGCTCCCCATCCATGTCACCCTCCACTCAGCACAATTGTGGCACCTTCCATGATCGTGTCTATGACAACAAATCCCAAAACATCGGATAATGATAATTGCAGAAGTGAACATTAACAACGGATTACTGAAAAATCACTAAAAATTAAAACCATTTACAAAGAGATCCAAACACAGGAAAACTCTTTTATCAAGAACCATTGTATTTCATTTACATCCTGATTCATAAGTACATATCTTGTACCATTCCTTCTCAAGGACTACAAGCATCAACTGCTCTGTTAAAACTATACACAAGCAGCATAAGAACATCGAGGCATCAAGCCAAAATCTTCGATCGATTCATTAAAAGCATTAACTATTGACTCCAAGGACCTGAGAGTACAAAGACGACACATAGGACTTTCTATACAAAATATGATAGCCAGTGCCTCCACCTGGAATATCACTGCTGTCTCTGTTGTTGCTACTCTTTCCCTTCTATAGGGTTTCTGCCTCTTCTTCCGCATTTACCTAAAAACTATGGATCCCACGGGGGTGAGACAATTGAAAATTGTCCCAGTGAGAGATATAACTCTCTGTCAGAAACATTATTATTGTAGATAAATAGTAATAAACTGAGAAGGGTTTCTTTTATATTAACAACAATATTAATCATTGTATGAACAGAATAAGTTAATCTCCTTTCATAAGGAGAACATTGTATCTACTCATGGCAGGATTATACATCATCTATCTACTTTGCAAGGAATGCAAGGAGCATAAATATATCATCTATCAACTAAAGATGCATAAAAGAAATGTAACATCAGCCAATGATTTTTGTATTCAATCCTTAAGAAAACATGTTATACGACTGATTATATTTTACAATCACACTTATGCCCAGAGGAGATGAGGTATACCGCTCATATTCCAACCGACCATTGCGAAGTCAAAATCGGTGCCATACAAGGTCAATGGAAGAGCCGGCTGCCATGACCTCCCTTCACTACTACAGAACATATCTTTGGCATCGTTTGTTTAACCCCTTTTAGCGATGGTTCTCAAGCGACGCCTATGTGAGCGCCGCTAAAGGTCGAACTCTTCGGCGTCGGTTTTATAACCGATGCCAAAAGGGTTCGCGCCACAAAAAGGGCACCATCTAGGACACTTTCTGCGTCAGTTTGCAACTAAATAACCGACGCCATATTCTCAGACGCCACGGCCGTGCTACTATAGGCGTCGGTTTTGTACTAATAACTGACACTTTTTCCACCATGGCCGTGCTTTCTTGCACGGTTGGGTTGTTTGTCACATTAGGCGGCAGTTTTTATCCAATAACTGACGATGTAAGCCTTTGATGACGGTGTTCTATAAATAACCGACGCCTATGTTTTATTTTTTTTCTTATCATTTTGCAGGCCTGCTGTGGCTGGTCAGTAGGATGAGAACCTGTAGTTCAGTTTTCTGAACTGTAGGTTTACGACATCCATTGATATCAGCCTACAAACATGCCACAAACCTGCAAAATCAACAAATATACTTTTCACACAAGTAGATACATTCATACATCAATTCAATTCTCACATTCACACATGTAGAAACATTCAAATACATGTAGAAACATTCAGACATGTATAAACATTCAGAAATATTCATTTACAAAATATCATTCAACATCACTATCAGCATCCCAATTTTATCTTACAATCGCCACTGCTTGTATGGCTCTTGTCCATTCTTCTCTTGCTTCATTTAATACTTCCATTGTATATGGAGCATGTACATGTTTTAAGCGTTTACCTATAGTGTGGTCAGTTTTAAACACCTGCAAAGAGAATGATGTATATATATATAAGTAATAATATAAAAATAAGATTGATATATTTCATACTAACTAATGAGACTATAAATAATACCTCGTGTATGGTATCGATATCTAATGCGGCATATTGGATAATCATCTGCATAAATCACATCACATAGTATGCACATGCCCAACCATTATCCTGTGTAGCGCACTATAAATTGAAACATACAAAATATTAAAAAATACAACTAAGCACAGTTCACATAAATAGTATATACATTGTAGTCGGGAACTTACTTTTACGTTCTGCCAAATTATTGGCTGGTTCTTTTTCCTTGGGACCTTTCCTCCAGCCTTTTTGAATGCATCTAAACCCCTACATGTTAATATAACACAGTAAATTGCATAATTAAATAGTAATGTAATAACATATGTTAACGGATATAACAATGAAATATTTCTCACCAGAATAATGGCAATCTCATTACGTGTCCAATTTTAGTATTCAATGTACTCCCCATAGGATCTAGATAATAAACAGTGAACGTCCTGGGGAGAATAACTAGTAACTCCCAATGCCTACCGCTAGAGGTAAAAAAGTTAAAAATTAATAACTCAAAATCCACAATAAAAATGTAATTTTCTTAAGTCCAAATTATAAGTAAAGTAAACTTACTTGACATTGAATGGATCTATTATTATCGTCTTCTATTGCTGATTGAAAATTGTAAAAGCATCTATACATTATTGTTGAACACTATCAGGGTCTTTAGCTACCATACTAATCAATGATGGAATCAAAAATCCCACATGGTCAAATGCAAATTGTTTGCATTGATTTTTGACTAAGTAGCTGCAAAACATGTATTACGTATGCATTAATATATAAGAAACCAGATCACTAGATCTTACACAAGGTATATGGATGTATAAACAAGATCCCACCTTATCCATGTCTCTATCATTGATGTGTTCAGTCAATCATATATAAACAACTCAATAATATCTTATATAAATAAATATCTTTTGTATGATTGACCTGCATAATTCGCTTCTAAAGAAACAATTATAGGGCAATGTATATTATGTGCCCATAGCCAACATGCCATTCCCCTACAAGAAGGACCTAACGGGTATTTTAGGTCAGTTGGAACCCAACTTGGTAATGCAGGAAGTGGAGGTGGAGGCCTAGGTGCTCCGGGTGTCTTCTTTTTAACATGTATATATAATTTCAGATCAATTAACCTTATATATACACATTAACAATCTAAAGTAATGTAAATTTATCTTACAATTTCAGTAGTGTAGACGACATCTGCTTTGGGCCACAATATCACCCCGCCTTCTGCCTCAGTAAGTGTATCAATATCTGGGTTGACATATGGCAATGTAGCTTCCCTCCAATCAGGTAATACATGTATCGGGCTCACACAAACGTAGCCATGTGGCATTGGAGTCCCATGAAACGTTGCCCTAGGAAGGGACGGGTAAGCATGCGCCTCTGCAACAACATAGTCTTACATTCTTAAGTGGCATGGCTTCAACGCCTACAAATTTACGTGAAGAATGTTATACATATATACATATCATCTTGAAAACATATCAACTTGAAAAGACTAGCTACAATGTCATAAACAATACTTACAGCAGACGTGTTAGGCGGTGGGTCTATAGGATTACTCTCAGTCTATGCATCAGGAGAAGAGTGGGTCGCCATAGGCTGATTGGAAGCCTGAGATGCCTGCCACCGCACTATTTCTTCCTTGACCTTCTCAACAACTATATCATTGACCTTCTTAGCAACTATATCCTCGACTCTCTTATTCTCCTATACATGGATAAAAGAAACATTAGCTTCTTATTATTGAATTTCCTTTTGTAGTAACATTCTAAAAAAGAATAGGTTACCTCTTCTTGTGAAAGTCCCGCTCTGGGTTTGCACTGGGATGGCCCAAAGATTGCTTTGATGTCCACACCAGCGCCTGCACCCCTAACACATCCAGGATGCTCTGGGTTACCCAGAGCAACTGTCAATTCATCCCTTGTGCCCTGAGGGATGAACATGCCTTGTTTCCTCTGCTCGTGTAGCTCCCGCTAATCACCATCAACAGAAATTGGTAAGTCAACACCACAAATAATCAATATTCAAACGATTGCTGTAAGAGTTGTATTTTACCATTTTCACAGCCGCCTCAGCAGTTACGGGCTTCTTTATTTCACCCTTCTTGTTTTGCCTCCCAGCTATCCAGACATCATGGTGAGGCATGGGTGTGGCACATGTAGTAGAGGACTCCTGAGTAGCAGCAGACTCCGCCTGTAGTCTTTGGTGAACGCTTGCATAGCCCTTTGGACCCATAGTGTGGTCATGCACATTCAGTGCACGCCTTGCTTTTTGCGCCTCACTGAGGGCCTAGTTAGTATGCACATTAATGATTTGGTTAGTAGCACTAAATGTTAATCTTGAATAGGTGAATACAACACATATTAATTAAATTGGGAGTGACACCTAATACCTTGAGTTCTTCATATTTTCTTGAAGAAACAAACGTGTCCCAATCTTCTTTGTCCAAGAAGTTCCACTGTTCAAGGGCTGACTTCTTCTTCTTATCACCATCTTTTATGTATTCTCTGTTGAGATTTGTCCTATAGTTCCTTAGCATCTTTCCAGCGCGTTGCATCACGCTTTTACAATGCAGCTTCTCATCCAATGCAAACAAATTCTGTAAAATAAAATTGTTATTAACTAGTATCCAAAAAATAGAATTGCAAATAATAGAATTTGTAATCTACAAAATAGAATTGCAAATAATAATAACTCACACATAAATCCTTCCATATCAAGTCTTTCTTCGACTGAGGAACTTTGTGCCGATTATCATACTTAACACCACAATGGCTTCGAGTGACAACCCCAAGATAGTTTACAAAATTATTGCGGTTCAGTCCAATTGCATTTCCTCCATTATCAAACTCCACAACCCATCTGGATCCACTGCCACTTAGCGCTATTAACTTCTTCAACAGAGTGATGCCCCTTTTCTTGTTAAGTGTTTGGTGATGCGCATCAAGTTCCTCCAGTGCTTCAGTGGGTACATGTGCATCATCAACCTAAACTTTGACAAAAATAAACACACTGAATTAGCCCAATATAGAAATATGGGATATATGACATAACTAGAAGATAATGAATTTTATAGAAATATAGGATATGTTTTTAGAACTTACATTGGTATCCTCACCATTCTCATCATGGATAGCATGCTCATCATGGACTTCATGCTCATCATGGACATCATGCTCATCATGGTCAGCCATCTGAAAATGTCATTAAAAAGGAAAACATTTAGCATTTGTATTAACTAGAAAATAATGAAACATCAAATCTGAAAATGATATTGATATTAAAAAAGCAAACATTTAGCTTCAATAAAAAAATATAAACATGCATGCCTCTAAAATTGTGATCTTTTATCAATTAACAATCCTTCATTGTGATCTCTGCGCACATATAAGTCATCATTAGCTTCAATATTTTGTGGCCAACAAACACATGTGATTTCATTTTGATATATAATAAATGTGTACCACCTATCCCATCCTTGAACACCTAATCTCACTAGTAAGTGTATAATGTGTATTGGGTTTTCAAGAAAATTTCGGCAGCATTTCCCCACTGTTCTCCAAGTACATATGTACTTAGAGAACAAATGGGGAAATGCTACCGAAATTTTCTCGAAAACCCAATACACATTATACACTTACATCCTAAGTGAGATTAGGTGTTCAAGAACAGTCCCAAACTGGGGACTATCCAAGATTTACTCCTAATGAGTAAATCTTAGACGGGTTTCTAGGCCAACAAACACAATAATAGATATGTACATGTTAGGGTTTCATCACAATTAATGTTAGGGTTTCATCACAATTGATGTTAGGGTTTCATCAATGTTAGGGTTTAATTAAATCAAATTAGGATGCTAGAATGGACAAGTTTAAATCTTATTTCAACATGCATCAAAATTTACTGAATTAGGTCAAACATTAGGATTAGAAACACAAATATATGCAAGAAAAAGATTTGTTCGTGTCCTAGGATTTACATAAAGCATTACATAAAGATTTGTTCATATCCTTACCAACAACAAGCACGGTCATGGTTGTGTTGGCCTACCACGGCCGTGCTGGACAGCACGGCCGTGGTAGGCCAACACAGCCACGGCCGTGCTTGCTATTGGTCTTCGAATATAGACGTCAGTTTTCCTAAATAAACATGCATGCCTCTAAAATTGTGATCTTTTATCAATTAACAATCCTTCATTGTGATCTCCGCGCACATATAAGTCATCATTCTCATATATAATAAATGTGTACCACCTATCCCATTCTTGAACACCCAATCTCACTAGTAAGTGTATAATGTGTATTGGGTTTTCAAGAAAATTTCAGCAGCATTTCCCCGCTGTTCTCTAAGTACATATGTACTTACAGAACAAACAGGGAAATGCTGCTGAAATTTTCTCGAAAACCCAATACACATTATACGCTTACATCCTAAGTGATATTAGGTGTTCAAGAATAGTCGCAAACCGGGGAGTATCCATAATTTAATCCTAATGAGTAAATCTTGGATGGGTTTTTAGGCCAACAAACACAATAATAGATAGGTACATGTTAGGGTTTCATCACAATTGATGTTAGGGTTTCATCAATGTTAGGGTTTAATCAAATCAAATTAGGATGCTAGAATGGACAAGTTTAAATATTATTTCAACATGCATCAAAATTTACTGAATTAGGTCAAACATTAGGATTAGAAACACAAATATATGCAAGAAAAAGATTTGTTCGTATCCTAGGATTTACATAAAGCATTACATAAAGATTTGTTCATATCCTTACTAACAGCAAGCACGGCCGTGGTTGTGTTGGCCTACCACAGCCGTGCTGGATAGCACGGTCGTGGTAGGCCAACACAGCCACGGCCGTTCTTGCTGTTGGTAAGGAGCTACGGAGAAGGAAAGCTACAGATA
This sequence comes from Alisma plantago-aquatica, assembly GCA_963693085.1. NCBI lineage: Eukaryota > Viridiplantae > Streptophyta > Magnoliopsida > Alismatales > Alismataceae > Alisma > Alisma plantago-aquatica. The sequence continues at coordinate 547,144,406 of OY856409.1, forward strand.
AAGAAGCAAAGAGGCTAGGGATACCTGGAGATAGCGTGGAGAAGAGCGGCGGCGACTGGCGGCAACAATGGCGGCGAGCAGGCGAAGACCAGAGCAGAGCGGCGAGCAGTAGTGGCACTAGGAGAAGAGCAGAGCAGATCGGCAAGCAGTAGTGGTGGCAAGCGGCGGTGGCAACAGGAGAAAGAGGATGATACGGCGAGCAGAGCCGCACCAGCAGCAGCGGCGGCGAGCAGCAGCGGGGGTCTTCGGGTGATCGTCGGGCGATTTTAGGCGAGCGACGATCACAGCAGAAAACTATCGCGATGAAACATGAAGGAAGGGGAAGAGTCGGGTGATACGGGTCTATTAAGTTTGTCAAAAGTGTCGGTTATCTGGAAAACTGACGCCTTTTACCTTTAAGCGTTGGTCAATATTAAAAAACCGACGTCCAATTAGACAATCTTTGCCTCAAATTATTTGGCGGGAACCATTATCAGCGTCGTTTATCAAAGGATAACCGACGCCTAAATTGGAAATTTTTGCACAAATTTCCATCTTATATCGGCGTCGGTTAGTAGTTAAAAAACCGATGCTATATGTGATACTTTGGGGCAAAAAAAATGTTCGCTTGAAAATTAGATTTTGCGGGCGATTTTAGGCGTCGATTTGTTTTACCCAGCCGACGCTGAATAAAAAGCAGTACCCGTGTCTGGCTGGTCTTCAAATATATACATCGGGGTTCCTAAATATCTGACGTTGAATATTATAGGCGTCGATTTTGTTAAATAACTGACACCCAGAAAAGCGACATTGAATGTTGTTTCTGTAGTAGTGCTTATCTCGGTCAGTACGAGATTCCATGCAGGACATCTTGTGTCTCTACTAAATAGCTTTCCAGGGTATACTGGCAACTTCGCTATAGAGTTACAGTGGTGGCTATACTCTCTTCACCATCGAGAGATTTCATGTTTATCTCACATCGATCTGACATTAATATTATCGGGATATTCATGATACATCCATCCCATTATCGGGGGATTAGTGATACATCCACCCCGACATATATAATGAAGGATTGAGAGATTTAATGTTTATCTCACATCAGTTCCTCCATTAGGGCGTACAGATATTTTCGCCCATCACCCCCGCATATTCAAAAATATGCATTCTAGGTTATGCCGCGGAGCAACATGTTTCACCATCCAGCAAATTCTGACACTGATGGTTATATGGCTAGGGCACTACATGATAAGATTCCACTTGATTGATTAAGTGTATTACCATATTCTTTTAGCATCAGTCATGTTTTCAAACATAATTTATTATAACAAATGCTACAAAGAATGTGTAATACTTCTATCAAGTACTTTTCAAAGCTTTATAAAACATTGGGATCTCAATCCCTTATCTCATTTTTAGGAATTCACATCCCTCAACATCATCATCATGTTTACTGGATCTGGGTATTCAAACCCTTAGTTCATCACTGAACACGGTTACCACTTATCAGATAACTATTACCTCCAGGTCATCTGACCAAGGTATTCAGGATACTTGTTACACAAGCATCTCATATGGCTCACAAGGCTCATTAAGTATCTTGTCACCTCTTACTAGGCAACAATTATTACATGACTCACAAGGCCATTACATCTTGTCACTTCTCTCTAGGTAACAGCCTATTTACATGGCTCACAAGGCCATTGCACAACTTGTCACCTCTCACTAGGTAACAACTTATTTACATGGCTCACAAGGCCATTGCACATTATACTTTTATTCAAGTATTTAATATGTCTTACAAGGTTTATACAACAAAAGAATTACAACCTTACCATCATTAGGGTTAGGGTTTCCCTTCCTTATCGATTAGGGTTTCTCTTACATATCATCACCCTTCATTAGGTTTAGGGTTTTCCCTTCCTTATCGATTAGGGTTTCTCTTACATATCATCACCTTCATTAGGTTTAGGGTTTTCCATTATTAACCATTTAGGTACTCAAGATCATATTATTAATGATCAAGCCCTAATTCATTGCTCCACACAGCTAGGAGCCAACATTGATAACATAAGTATTCAATCATGCTTATTTATTCTCATCATTTATAATTAAATGAATTATCAACACAAGATATGAGTCCCTCTCTCAACTTTACCAGAATATGATTACATCATACTCTATTAACTTGGCTTAACCTTTTCATAAGGTATGTTAGCCTACACTTATCACAGTGCATTACATCTCAATGTAACAATTGATATGACACACTTCATGTGTTACTCATCCAAGTATATTGGATTTATAATAAATCAAGGTGTATCAATCTTGAGGTGCTGGATGTGATATCTATCCTGTCTTGATGTATCACTTCCCTCATCACCTTTATCTTACTTAAGTTCATCAACTTATCGTGTATTAGGGTATTTCCCATTCTAATACTTTATGCACTAACTCATCACATTTATCATGTAGTGTACTAAACATAAGTCACACATTTGAATTGTCTAACTATCTTCAATGATATGGACTCATCTTGGGTTAAGGCATTATTGATATAAAGTCATCCATTAACAACCACTTTAGGTGTTTCACTTATTAATATATTAGTCACTATTCCATTATTAGGGATAGGGTTTCCCATCTTTATCAATTAGGGTTTACATAACATCACCCTATATTAGGGTTTCACATAACATCACCATGTATTAGAATTTCACATATCATCATCCTATATCAGGGTTTCACATAGCATTACCTGAAATTAGGGTTTCTCAACTCATAGCCCAAAGTTAGGGTTATGATTTATCATCATATTGCCCAAGATTAGGGTTTCATGTACTATAAACCAAAATTAGGGTTTTACATATCCTCACCCTATTTTAGGGTAGGGTTTCATATAGCATTACATATCATCACCATGGATTAGAGTTTCACATCACATCACTACATTAGGGTTTCACATGGAATCACCCTAGATTAGGGTTTCACACATCATTATCTTGAATTAAGATCCCTTATAACTTTTTCCCCAAATTAGGGTTTACATATAATGTTTACCCGAAATTAGGGTTTCATAAAGCATCCTCTTAAATTAGGGTTTTTCATTATATTACCCTAAATTGGGATTTCTCATATCATCACCCTAGATTAGGGTTACACCTAGAATTTCCCTAAATTAGGGTTAGGGTTCATCAACCTTCCCGATTAGGGTTTCATGATCTCTTTGTCAAGGATCATACCCTAATTACATATTTTATTCATGTTGAAAGTGTTGATGCTTAATCACTACATGATCATTATACATGTATGAATTCCTCTCTCTCTCATCCTCTCTAGGATGTTGATTACTTCAAGCTTGATTAGATTAGGTCAACCCTTCATTCAAGTACATACATTTAGGGTTAACATAGTGTATTTGAGATATTGCTTCCATAAGCATCTAAGGTTAACCTCTCTAAGGGTACTAATAATCCTAGTACCTTAAAGGTACATCCATTGTAATTATCTTTGATATACATTATTATCAATCATGGAGTTTAATAGTACTTATATAGTTTGAATTAATTAGACCTTCAAATGGTCTTGAGGTAGTAGACCCTCAAACGGTCTTGAAGTACTTTGACCTTCAAATAGTCTTAAAGTACTTTGACCTTCAAATGATCTTTCAATCAATTGCACTTCCAAACGGTCTGAAGACTGTTAGACCTTAAACGGTCTTGAAGTGCTTGACCTCCAAACGGTGTTGGTCTACACCTTCAATCGGTCTTAAGACCGTTAGACCATCAAACTGTCTTGATCTCAAAATCTCTAAACAGTTTGAGACCGTTTTGAATTAAATATTAATTAACTCCAAATGGTTTAAGACTGAATGGTCCTCAAACGGTTTGAGACCGAATGGTCCTCAAACGGTTTGAGACTATTTGGTCAATTCAACTTGAAACCGTTTAACCCTAAATTAAGATTTCTACAATCAATTGATTTAGGTTTTTCTTCATTGAATCATACATCAATTGGACCATTGAAAATACATCAAATTATAACCCTTGGATCTCCAACCATCCATCACAACCCTTGACCTCCAAACAGTCTTGAGACCGTTTGATCCATTCAACTTAGAAATCGGCTCAACCAATTTAAGGTTTCAACCATTCAATCCAATTAGGGTTTGTAATCAATGGATCACCCATTCTTGAATCCATTATAATTAAATCAATTTGAACCATTGGATCTTCATCATCCACATCAGCAATATACCCCAAACAGTCTTGAGATCGTTTAACCTCAAACGGTCTTGAGACCGTTTGGTCATCAACATTTCAAACCGTTTGCTCATGATATTTATTGAGATGTGTGCTAAGATGACATCATCATCTGAGCTACAATCTTTCGAAATGTTTTTTGATTCTTATGGTGATCTCATCAATTAATCAAAAGGAATTTCAGGAAAAGAAAAGGAATCAACATATGATGAGGAAATGAAATCAATAATAACATTTAAGGGTTCAAGTTATATACACCGCCTTCAAATTTGAATCCAAGCTTCAAGCTTCACGTCCTAAATGGTGAATGAAGCTTTCTCAACTGTCCAAGGTCCGTTCTCAAGTCCTTGTATGCAAAGGATGATCAAGGTTGAGCATTGAATGGGGAAAAGAAGAAAATAAGCATTGAATTTCGATTTCCATCATGAATTCAAGGTTGAAGATGACTATGGAGATTACCTACAAGTTCGAGCACGTCCTCCTGTTTCTCCTAAGCTCCCTTGTGCACGGCCAAAGCAAGGAAAGAAAGAAGAGTCGAAAAAGTCTTTCATGTGGGTGGAAAAATGGGATATATGTAAGGGAATTTCAAGAGAGAGAAAGTGTTATAAAAATCCTTTAATTCCCAAAATTTGTGCCACTTATCCCCCTCACTTCCTTGCATACGAAGACATCATCCTATCCTTCAAAATCATCTTCTTTATCCATGAATTAAAAGAAAACAAATTAAGCACCTTAATCAATATAATAATAATATCCAAAAATGAGTGGATATTACTTTTTCTTTAACTAATGTGAGTGGGATCTCCACTCACTTTAGATATTTCAGTGCTATTTCAAGGCACAAGGACTTCCATACTTATTCAAATTCAACCATGTCATTTTTGGTTGAAGGGCACTTCCATTAATATATTTATTTTTACATTAAATTGATTTGGGCTTCAATTATGTTTAAATCTTGATTATTTTAATATCAAGATTCTCTCTCCTCCAAAGAGATTCAAATGAGATGCCCATATGATTTTCTTGTCTCTAATTGATACCAAGAAAAATTAGGGACTCTCTAGAAGTGGTATTTTTCATATTGAACCCTAGGTTTTGGGTAAATTGCACATTACACCAAAACTAGGTTTTAATGCACAAACATTGCTTAATAAGCTCTTTCTTGGTGCTTAGGCTACCACATGCCATACATCTGCATCATTTTCATTCTTATGAAGATTAAACACTTGAGGAACATTTTATCATGTAACATTTGCAAGTTAACCCCTCAACTTGGGTGATTTGCACTTTAGTCCAAAACAAGTAAAACATTGTTTCAACATTATTCAAAAAGGACTAAAATTGAAACATAAGTTCCTCTTGAGCCTTAATTACTTTTCAAAGGATAAAGACAAGAATATAAATGACTTACTTAAGAAAAACCTATAGGGTTAAGCCTTAACACTTGTCAGGGATGTTATAGTGTCCACTCCACTCTCCTAACCTCCACTCTCCAACTATATTCACCGCACCCATTTCACTTCTCATGGCCATACCAGCCCACACCCACCACGACCATGGTGACCTTGTTGTTGGATAAATAGACATCATTAAAATCCCTTTGTTTTGAAAATGACAAAAATTTCATTCTTGTGGATCTAATGTGCTACTTGAGTATTTCAGGAACAAGAATACAAGGTGGTGGATGACAAAGCCTTGGAAGATCTATATGCTTAAATTGCTTTATTTTCATGATTGTTATCAAATGTAAAAACTTGTACAAGTATATAATGTACAAGTAATTAGATATCATGTAAATCAAGTGGTTATATCTTCCTATCCACACACAACACTTAGATAGGTCATCCCCTAAGTGAGCATTGTTGGCTAAATGGACATCTATAAATCCCTTTGTTTCGATGATGACAAACATTTCATTCTTATTAATCTAACAAGATACTTGAGTGTGCAGGACTAAGCAGGATGACAAAGTAGCAAGGGAAAATCCAAGAGCTTACTTAGTTATATTTTCATGCAATGTAATCAATATTGTAAAACTTGTACAAATATATATAATGTACAAGTACTTAGATTTGCATGTAAATCAAGCGTTAGATTTTCCCTAGCCAAACACCATAGTTAGACATGTCATCCCATTTAATTAGGATCACCTTTGCACACTCACACATATAATTAATGCTTAAATTGAAACCTTGAAACAGGATCATTCTCGGTCGAAAAACTCCTCGACCGAGACACTCTCGGTCGACAAACTCCTCGACCGAGAAAGATCCAAAGTAGCCGTTAGACACAACAGACAAAGTAGTTGGCAGTTGCAAATGAACGTTAATCCAGAGAGCCTGTCGGTCGACAAAATTTCGACCGAGTAGGTGTCTCGGTCGACCATTCCTCGACCGAGATGGTCTCTGACAGCAACTGCAGAATAAATTAATTAGCCGTTGTTAAAGCAACAACTTTGTACCTAACAGCTAGTTAAGCACTTAGAAACCCCTAGAAGTTGTCTAGAACGTCCTTAAGCATACTTAGGCCATTCCTATAAATAGGACAAGCCATAGGACACTAGAATTCACTTGTTACACTTGAGAATACACTTGAGCATACTTGAGCAATCTTTTGCAAGCAAATTTGAGCACTGTGATCATTGGCCTACATTCTCCTTAGCTCAATCTCGTGTCCTATAGGCTAGATTCTCCTACCCACAGCAATTACAAGTTCACATACTTGTCTAGGAGATCTTACGCTTGATCTAGGCATATCAAGCCTCGGGCTTAAAGGATAAGTTGTAATTTCTCTATTTCTTTCTTGTTCCTATTTATTCTTTGTACTCTCCTTGCTACTCCTAGGGTTGGAGGCTGCGGATTGGAGAGGGTTGACTTCTCGGAGGAGAAGGGGACTTCAAGCTACTTCAAGAAGGCTATCACACGGGAAGCTACTTCAGAAGGCTGGTGCAACGGGAGTTGGTGCATCTACTTCAAGGGAAGGCTGCTTCGAGTTGGGCGATTACTTCTAGGTGAAGGCTGCTTGAAGGGTTTAGGGAAAAGAGATTGTATTTTATGTAATTCCTTGAGAGGTAATAAAATAAATTTCTTTTCAAATCCCGGTTGGGTAAGCAACCGGGTAGTGGACTGACTACCTTAGTATTTGCTAAGGAAGGAACCACTCTAAACCCTTGTGTCTCCTTGTCCAATATTTTTCTTTGTGGTTGCTTGAGTAATTAATTGTTAAAATTATCTATAAAACTCTATTCACCCCCCCTCTAGTAGTTTTCAAGCATCACAATTGCACATTCATTCTTACACTTAGCATACAATTTAAAGTATTGAAACATAGTGTGTCTCGGTTGAAACACTTCTCAACTGAAATACTCTCGGTCGAATATTTTATCGACTGAGAAAATCCTAAGTCTAATGCACGTACACTGATGAATATCCTGCACATAAGCCTACACAAGCACATATTTGGTCAAACTTAATTTCGACTGAGACTGAGTCTCGAGTAGGTTCCATAGCCGTTAGACTTGGTGGGAAAAAGTGGTTGGGAGTTGAGTTGAACATTGCAGTACACTTTCCCTAGACTTTCCCTCGATCGACGAAGTTCTCGACCGAGAGACACTCAGTCGACAAACTTCTCAACCGAGAAAGGTTATGTCTGTACTTTTTTGAATTAATTAACTAGTTGTTACAAATGTAATTAGTGGATACCTAACAGCTAGTTGAGCACTAAGAACATCCTAGAAAGTGCCTAGAACGTTCCTAAACACCAGTAGGCCATTCCTATAAATAGGACATGCCTTAGGACACCTAAACTCACTTGAGTACACATACTTGCAATTGAGAATCAACTCTTGTAAGCAATTGAGAAATCCTTCACTTGCAGATCATTTCCATAAGCTGAGATTTTGTGTCCTATAGGCTAGCATCTCCTACCCACTACACTTTCACATTCATACACATTGGATAGGAGATTAAAATTCTTGATATAGGATTCAAGCCTTGTGCTAAAGTGGTAAAGTGTATTTTTCTTTCTTCCTTTCTTATTCCTTTTATTGCTTGTTTTCTCCTTTGCTACTCCTAGGTTGGAGGCTACGGAAAGGAGGTTGTAGGAGCTTCTGCAGGTGGAGAAGGTAGCTTGGCAGACTTTGGAGTACTTCTAGAGAGTCTCAACGGGAAGCTACTTCAAGGAGGAAGGCTACTTCAAGGGGGAGCTTGAAGTTACTTCAAGTGAAGGTTGCTTCAAAGTTGGTGAGACAACTTTGGGGTGAAGGTTGTCCAAAGGGTTTGTGAAGGTAGTTGTATTTTATGTAACATCCTCAAAATAGTAATAAAATACAAGTGCTTTCAAAATCCCAATTGAAAACAATTGGGTAGTGGAGTGACTCCCTTAGTTTTTGCAAAGGGTGGAACCACTCTAAACGCTTATGTCTCCTTCTCCAATCTTTTTGTGGTAGTTTTCTTAGATATTTTTTAAAATAATCATAAAACCATATTCACCCCCCCCTCTAGTGTTTTTCAATTGGTATCAGAGCAGGCTTCAAGGAACTCTAATTGAGTCTTGAAGAAGATGGGTGATGGAGTACTAAACAACCTCAATTTGGAAGGAACACTTGTAGCTCGACCTCTGCCATTTGATGGAACTAACTACAACTATTGGAAGAGGAGGATGAAATTCTACTTTCAAGGGATCAACTGGGATCTCTGTAGGATGGTTTCAAATGCCTAAACTCTTCCTCAAATGGAGTATGCCACATGGGATGCTAACACGGTAAAATTAGCACAATTAAATGCAACAACTATAAGTATCCTTTATTGTTCAATTTCCGTAGGTGAGTTAAATAGAATATCAATTTGTGAAACTACATATGAAATATGGCATAGACTTTCTATCACTTATGAAGGAACTGTTCAAGTAAAGAACTCCAAAATTGGTATGCTTAAACAAACGTTTAAACAGTTTCATATGGAAGCTAATGAGTCTATTAGTGAAATGTATGCAAAGTTTTCTTCTATTGTTAATGGTTTGAATGCATTAGGTAAAGAAATTAGTGAAGAGGATCAAGTGTCTAAAATTCTTAGGTCTCCTACTCCTAAGTACAAGCCTAAGGTGACTGCAATTGAAGAAGCCAATGACCTCACCCGACTAAGGATGGAGCAACTCATTGGCAACTTAGAAGCACATGAAGCAACCTTGGAGGAGGAAGAAAGATGGGAGTGTGAACTTCAATAAGGAAGAAAGAAAGACATAGATCTAAAGGCTACAAAGGTCATCACTCAAGAAAGTGATGAGACAAGTGATGGAGATGAGGAAGAAGAAGCTCTAATTGTAAATGGTAAGAAATATAGAAGATTTAAATCTAACAAAGTTATTGGTTCCTCTTCTTCTTCCTCTCCTAGGTGTTTTGAATGTGGAAAGAAGGGAAATCTTAAGAATGAATGTCCTAAAGCAAAGAAAGGGAGAAAAAGCTCATCCATGAAGAAGGGAGAAAAAGCATATAAAGTTGCATGGGATGAGTCAAGTGATAGTGAGAGTGGAGAGGAGAATGTGGAGTGTCTCATGGCCAAAGAAGATGATAGTGATGATTCTCAAGAGGATTGGGTGGTTGATAGTGGATGTTCTAAGAATATGACCGGCAACAAAAAAGGCCTTTCAAACATTTGAAGAAAACAAAAGCGGAACAATCACTTTTGGAGACAATGGAAAAGGAAAGATTGTTGGAATAAGTAACATTGGTACAAACCTTCAAATAAAAAATGTTTTACCTGTTGATGGCATGCATCATAATTTAATTAGTGTTAGTCAACTATGCGATAGTGGCTATGATGTCTTATTCAATAAAAATTGTTGTAAACTATTGATTGAAAACACTAATGAAATTGTTTATGAAGGAAAAAGAATAGAAAATTCATATATACTTAGGCCTAATTCTATGCAAACTATTATTAGAAAGTGTCTTCTTGCAAAAGACAAATATCTACAACTATGGCATAGAAAATTAGGTCATGAAAGTTCCCATGTTATCAAAAAGTTGATTAAATATGATATTGTATGTGGTTTACCTAAAATATCTTTTGATAAACCTAAAAATTGTGAACCTTGTACTCTAGGAAAGCAAAGCAAAACTTCTTTCAAAACAAAAACAATGCTTAGAACTACTAGATCATTAGAACTTATTCACATGAATTTGTTTGGTCCTATGAGAACTCAATCTATTGGTGGAAAAAGATATTGCTTTGTTATTATTGATGACTTTAGTAGATATACATGGGTTCATTTTCTTGCAAATAAAGATGATACTATTCAAGTGTTCATACAATTTTGCTTAAAGATTGAAAATCAACTACAACATAAAATATGTACAATTAGGAGTGATCATGGTGGAGAATTTGAGAATCATACATTTGAAGAATTCTACACATCTCAAGGTTACACTCATAATTTTTCAGCTCCATGCACTCCACAACACAATGGCATAGTTGAAAGAAAGAATAGATCCTTACAAGAAATGGCTAGGAATATGATGCTTGAACATAATACATCTAAAACCTTTTGGGATGAAGCTACAAACAGAGCTTGTTATGTGCTAAATAGAGTGACCATACACTCTTATCTAAAGAAAACACCATATGAACTCATTTTTCATAAGAAACCAAGGGTTGATTGTTTTCACACTTTTGGCTCAACTTGTTATATCTTAAACAAAAAGGATGATAGAGACAAATTTGACTCAAAATCACAAAAAGCTTTTTTCTTGGGATATTCAACTTCTATCAAAGCATTTAGAATATACAACACCATCTCTAAAAAAGTTGAAGAATCAATTCACATTACTTTTCATGAAGAACGAAAACAAAATACCGAAGATAAAGAAATAGTTGATATTACTCATCAAATTGAAGATCTTAACATATCAACTAAAGTTGATCAAAATGCTGGAAATGATCAACAAATTGAGACACAACAACCCATTCCCAGACTAATTAAAGATCATCCTCAAGAACTAATCATTGGGAATCCTAATAATAAAGTAAAAACTCGTTCCTCTTTTAGAGATGTTGCAAATATGGCATTTGTATCTTTAATTGAACCCAAAAAGGTCACTAAAGCTCTAAAAGATGATTATTGGATAATGGCCATGCAAGAAGAATTAAATCAATTTACTAAGAATGATGTATGGGAATTAGTTCCTAAACCTCAAGATAAAACCATTATTGGAACTAAGTGGGTTTTTCGTAACAAATTGAATAAAGTCGGGGAAGTAGTGAGAAATAAAGCTAGGTTGGTAGCACAAGGGTAAAATCAACAAGAAGAATAGACTTTGATGAAACTTATGCACCCATATCAAGACTTGAAGCCATTAGAATGCTACTAGCTATAGCTTCCCACAAAGACATCAAACTATTCCAAATGGATGTAAAAAGTGCATTTCTAAATGGAATAATACAAGAGGAAGTATATGTTGCCCAACCACCTGGTTTTGAAATTCCTGGTAAAGATGATCATGTATATAAACTTAAGAAAGCACTTTATGGGGTAAAACAAGCACCTAGAAATTGGTATGAAAGGCTAAAAAATTATCTCTTTGATAATACTTTTTCAATTGGAAATTCAGATTCGACTTTATTTTTCAAAACATATGAATCTGACTTTCTAGTTGTTCACATTTATGTTGATGATATTATCTTTGGTGCATCAAATGAATTATTATGTAAACAATTTAGTGATATTATGCAAAAAGAATTTGAAATGAGTCTCATGGGTGAATTGACTTTCTTTCTTGGTTTTCAAATAAAGCAAACACCTGCTGGGGTTTTTATAAGCCAAGAGAAGTATACAAATGAACTTTTAAAACATTTTGGAATGGAGCATTGCAAACATGCTACCACACCAATGACCACTTCTACTAAAATTGACAAAGATGAAAATGGGGAACCCATTGATGATTCTTTGTATAGGGCTATGATTGGTAGTTTGCTTTACTTAACTGCTTATAGACCGGATATCATGTTTTCTGTTGGACTTTTTGCTAGATTTCAATCAAATCCCTTGCAAACTCATTTTCAAGCTGTCAAAAGGATTCCGAGATACTTAGCCGACACTTCAAACTATGGTTTATGGTATCCTAAAAGACAATCTTTAGATTTGACATCTTATACCGATGCTGACTATGCTGGTTGTCGACTTGATTGAAAGAGCACAAGCGGAAGTTATTTCTTTTTAGGATGAGCCTTAGTATCATGGTTTAGCAAGAAAAAAAATACAGTTGCCATTTCTACCACTAAAGCTAAATATATGGAAGTCGGGTCTTTTTGTGCTCAAGTACTTTATATGCAACAAGTTTTAAATGATTATGGTTTTACATTTTCATCTACACCTATCTATTGTGATAATACTAGTGCTATAAACTTGGCACATAATCCTATTTTACACAGTCATGCCAAACATATCGAAATCCATCATCATTTTCTAAGGTATTATATTTCCAAAAAACATATATCCCTTCATCATGTTGATATAGAAGATCAATTGGCTAATATTTTCACAAAACCACTTCCATTGGATCAATTTAATTACATAAGAAATAAATTACTTATCACTCCTTTAGAAGATGTTTTCTTTGACATTTTGTGCTTCTCCTTCTTAAAATCGGTTTGTTTCCCCGACACTTACATTTTGGCTGAAATGGACATCTTTTAGCTCTTTTAATCATCATATTGTAGAGGAGCACTAATTAAGGGGGAGTCTTAAAACATGTTTTTAACGGTTATCTTTTTGAAATGACAAAGGGGGAGAAATAATATAAATCTTAAATACTCAAATCAATGAGTTTCATACATACTCTCTTGGCTTCACATCAAATGCTGCTATATTCCCTAAAGAGTTGGATTTTATGTTCCACACTTTTTTGGGAATAATAAGCACACATTCCATAAACAAGAGAAGGTATACACAAGGTAAACTTCAGGTATGAAACTCAATATAATTTAAGCTTATTTGATTTATATTTAGAAATGTTTGTCATCTTCAAAAATAGGGAGATTGTTGGCTAAATGGACATCATTAAAATCCCTTTGTTTTATAAATGACAAACATTTCATTCTTGTGGATCTAATGTTCTACTTGAGTATTTCAGGAACAAGAATACAAGGTGGTGGATGACAAAGCTTTGGAAGATCTATATGCTTAAATTGCTTTATTTTCATGCTTGTAATCAAATGTAAAAACTTGTACAAATATATAATATACAAGTACTTAGATATCATGTAAATCAAGCAGTTAGATCTTCCTATCTACACACAACACTTAGATAGGTCATCCCCTAAGTGAGCATCACAATTGCACATTCATTCTTACACTTAGCATATGATTTAAAGTATTGAAACAGAGTCTGTCTCGGTCGAAACACTTCTCGACCGAGATACTCTCAGTGGAATATTTTCTCGACTGAGAAAGTCCTAAGTCTAATGCACATACACTGATGAATATCCTACACATAAGCCTACACAAGCACATATTCAGTTGAACTTAATTTCGACCAAGACTGAGTCTCGAGTAGATTCCATAGTCGTTAGACTTGGTGGGAAAAAGTGGTTGGGAGTTAAGTTGAACATTGCAATACACTTTCCCTAGACTTTCCCTCGGTCGATGAAGTTCTCGACTGAGAGACAGTCGGTCGACAAACTTCTCGACCGATAAAGGTTCTGTCTGCACTTTTCAGAATTAATTAACTAGTCGTTACAAACATAATTAGTGGATACCTAACGACTAGTTGATCACTAAGAACATACTAGAAAGTGCCTAGAACGTCCCTAAACACTAGTAGGCCATTCCTATAAATAGGACATGCCTTAGGACACCTAAACGCACTTGAGTACACATACTTGCAATTGAGAATCAACTCTTATGAGCAATTGAGCAATCCTTCACTTGCAGATCATTTCCATAAGATGAGGTTTCATGTCCTATAGGCTAGCATCTCCTACCCACTACACTTTCACGTTCATACACATTGGATAGGAGATTAAAACACTTGATATAGGATTCAAGCCTTGTGCTAAATTGGTAAAGTGTATTTTTCCTTCTTCCTTTCTTGTTCATTTTATTGCTTGTTTTCTCCTTTGCTACTCCTAGGTTGGAGGCTACAGAAAGGAGTTTGTAGGAGCTTCTTCATGTGGAGAAGGTAGCTCGGTGGACTTTGGACTACTTCTAGAGAGTCTCAACGGGAAGCTACTTCAAGGAGGAAGGCTACTTCAAGGGGGAGCTTGAAGTTACTTCAAGTGAAGGCTACTTTAAAGTTGGTGAGACGACTTCAGGGTGAAGGCTTTCCAAAGGGTTTTTGAAGGTAGTTGTATTTTATGTAACATCCTCAAAAAGGTAATAAAATACAAGTGATTTCAAAATTCCATTTGGAAACAATTGGGTAGTGGACTGACTCCCTTAGTTTTTGCTAAGGGTGGAACCACTCTAAACGCATGTGTCTCCTTCTCCAATCTTTTTGTGGTTGTTTGCTTTGATAATTTTTAAAATAATCATAAAACCCTATTCACCCCCCCTCTAGTGTTTTTCACTCGCAACCCTATCCATATTTCCCACTACATTTCTAACTTTACCCCTACTTACCCTAGTACTTCCCCACCACCTATATATACCATAGTGGCTGCCACAACACTAGGTTAGATACATCTTAGAATTCATTGCCACCCTCTTTGCATTAAAGAGCTCCACCTACCTCCCACCTTCTAGATGTAATTCTAATAGGACCGAACACGAGATAACCCTAAACCCTAGTTTAGGAGCGCATCTAGATCTAAGTAATGTAATGTGAATACATGGTGACACATATGTAGTATGCATGTTTCAGATACTGTTGATTATATGCTTGGTTTCTTGGATGTTTGGATACACTCATAAAGTATATGATGTTCTGCATGGTTTCTGCAATAGCATAAGGTACATGGTTATGCTTATGAATACATGTATATAATTCTGAGATTGCCAATGTTTCTCGATGAGATTGAACGACAAATAAACTGCTTGCTTGTTTATTTAGTTCTTGCAAACTATAAAGTTCCTGTGAGTATCATGTAAAGTAAATAACAATATTTTCAACCCTGGGTTAGACTGATCTTAAGGGTAATGCACACAAGCCCCAGAGGACAGTGATTACACCTGAGGTATTTGACCAGATATGGGTTGGAATATGAAATAAGTTTATGTTCTTATATGCAAGATAAAGATGTTGCTTATATATGTATATGTGATTATTGTTAAAACCCACATACCAGTATAGCAATATATTGACTGCATATTTGTTTGTCGACATTTTAGTTATCATATATACTTGATAGCGTGGATATGTGGGTACAAATAAAGATGTTGAAGACACTAGAGTTATTCCTGATGGTTTAGTTGTAATGGTATATCTTCACACTTGTATAAGTTAGTTCTGTTTAAAAGTTATGTAACTCCTTAGAGAAGGTTTTTATGCAAACATGTAACAATTTGTTCATTAATAGAAATTATTTACTATTTTGTATTATTTCTTGAATCTAGTCCTAGAATTTATGATTAACGATTTGCGACTTTAAGGTCTTTTAGACATTCAAAAGTGTGGGCGTTACATTTGGTATTAGAGCACATATTCATCAACTAATACCTAATAGTTTATGATTTCCAATCATACTTAGAGATTTAAAAGAAACATTAGTAAAGTATAATGTATCTTTTAGGTTTCTCATCTCACGACTTCATCTACTTCTCATCTCTTACTTAATAAGCATTGAAAAGAAATTGTTAATTAGAGAAGTAAAATGTGAAAAGATGTAACCTTTTGTGTGGGTCCCTCTAGATAGGGTAGACACTAGAAAGATACATGTGTGGGTAAGCCCATTCCTAAAGGAAGGACTTGGTTTAGGGTATGAAAACTTTAGTGGGACAAGGGATATGGAAACTCTAAGAGGTAGAGTATAGTCCCTGACCCTAACCCTAACCATAAAACTATAATCTTAAATAATGAACATGGTGTGGTGGTATGGGACACCATCCATGTAAAATTTGAAATTAGGAATAGGAAAGATAAAGTGATGGGTTTAGGTAACCCAGTCTCCCACACATGTGTGCATGAGGAGCATAAAACTTATGTAAGAGGTCTTAAGAAATATATGAACCCAATAATTATATGTATAGATGAAAAATGAAAATTTGTATAAATTACTCAAACCTCTTATGTTGTCTCTAGAGGTTTGGTGAAGGTGGAAAAACCATTGGAGGGGAAGGCTAATGTAGCACCAAGCCCCTGGAGGGGAAGGTGACCCAAGTTTACTGAATAGACAGAGACCATGAGGGGATATCCTAGAAATTGAGCAATCATGGGTTGATATGTTATAATAATAAAAGTTATGCCTAATGAAAAAATGAGGTATATATGAAACCTTTAGGGTTAGTGTGCCAACCTAGGGTGGGTCAACCCAAGAGTGGGAAGATGACCTATGAGGGAGGAAAAATCTAGATATTGGGATCAGGTTGTGGCTAGAGAGCCTAACCCCCTCCTATGAGCCAAAAAGGCACCCTAGGCTAGGACTGTCCCTTAAAAGATAAGTGAATAAATGTATAACCTTAATCCTCACCTATAGGGGTGACGAGTTAAAGATATAATGATAAAAAGCACTTACATTCTTTGAACCCAAGGATGCCATCTCTGCATAACAACTGGTCAAGCCTAGGATTGGGAAGACCAGGAATGCACCAATCCCAGGAGGGAAGGTGGCCTGAGTAGACGAACAAGCCCAAGAGGGAAGGTCATGAAAAGGTCTAGCCCAGGAGGGAAGGTGGCCTAAGTGGACGACCAAGCCTGCAAGGGAAGGTCATGAAAAGGCCAAGCCCAGGAGGGAAGACCAGAGAGGCACCAAGCCCAAGATGGAAGGTGGCCTAAGTCCACAGTGTAGTTGTTTAGGATCAAGCCCGTGGAAGGGAGGATCACAGAGGTCAAGACCATGAGGTAAGACTGACATGGCACCAAGCCCTAGAGGGAAGGTGTCCCGAGCCCAATGTTGGGAAACACTACATAATGTCTACTCGAAAGTGAGAGGTGAAGGCAATCCGGTTAAATAATTTTTTTGTTTTTGTTTTTTTATTATCGAGAGAACCGACCCCGTGGAAGTGCCACTTTTATGACCCCCTAGACAACATAAAACTCTCGGGCCCTGAGCGCCCCACACACCTAGACACAAGTTAAAGTGCACAGTTAGCCATCCTGCAGGACAGGTACCATTTCAGAGGCGGCTGTTGGGTTTCGAACCTGGGTTCCTTCATGAGGGGACACCATGTCGAACCACCTAAACCACTCCTCCCCGAAAATCTGGTTAAAAAATTAAATAAGAGAATAATGTGCTTAAAAGATGTGACATCTCAAAGAAACCCTTAGGGAGGGTAGAGACCTAATGCAAATCCTAGGGTCAAGTAGGGTGTATTAGAGGTACCTAGGACTGATGGGTTGGGAGTTAATATTCCATGAATGCACATGACCAAGTGGTCGGGAGGTAATAGTTGGTTTTCCCTAGACCCATATCTCAGGAGGTTGGCCACCTTCTTGATGTTCATGTGGCCCAGCAGGGTGAATGTAAAGACACTCCCTTGATGCATAAGGATGAGATCACTCCAAAGGTACCTATACCCCTAGATACCTCAAGGATTTGGTCGAGGCTCATAATGATGTGAGAGATGTAATTATAAAGATATAATGAAGTCATGAAAACTTGAGAGAAGTTGTGCCCTTACTTAAGAGTAAGAAAAGGGACACTTAACTTCATGGAATATAAGAATGCTATGAAATTAAGAACAAGTAAGTTTAGAGTCAGATAAAGTATGATTCAACTTAATATGTGAAATTGAAAGGTAATGCGTGGATGTACCATCTCCGCTCTTAGAATGGATTGAACTTTGTATTTGGGCTACAGCCAAATGCTTATTTCATTTCATTAAAAGGGAGGGAGATTGGATAGACACACGTTATGCTTAAAGTTGAGACAACGAGGATGAATATCCTACATTTAATGTGTAATGACATGACCTAGGGTTAGAGGTGTTACCTCACCCTTGTGTTAAAAGTAATGAATAATAGGTTGGAAACCTAGGTGAAAAGGGAAATCACCCATTAATAATAAAATCATCAAGTGATGATAATATGCATATACTAGAGATGTGGATATACTAGAATTTCAATTCAGGTGCCAATCTTAGTAATAAAATGAAAATTGCTATGCTAGTGAAAAGTGGTTAAACCATCTAAGCAAGGTGCTAACCCTAAGTTTTGAAAATAAGATGAGTTATCATTCACCTAGGCTTAGTAGGCTTGAATTTTGAGGATAAAATTCCTTTTAAGGAGGGGTGAATGTTACATCCTTGAAATTCATAGATTTCAAGACTAAATGAATTAGGGAAACATATAACAAAGAAATGATTTGAGGGATCTTGATTGATGACTCCAAACCCTGTAATTAGGTTAAATGTTCATTTTGATGTAAATAATGTGCTTTGGAGTATATGGGTTCGAATAAGACTAAGATAAGATGCAATAATTACCAAAGGCATAAGTTTGGTAATTAGGAATGTAGTTGAGCTCAAGGAACCTTTAGAAGGCCCAAGATGTGGTTTGTGGGCCTTAGGGACACTTTAAAGTCCAATTGGTTAATCGGAGTTTATATATGGGTCCCTTAGATGTGTTTTGGATATTGAGAGATCTGTGATTATGATGAATATCCAAGATATTTATGGTTGATGAATAATTTGAACATAAGATAATGAGAGGATAATTGGAAAGAGAGTCATGATGTGCCTTGCCTCTTCACATATTTCTTACACAAAGGAAGAGTTTGGAACAAAAGGAAAGAGGAGATTTCTTTTGTATGTCATGGAGGCTTGTGGGAAAAGGACACAAATTCCATAAAACCTAATGCAATTATATTATATAGGGAAAGAGTATAACGAGATGCAATTCTATATTTTACATCAACCTTATACACCAAGAAAGGGAGGAAAGGAAATGAGAAAAGGGTCTTATGAGAATACATGGGTATGTATATATATGTAGGGTACAAACATAGCCAACAAAGTTTGTACCCCTCTCCCCTCAACTCCTCCCACAGCGTAACCACGTGTTCCCCTTCTGAGGACGTATTCCTCCATGGTAGATTAGGGTTTCGCTTGGTAACTCGATACCATGCCTCTACCGACCCCAATAGCCTCATCTCACGACTGGCGTCCTACCTAGACCCTAGCCCTGACGTAAGACCTGGAGGGCCTTGAACGTTGGTGGCGTTGGACATCAACCGGTTGCCTTGGACCAAATGTTGACTCAACAGGTGGTCATAAAGGTCCCTGAGTGACAGGGAGAGTCATCAGAATTTGTTGATAAGCTGACAAGCTTTGTTCTACGACCAAGTACTAATCATAGGATCGACTGTTTGGTTTTCAACCCTAGCGCCCTACTGAGGTACCCCCGATACCTCTCTCTTCTCGCACGCCTTCCAGTAGCTCCGTGGCTGGCTGTGACTTCGTGAGGGATGGCCAGAGATGACCAGACCCTACTCGTGGTCGTACGGTGACCTGGGATGGGGAGTCAGGCTCCCTGTGCTGACGTCAGGGTGGCGTGTGTGCCCTTCTGCGAGGAAGGAGATGACATTGTGTCTTTGGACACATCTGCCCCTGGGTGTGTGGTAGTCCAAGCCATGGCACGGGGTTAAAAGCATCATTCGGTTTTAATAATAGGCCGACACAAGTAATTAGATAAAGGGAAGTGGATGTTGACGTGTGAGCACACGAATGGTCTAATCATGTTTATCTTACAAAATATCTAGTTAATAATTGGTAACTCTGATGGGGGCATATAATATATGAAAATTGATCAAGAGAATGAGAGGAATACAAATAAAATATAATTAGAGTTTGATTAAGCTTTCTATTCTAAAAGTATATGCAATATGTGTTGTTATATGATTAATTGAAAAGAAGATCTAGACTTGCTTAACATAGTTCTTAATTGAATAAATTCATTCATGTTAGGCTAACACCTGATCTTGCCATGTATAATGAGTAAAACCTTGATAATAATGAATAATGGATGATTCCAGATTAGTAATCTTATATATACTATTTTAGGGTTTTGAAACCAATGTGGATATCTTACTATGATCTTAATGCTAGTAATATGATCTTGGTATCATGAATAGTCTAATATGCTTAAGGTGATGATTAGGGTTTTATTCTAATTTTCATAATGAGATTTGAAATCTTAGAAACCATGATATGATGGAATTAGGGTTTGTAATCCTAATCCCTTGTCCGAACATGAGATAACCCTAAACCCTAGTTTAGGAGCACATCTAGATCTGAATAATGTAATGTGAATACATGGTGACACATATGTAGTATGCATATTTTAGATACTGTTGATTATATGCTTGGTTTCTTAGATGTTTGGATACACTCATAAAGTATATGATGTTCTGCATAGTTTCTGTGATGGCATAAGGTACGCAGTTACACTTATGAATACATGTATAGAATACCTAAGGTAGTTGACCAAATATGGGTTGGAATATTAAATAAGTTTATGTTCTTATATGCAAGATAAATATGTTGCTTATATATGTATATGTGATTATTGTTTGAACCCATGTACTAGTATAGCAATATACTGACCGCATATTTGTTTGTCAGCGTTTTAGGTATCAGATATACTTGATAGCATGGATATGTGGGTATAGATAAAGATGTTGAAGAAACTAGAGTTATTCTTGATGGTTTCGTTGTAATGGTATATCTTCACACTTGTATAAGTTAGTTCTATTTAAAAGTTATGTAACTCCTTAGAGGAGGTTTTTATGCAAACATGTAACAATTTGCTCATTAATGGAAATTTTTTACTATTTTGTATTATTTCTTGAATCTGGTCCTGGAATTTATGATTGACGATCTGCGACTTTAAGGCCTTTTAGACACTCAAAAGTGTAGGTCATTACATTTGGTGTCAGAGCACATATTCATCAACTAATACCTAATAGTTTATGATTTCCAAACATCCTTAGAGATTTAAAAGAAAAATGAGTAAATTATAATGTATCTCTTAGGTTTCTCATCTCACAACTTCGTCTACTTCTCATCTCTTACTTAATAAGCATTGAAAAGAAATTGTTAATTAGAGAAGTAAAATGTGAAAAGATGTAACATTTTGTGTGGGTCCCTCTAGATAGGGTAGACACTAGAAAGATACATGTATGGGTAAGTCCTTTCCTAAAGGAAGGACTTGGTTTAGGGTATGAAAACTTTAGTGGGCCAAGGGATATGGAAACTCTAAGAGGTAGAGTATAGTCCCTGACCCTAAACCTAACCATAAAACTTTAATCTTAAATAGTGAACATGGTGTGGTGGTATGGGACACCATCCATGTGAAATTTGAAATTAAGAATAGGAAAGATAAAGGGATGGGTTTAGGTAACCCAGTCTCCCATGCATGTGTGCACGAGGAGCATACAACTTATGTAAAAGGTCTTAAGAAATATATGAACCCAATAATTATATGTATAGATGAAAAATGAAAGTTTGTATAATTTACTCAAACATCTTATGTTGTCTCTAGAGGTTTTGTGAAGGTGGCCAAACCCCTGGAGGGGAAGGCCGATGTAGCACCAAGCCCCTGGAGGGGAAGGTGACCCAAGTTTACTGAATAGACAAAGTCCATGAGGGGGTATCCTAAAAATTAAGGAAGCATGGGTTGATATGTTATAATAATAAAAGTTATGCCTAATGGAAAAAAGAGGTATATATGAAACCTTTAGAGTTAGTGTGCCAACCTAGGGTGGGTTAACCCAAGAGTGGGAAGATGACCTATGAGGGAGGCAAAACCTAGATCTTGGGATCAGGTTGTGGCTAGAGATCCTGACCCCCTCCTATGAGCCAAGAAGGAACCCTACGATAGGACTGTCCCAATAAATGTATAACTGTAATCCTCACCTAGAGGGGTGACAAGTTAAAGATATAATGATAAAAAGCACTTACATTCGTTGAATCTAAGGATTCCATATCTGCGTAATAATTGGTCAAGCCTAGGATTGGGAAGACTAGGAAGGCACCAAGCCCAGGAGGGAAGGTCATGAAAAGGTCAAGCCCAAGAGGGAAGACCGTTAAGGCACCAAGCCCAGGAGGGAAGGTGGCCTGAGTAGACGACCAAGCCCAGGAGGGAAGGTCATGAAACGTTCAAGCCCAGGAGGGAAGACCAGAGAGGCACCAAGCCCAGGAGGGAAGGTGGCATAAGTCCACAATGCAGTTGTTTAGGATCAAGCCCCTAGAGGGGAAGATCACAGAGGTCAAGCCCAGGAGGGAAGACTGACATAGCACCAAGCCCTGGAGGGAAGGTGGCTTGAGCCCAATGTTGGGACAACACTACATAATGTCTACTAAAAAGTGAGAGGTGAAGGCAATCTGGTTAAAGAATTATATAAGAGAATAATGTGATTAAAAGATGTGACATCTCAAAGAAACCCTTAGGGATGGTAGAGACCTAATGCAAATCCTAGGATCAAGTAGGGTGTATTAGAGGTACCTAGGACCGATGGGCTGGGAGTTGATATGCCCTAAATGCACATGACCAAGTGGTCGGGAGGTAACAATTAGTTTTCCATAGGCCCATATCTCAGGAGGTTGGCCACCTTCTTGATGTTCATGTGGCCCAACAGGGTGAATGTAAAGACACTCCCTTGATGCATAAGGATGAGATCAATCCAAAGGTACCTATACCCCTAGGATGAGAATACACTCTAGTGTATTCTAGTCTAATTCTCTCTCTCTATATATATATATATATATATATATATATATATATATATATATATATAGTCATATTATTTATAAAGTGTTGAGAACATGTTTCAACCAATACATGTAACTTATATGTATCAACTATACTAGATATGTTACACTTACAACTTGTAGACAAAATCAAATACATGAAAATATATTTTCTAGATTATATGTGTTTAAAAATCACATGTATCCTATATTTTTAATGAGATATAATTAAAAATCATCACACCATTTACAGGACATATGCAACTTCAAATTGATTATAAAATAGATTTTATTAAAATGATCAGTCTACCCATGTATGCTTGAGATGATTTTTGAAATACATTTAAGGGGAGTAATACATCATATGTGCAAAGTTATTATATAGTGTATATTATTGCAAGCATGACAACCATCAAATGGGTGCACAATTGAAGATAACATAAATGTGATCTAGCTCATTATTATTTTAGTGTTATTAGCTTGACTAAATAAATGTACTTTAGATCAAATGTAAGTTGAAAAGTTGTTAGTCAAATGTATCCTACAAAAGATACATATAAATATAATTATAATACATATATGTATAAAATAAATTTGGGTAATGAAATTTTGGGCCTGGGTTTTGTTGGATCAAAGGGCTCTAGAGGGGAATGGGGGTGAGTAGATCTAAAAACACCTACACAGAATTCATTAGACCTTCAAGTTACTTCAACTAGGCACAATTGTAAATAGTTAATTTGATGACAATCTGAACATGCATAGCAAGGATGAGAGATTGAAACAAGCACTTGAACAAGTTGTTTAGAGTGTTTCCACTCTCTAAACTAGGAGAGAGTTAGTCCACTACCTAGAGAGGTCAAGCCCTAGGATTTTCCAACCTATGTATACTTATACTCTATTATAAGACATACAATTTGACCTTCCTTTTCAGGGTCAAGAATGCCCAAATTTTCTTTGAGGTAAAGGAAGCCAACAACCTTACAACAAGGTCTTACCTATCCAAAGCTAGAGTCTTCTATCTCTCCAAGGTCTTATCCACTCTTGAAAGCAGCTGGACACCTTCTCCAAGGAGATCCCCGTCTTGCAACAAGTCTTTAGCCTTGAAGGATTTTGTAACATCCCAAAAATTAAATAATCAGAAAAATAACTACATTTGAGTCCTTTATTTGAACTTGTTGAACCTCAATGTAGATAACCCAATTAAATCATTGTACATTTGAATATTGCAAGATATGAGTAACATGATTTCTGTCTTTCCCTTTTGATAATGATGTCATAAATGTCCTTTAAACTTGATGAATATTTGAATAAACCAAAGATTTAATAGAATTTACTTCCTCTTGCCTTAATGTAGCTTCATCACCATATGCACTCTTATTGGCCAAAGTTCTTCAAATAGATTCAATACAACTAAGGTAAACCCAAGTGACCTTTAATGGAAAGCCATATCACTTGGCATCTGTCGTAAGTTATTAAATGTACATAACCGATACTAAACATACCTTAGTAACAATTCATCATCCGATCCTCAATTTTGGAAATTTTCCACATAGTATTGTTTTAGACCCTCTAATTGAACATTGGGACCAATCGATATTAGGTAGTTCCCTATGGAAATTTTGAAATAAACTTGCAACATAGTATGTGTAGTCTTTTAGTCTCTAAACCAAGTATTTTGACATCGAACCATTGGTTCATGGTCTGGCTCTGTTTACCATGTCAGTTCAATGGATGGGTAGCGATTTAATAAAAAAGAAACAAAGTCTCAAGATCCTCATTCATTCAGGACTCAGGAACATTCCAAATACATATCGGATCTCGTCCTAAGATTGAGACAAAATGGAGTTTATAAATCCACACATGTAGAATAGTGGCATAGGGCAGGGTCAATTAGGGATTGCTTAAGAGAAGGCTTAGAAGAAGCGACTAGAGATAGGGAAGAATCTATGGATGGCGGCGCTCAGAACTTGGATGTAGTGGCTTTTGGGGGGGGACCGAAACCCCTAGGGTGCCTCTTAGATCCAGAAAAACAACTGAGAAAGGTGAGGGAGATGCTGCAGCAATACTAGGAGTCATCCTCTGATCTAACTATGACTTCTACAAAGAAGGTAGATCGCAGAGACCACCTGGCCAATCTGCCTTGTTCGTGTCGCGGAAACAAGGGAGGTGATGCCTCCATCCAGGTCATGCAAGTGAGAGCCCAACAACCTGGGTTTCATGTTTGCAGATGTCTCATCGTCAAGGTGGAGTCTCAGTGGCGGTGCTGCCCAAGATGGTCGCTCAAACAATCGCTTATGGCCAAACCTGGCTGGAGAGGAGGCCCAGCAGTGGCACTCTATTTCTATGGAAGAATAGAGGCATCATGCCTGTGTTGTTCCCTGCGAGAGAGGAGAGGACGGGGTCACCCGAGCTTCCTTGTTGGGTCGCCAATCCCAAGGCCCGTTTAGCCTGAAAGGTGGAGGAAATAAAGGTAATATGAATGATCAACTCCTTATTTGTTAAGAAACTTTAGGAACTCATAGAGATCGATCTAATTGTCAAAATAGGATGTTTAAGGGCTCGCTGGAAACCTTGAGATACAAAGAACATCTTGAATGAGATTCCGAACTCTAGAAATACATGGATAAGGTAATTTTATTTAAGAAAAGTTAGATATGTGGGTTAAGTGCATATATGATGGTGCTTTGTTAAAATAATGTTATAGGTGTGGACCTCATCATTGAACTTTAAGCAAGTGTTACACTACAATCTTAATAGATTGTGTAGGATGTGATTTGAAGATGAAGATGCGAGTAGACAAATATTTGAGATTTACAAGAAGTGTCTTTTAAAGGATTTATACCCAACTGGAGGAATTCAAGATGAATATTTTATCCTCTTTCACATAGGTAAGTGGTTCATGCCATGAGTACTCATATTTGAAGTCAATATGTTTACATGCATCTTTATAAGAATTTCATTATTTATGTGGTTTAATGTTCTAAGATTTTTATGTGAATGTACGAAAGTAAGTTTTTCCCCGTACTTATATGAGTTTCTAAGTTCATATCCCCAAAATCTCAATTAGAGATATATTTCTCAAATGGTTGGGATCCATGGACTAGGTCCATGAGAAAATTTAAGAATCATGCTCCTACAAGATTTCTTAGCAATGACTTAAATTAATAAATAAGATTATAAGATAAAGAAATGCAAATAGTATAAGCATACATAGCTAGTGATTTGGGATAACTTTGTATTGATATTTTAAGTATAGGTATGCTATTAGGATTCCTCATGTTTGAGGATATAGACATGTATTGAGGTAGAAAGTCGAAATGTGCTACCAAGATTTCTTACATAAGTATACATCTAAGAACTAAGAAGTTAATTAGAATTCCTAGAATGTTTAATGTGAGGATGTAAGTTTTGAAGATATTAAGACATAATCTTATTTTCACAATAATCGTGCTATTGGGGATCATAGTGCATTGTAAAATGAGTTTATAACAAGTTGAGGATGCATTAAGCTATGATTAATTTACCAGATTCCTTTTTAAGAATTGAACTTTTAAGATGTGAGTTCATATGAAAAACATTAAGGCCCCAGTAAGATCAAATTTAATGTGAATTTATAGATATTGAATCATCTTGTTACAAAACACAATTTTAGATATTTTATACTTAATTTACTCTCATATACTTCATGAAAGTTACTTTTGTATACTTAGAGTTTAAATATTAAGATCAAATCATTTTCCTCTAGGCCTTTAGACTCAGTTGTTATATGCCAAAAGTCAAGATTTAATGAAGTCATTCTAATAAATCAGAGTTTCAAATTAAGATGTATCTAGATAACAAGGACATCAGATTTAGATTCAGACTTAGATTACTTAGTGTGTGAGTAGTCAAATACTAAATAAAAATTCATGATAAGGGTTTTAGACACAATCTTAATTAGAATTAATTGAGATCCATATTCACATGCCATTGTAAACTCACTTTATCACTTAAGAATAAAGATTTAGATTCAGATTCAGATTCAGAATCAGTAATGTTCAGTTATCAATTTTAGTTTTAGTATTAGATAAATTTATATTCAAAATTCAGTACAGATTCAGTTATTAGTATTCAGTTTCAGCATAAGATAAGTTCATATTCAGAATTCAGCTTCAGTTTAGACTAAGGATTAAGTAAGTTTAGACGTAAGATAAATAAGTCAGAACCTTCACATAAGACATTATATGATAAGTCCTCATTCAGTTAGTACATGGTTACGCTTATGAATACATGTATGGAATTCTGAGATTGCCAATGTTTCTCGATGAGATTGAACGACAAATAAACTGCTTTATTCTTTATTTAGTTCTTGCAAACTATAAAGTTCCTATGAGTATCATGTAAAGTAAATAACAATATTTTGAACCCTGGGTTAGACTGATCTTAAGGGTAATGCACACGAGCCCCATAGGACAGTGATTACACCTGAGGTAGTTGACCAGATATGGGTTGAAATATGAAATAAGTTTATGTTCTTATATGCAAGATAAAGATGTTGCTTATATATGTATCTGTGATTATTGTTTGAACCCACGTACCAGTATAGCAATATATTGACCGCATATTTGTTTGTCGGCATTTTAGTTATCAGATATACTTGATAGCGTGGATATGTGGGTACAGATAAAGATGTTGAAGACACTAGAGTTATTCTTGATGGTTTAGTTGTAATGGTATATCTTCACACTTGTATAAGTTAGTTATGTTTAAAAGTTATGTAACTCCTTAGAGAAGGTTTTTATGCAAACATGTAACAATTTGTTCATTAATAGAAATTATTTACTATTTTGTATTATTTCTAGAATCTGGTCCTAGAATTTATGATTAACGATCTGTGACTTTAAGGTCTTTTAGACACTCAAAAGTTTGGTTGTTACATTTGGTATTAGAGCACAAATTCATCAACTAATACCTAATAGTTTATGATTTCTAATCATCCTTAGAGATTTAAAAGAAAAATTAGTAAATTATAATGTATCTTTTAGGTTTCTCATCTCACAACTTTGTCTTTTTCTCATTTCTTGCTTAATAAGCCTTCAAAAGAAATTGTTAATTAGATAAGTAAAATGTGAAAATATGTAACCTTTTGTGTGGGTCCCTCTAGAGAGGGTAGACACTAGAAAGATACATGTATGGGTAAGCCCGTTCCTAAAGGAAGGACTTGTTTTAGGGTATGAAAACTTCAGTGGGATAAGGGATATGGAAAATCTAAGAGGTACAGTATAGTCCCTGACCCTAACCCTAACCATAAAACTTTAATCTTAAATAATGAACATGGTGTGGTGGTATGGGACACCATCCATGTAAAATTTGAAATCAGGAATAGGAAAGATAAAGGGATGGGTTTAGGTAACCCAGTCTCCCACACATGTGTGCATGAGGAGCATAAAACTTATGTAAGAGGTCTTAAGAAATATATGAACCCAATAATTATATGTATAGATGAAAAATGAAAATTTGTATAATTTACTCAAACCTCTTATGTTGTCTCTAGAGGTTTGGTGAAGGTGGCCAAACCACTGGAGGGGAAGGCCGATGTAGCACCAAGCCCCTGGAGGGGAAGGTGACCCAAGTTTACTGAATAGATAGAGACCATGAGGGGGTATCCTAGAAATTGAGCAATCATGGGTTGATATGTTATAATAATAAAAGTTATGCCTAATGAAAAAATGAGGTATATATGAAACCTTTAGGGTTAGTGTGCCAACCTAGGGTGGGTCAACCCAAGAGTGGGAAGATGACCTATGAGGGAGGAAAAACCTAGATCTTGGGATCAGGTTGTGGCTAGAGAGCCTAACCCCCTCCTATGAGCCAAAAAGGCACCCTAGGCTAGGACTGTCCCTTAAAAGATAAGTGAATAAATGTATAACCTTAATCCTCACCTATAGGGGTGTGAGTAAAAGATATAATGATAAAAAGCACTTACATTCTTTGAACCCAAGGATGCCATCTCTACATAACAACTGGTCAAGCCTAGGATTGGGAATACCAGGAAGGCACCAATCCCAGGAGGGAAGGTGGCCTGAGTAGACGAACAAGACCAAGAGGGAAGGTCATGAAAAGGTCAAGCCCAGGAGGGAAGGTGGCCTAAGTGGATGACCAAGCCCGTGAGGGAAGGTCATGAAAAGGTCAAGCCCAGGAGGGAAGACCAGAGAGGCACCAAGCCCAGGATGGAAGGTGGCCTAAGTCCACAGTGCAGTTGTTTAGGATCAAGCCCATGGAAGGGAAGATCATAGAGGTCAAGACCATGAGGGAAGACTGACATGGCACCAAGCCCTGGAGGGAAGGTGTCCCGAGCCCAATGTTGGGAAACACTGCATAATGTCTACTCAAAAGTGAGAGGTGAAGGCAATCTGGTTAAATAATTTTTTTGTTTTTGTTTTTTTAATCGAGAGAACTGACCCCATGGAATTACCACTTTTATGACCCCCCTAGACAACATAAAACTCTCGGGCCCGAGCACCCCACACACCTGGACACCGGTTACAATGCACAATTACCAGCCTACATGATGGGTACCATTTCAGAGGCAGCTGCTGGGTTTCGAACCCGGGTCCCTTCATGAGGGGACACCATGTCGATCCACCTAAACTACTCCTCCCCGACAATCTGGTTAAAAAAATATATAAGAGAATAATGTGCTTAAAAGATGTGACATCTCAAAGAAACCCTTAGGGAGGGTTGAGACCTAATGAAAATCCTAGGGTCAAGTAGGGTGTATTAGAGGTACCTAGGACTGATGGGTTGGGAGTTGATATGCCCTGAATGCACATGACCAAGTGGTCGGGAGGTAACAGTTGGTTTTCCCTATACCCATATCTCAAGAGGTTGGCCACCTTCTTGATGTTCATGTGGCCCATCTGGGTGAATGTAAAGAGACTCCCTTGATGCATAAGGATGAGATCACTCCAAAGGTACCTATACCCCTAGATACCTCAAGGATTTGCCTGAGGCTCATAATGATGTGAGAGATGTAATTATAAAGATGTAATGAAGTCATGAAAACTTGAGAGAAGTTGCGCCCTTACTTAAGAGTAAGAAAAGGGACACTTAACTTCATGGAATATAAGAAGTTGGAAACCTAGGTGAAAAGGGAAATCACCCAGTAATAATAAAATCATCAAGTGATGATAATATGCATATACTAGAGATGTGGATATACTTGAATTTCAATTTAGGTGCCAATCTTAGTAATAAAATGAAAATCTCTATGCTAGTGAAAAGTGGTTAAGCCATCTAAGCAAGGTGCTAACCCTAAGTTTTGAAAATAAGATGAGTTATCATTCACCTAGGCTTAGTAGGCTTGAATTTTGAGGATAAAATTCCTTTTAAGGATGGGTGAATGTTACATCCTTGACATTCATAGATTTCAAGACTAAATGAATTAGGGAAACATATAATAAAGAAATGATTTGAGGGATCTTGGTTGATGACTCCAAACCCTTTAATTAGGTTAAATGTTCATTTTGATGTAAATAATTGGTAACTCAATACCATGCCGCTACCGACCCCAATAGCCTCATCTCACGGCTGGCGTCCTACCTAGACCCTAGCCCTGACGTCGGACCTGGAGGGCCTTGGACGTTGGTGGCGTCAGACATCAACCGGTGGCCTTGGACTAAACGCTGACTCAACAGCTGGTCATAAAGGTCCCTGAGTGACAGGGAGAGTCATCGGAGTTTTTTGATAAGCTGACAGTCTTTCTTGTACGACCAAGTACTAATCATAGGATCGACTGTTTGGTTTTCAACCCTATCACCCTACTGAGGTACCCCCGATACCTCTCTCTTCTCGCACGCCTTCCAGTAGCTCCGACGCCGGCTGTGACTCCATGAGGGATGGCCAGAGACGACCAGACCCTACTCGTGGTCATACGATGACCTAGGATGGGGAGTCAGGCTACCTGTGCTGGCGTCAGGGCGGCATGTGTGCCCTTCTGCGAGGAAAGAGATGACAATGTGTCTTTGGACACATCTGCCCATGGGTGTGTGGTAGTCCAAGCTATGGCACGGGGGGTAAAAGCATCATTCGGTTTTAATAATAGGTCGACACAAGTTATTAGATAAAGGGAAGTGGATGTTGACGTGTCAGCACACGATTGGTCTAATCTTGTTTATCTTACAAAATATCTAGTTAATAATTGGTAACTCTGAAGGGGGCATATAATATATGAAAATTGATCAAGAGAATGAGAGGAATCCAAATAAAATATAATTGGAGTCTGATTAAGCTTTCTATTCTAAAAGTATATGCAATATGTGTTGTTATATGATTAATTGAATAGAAGATCTAGACTTTCTTAACATAGTTCTTAATTGAATAAATTCATTCATGTTAGGCTAACACCTGATCTTGCCATGTATAATGAGTAAAACCATGATAATAATGAATAATGGATGATTCTAGATTAGTAATCTTATATATACTATTTTAGGGTTTTGAAACCAATGTGGATATCTTACTATGATCTTAATGCTAGTAATATGATCTTGGTATCATGAATAGTCTAATATGCTTAAGATGATGATTAGGGTTTTATTCTAATTTTCATAATGAGATTTGTAATCTTAGAAACCATGATGTGATGGAATTAGGGTTTGTAATCCTTATCCCTACTCCGAACACGAGATAACCCTAAACCCTAGTTTAGCAGCGCATCTTGATCTAAGTAATGTAATGCAAATACATGGTGACACATATGTAGTATGCATGTTTCAGATACTGTTTATTATATGCTTGGTTTCTTGGATGTTTGGATACACTCATAAAGTATATGATGTTCTGCATGGTTTTTGTGATGGCATAAGGTACATGGTTACGCTTATTAATACATGTATTGAATTATGAGATTGCCAATGTTTCTTGATGAGATTGAATGACAAATAAAATGCTTTCTTGTTTATTTAGTTCTTGCAAACTATAAAGTTCCTATGTGTATCATGTAAAGTAAATAACAATATTCTGAACCCTGGGTTAGACTGATCTTAAGGGTAATGCACACGAGCCCCGGAGGGACAGTGATTACACCTGAGGTAGTTGACCAGATATGGGTTGGAATATGAAATAAGTTTATGTTCTTATATGCAAGATAAATATGTTGCTTATATATGTATATGTGATTATTGTTTGAACCCATGTACTAGTATAGCAATATACTGACCGCATATTTGTTTGTCAACATTTTAGGTATCAGATATACTTGATAGCGTGGATATGTGGGTATAGATAAAGATGTTGAAGACACTAGATTTATTCTTGATGGTTTAGTTGTAATGGTATATCTTCACACTTGTATAAGTTAGTTCTGTTTAAAAGTTATGTAACTCCTTAGAGGAGGTTTTTATGCAAACATGTAACAATTTGTTCATTAATGGAAATTGTTTACTATTTTGTATTATTTCTTGAATCTAGTCCTGGAATTTATGATTGACAATCTGCGACTTTAAGGTCTTTTAGACACTCAAAAGTGCAGGTCGTTACATTTGGTATCAGAGCACATATTCATCAACTAATACCTAATAGTTTATGATTTCCAATCGTCCTTAGAGATTTAAAAGAAAAATGAGTAAAGTATAATGTATCTTTTAGGTTTCTCATCTCATGACTTCATCTACTTCTCATCTCTTACTTAATAAGCATTGAAAATAAATTGTTAATTAGAGAAGTAAAATGTGAAAAGATGTAACCTTTTGTGTGGGTCCCTCTAGATAGGGTAGACACTAGAAAGATACATGTATGGGTAAGTCCTTTCCTAAAGGAAGGACTTGGTTTAGGGTATGAAAACTTTAGTGGGCCAAGGGATATGGAAACTCTAATAGGTAGAGTATAGTCCCTGATCCTAACCCTAACCATAAAACTTCAATCTTAAATAATGAACATGGTGTGGTGGTATGGGACACCATCCATGTGAAATTTGAAATCAAGAATAAGAAAGATAAAGGGATGGGTTTAGGTAACCCAGTCTCCCATGCATGTGTGCACGAGGAGCATAAAACTTATGTAAAAGGTCTTAAGAAATATATGAACCCAATAATTATATGTATAGATGAAAAATGAAAGTTTGTATAATTTACTCAAACCTCTTATGTGGAAGGTGGCCAAACCCCTGGAGGGGAAGTTCGATGTAGCACCAAGCCCCTGGAGGGGAAGGTGACCCAAGTTTACTGAATAGACAAAGACCATGAGGGGGTATCCAAAAAATTGAGCAAGCATGGGTTGATATGTTATAATAATAAAAGTTATGCCTAATGAAAAAAAGAGGTATATATGAAACCTTTAGAGTTAGTGTGCCAACCTAGGGTGGGTTAACCCAAGAGTGGGAAGATGACCTATGAGGGAGGAAAAACCTAGATCTTGGGATCAGGTTGTGGCTGGAGAGCCTAACCCCCTCCTATGAGCCAAGAAGGCACCCTAGGATAGGACTGTCCCTTAAAAGATAAGTGAATAAATGTATAATTGTAATCCTCACCTAGAGGGGTGACGAGTTAAAGATATAACGATAAAAAGAACTTACATTCGTTGAACCCAAGGATGCCATCTCTGCATAATAACTGGTCAAGCCTAGGATTGGGAAGACTAGGAAGGCACCAAGCCCAGGAGGGAAGGTGGCCTGAGTAGATGACCAAGCCCAGGAGGGAAGGTCATGAAAAGGTCAAGCCCAAGAGGGAAGACCGTTAAGGCACCAAGCCCAGGAGGGAAGGTGGCATGAGTAGACAACCAAGCCCAGGAGGGAAGGTCATGAAAAGTTCAAGCCCAGGAGGGAAGACAAGAGAGGCACCAAGCCCATGAGGGAAGGTGGCCTAAGTCCACAATGCAGTTGTTTAGGATCAAGCCCCTAGAGGGGAAGATCACATAGGTCAAGCCCAGGAGGGAAGACCGACATGGCACCAAGCCCTGGAGGGAAGGTGGCTCGATCCCAATGTTGGGACAACATTGCATAATGTCTACTCGAAAGTGAGAGGTGAAGGAAATCCGGTTAAAGAATTATATAAGAGAATAATGTGATTAAAAGATGTGACATCTCAAAGAAACCCTTAGGGAGGTTAGAGACCTAATGCAAATCCTAGGGTCAAGTAGGGTGTATTAGAGGTACCTAGGACCGATGGGTTGGGAGTTGATATGCCCTAAATGCGCATGACCAAGTGGTCGGGAGGTAACAATTGGTTTTCCCTAGGCCCATATCTCAAGAGGTTGGCCACCTTCTTGATGTTCATGTGGCCCAACAGGGTGAATGTAAATACACTCCCTTGATGCATAAGGATGAGATCACTCCAAAGGTACCTATACCCCTAGGATGAGAATACACTCTAGTGTATTCTAGTCTGACTCTCTCTCTCTCTCTCTATATATATATATATATATATATATATAGTCATATTATTTATAAAGTATTGAGTACATGTTCCAACCGATACATGTAACTTATATGTATCATCTATACTATATCTGCTACACTTACAACTTGTAGACAAAATCAAATACATGAAAATATATTTTCTAGATTATATGTGTTTAAAAATCACATGTATCCTATATTTTTAATGAGATATAATTAAAAACCATCACACCATTTATAGGACATATGCAACTTCATATTGATTATAAAATAGATTTTATTAAAATGATCAGTCTACCCATGTATGCTTGAGATGTTTTTTGAAATATATTTAAGGCGAGTAATACATCATATGTGCAAAGTTATATTATAGTGTATATTATTACAAGCATGACAACCATCAAATGGGTGCACAATTGAAGATAACATAAATGTGATCTAGCTCATTATTATTTTAGTGTTATTAGCTTGACGAAATAAATATACTTTAGATCAAATGTAAGTTGAAAAGTTGTTAGTCAAATGTATCCTACAAAAGATACATATAAATATAATTATAATACATATATGTATAAAATAAATTTGGGTAATGAAATTTTGGGCCTGGGTTTTGTTGGATCAAAGGGCTCTAGAGGAGGATGGGGGTGAGTAGAGCTAAAAACACCTACATAGAATTCATTAGACCTTCAAGTTACTTCAACTAGGCACAATTGTAAATAGTTAATTTGATGGCAATCTGAACATACATAGCAAGAATGAGAGATTGAAAGAAACACTTGAACAAGTGTTTAGAGTGTTTCCACTCTCTAAACTAGGAGAGAGTTAGTCCACTACCTAGAGAGGTCAAGCCCTAGGATTTTCCAACCTATGTATACTTATACTCTATTATAAGACATACAATTTGACCTTCCTTTTTAGGGACAAGAATGCCCAACTTTTCTTTGAGGTCAAGGGAGCCAACAACCTTACAATAAGGTCTTACCTATCCAGATCTAGAGTCTTATATCTCTCCAAGGTCTTATCCACTCTTGAAAGTAGTTGGACACCTTCTCCAAGGAGATCCCCTTCTTGCAACAAGTCTTTAGCCTTGAAGGATTTTGTAACATCCCAAAAATTAAATAATCAGAAAAATAACTACATTTGAGTCCTTTATTTGAACTTGTTGAACCTCAATGTAGATAACCCAATTAAATCATTATACATTTGAATATTGCAAGATATGAGTAACATGA
The DNA here is from genome assembly GCA_963693085.1 of Alisma plantago-aquatica. Lineage (NCBI taxonomy): Eukaryota > Viridiplantae > Streptophyta > Magnoliopsida > Alismatales > Alismataceae > Alisma > Alisma plantago-aquatica. The sequence continues at coordinate 547,180,090 of OY856409.1, forward strand.
TTTCTCTCTTTCCCTTTTGATAATGATGTCATAAATGTCCTTTAAACTTGATGAATATTTGAATAAACCAAAGATTTAATAGAATTTACTTCCATTCTCCTTAATGTAGCTTCATCACCATATGCACTCTTATTGGCCAAAGTTCATCAAATAGATTCAATACAACTAAGGTAAACCCAAGTGACCTTTAATGGAAAGACAAATCACTTGGCATCAGTTGTAAGTCATTAAATGTACATAACCGATACTAAACATACCTTAGTAACAATTCATCATCCGATCCTCAATTTTGGAAATTTTCCACATAGTATTGTTTTAGACCCTCTAATTGAACATTGGGACCAATCGATATTAGGTAGTTCCCTATGGAAATTTTGAAATAAACTTGAAACATAGTATGTGTAGTCTTTTAGTCTCTAAACCAAGTATTTTGACATCGAACCATTGGTTCATGGTCTGGCTCTGTTTAACATGTCGGTTCAATGGATGGGTAGCGATTTAATAAAAAAGAAACAAAGTCTCAAGATCCTCGTTCATTCAGGACTCAGGAACATTCCAAATACTTATCGGATCTCATCCTAAGATCGATACATAATGGAGTTTATAAATCCACACATGTAGAATAGTGGCATAGGGCAGGGTCAATTAGGGCTTGCTTAAGAGAAGGCTTAGAAGAAGCGACTAGAGACATGGAAGAATCTATGGATGGCGGCGCTCAGAACTCGGATGCAGAGGCTTTTGGGGGGGATCGAAACCCCTAGGGTGCCTCTTAGATCTAGAAAAACAACCGAGAAAGGTGAGGGAGATGTTACGGCGATACTAGGAGTCATCCTCTGATCGAACTATGACTTCTACAAAGAAGGTAGATCGCAGAGACCACCTGGGCAATCTTCCTTGTTTGTGTCGCGGAAACAAGGGAGGAGACGCCTCCAACCAGGTTATGCAAGTGAGAGCCCAACAGCCTGGGTTTCATGTTTGCAGATGTCTCATCGTCAAGGTGGAGTCTCAGTGGCAGCGCTGCCCAAGATGGTCACTCAAACGATCGCTGATGTCCAAACCTGGCTGGAGAGGAGGCCCGGTAGTGGCACTCTATTTCTATGGAAGAACAGAAGCATCATGCCTGTGTTGTGCCCTACGAGAGAGGAGAGGACGGGGTCACCCGAGCTTCCTTGTTGGGTTGCCAATCCCAAGGCCCGTTTAGCCTGAAAGGTGGAGGAAATAAAGGTAATATGAATGATCAACTCCTTATTTGTTAAGAAACTTTAGGAACTCATAGAGATCGATCTAATTGTCAGAATAGGATGTTTAAGGGCTCACTGGAAACCTTGAGATACAAAGAACATCTTGAATGAGATTCCTAACTCTGGAAATACATGGATAAGGTAATTTTATTTAAGAAAAGTTAGATATGTGGGTTAAGTGCTTATATGATGGTGCTTTGTTAAAATAATGTTATAGGTGTGGACCTCATCATTGAACTTTAAGCAAGTGTTACACCACAATTTTAATAGATTGTGTAGGATGTGATTTGAAGATGAAGATGTGAGTAGAAAAATATTTGAGATTTACAAGAAGTGTCTTTTAAAGGATTTAGACCCAACTAGAGGAATTCAAGATGAATATTTTATCCTCTCTCACATAGGTAAGTGGTTCATGCCATGAGTACTCATATTTGAATTCAGTATGTTTACATGCATCTTTATAAGACTTTCATGATTTATGTGGTTTAATGTTCTAATATTTTTATGTGAAGGTACGAAAGTAAGTTTTTCCCCGTACTTATATGAGTTTCTAAGTTCATATCCCTAAAATCTCAATTAGAGATATATTGCTAAAATGGTTGGGATCCATGGACTAGGTCCATGAGAAAATTTAAGAATCATGCTCCTACAAGATTTCTTAGCAATCACTACTACAGAAGTGCCTTTTAGTGTCGGTTGTTTAACCCCCTTTGGCGTCGGTTTCGGAACGACGCCTATGTGGGCGCCGCTAAAAGGTTGGACACTTCAGCGTCGGTTAAAAAACCGACGCCTATTTAATATAAAGGCGTCGGTTATTTATAAAACACCGACGCCAAAAGGGTTCGTGCCACAGAAAACGGCGTCATCTAGGACGCTTTCTGCGTCGGTTATATACTAAACAACCGACGCAGAAAAGTGTCCTAGATGACTCCCATTTCCTGTAGCGCGAACACTTTTGGCGTCGGTGTTCAACAAAAAACCGACGCTGTAAGTCTGTGCTGATGGTTATCAGTAAATAACCGACGCTTATATCTATTTTTTTTTTATAAATCTGTTTGCAGGCCTGCTGTGGCTGGTCAGCAGGATGAGAACCTGCAGTTCAGTTTTCTGAACTGCAGGTTTACGACATCCATTGATATCAGCCTACAAACAGGCCACAAACCTGCAAAATTAACATAAAAAGATTCACACAAGTAGATACATTCAGACATCAATTCAATTGTCACGTTCACACATATAGAATCATTCAAATACATGTTTTAACATTCAGAAACATTCATTTACAAAGTATCATTCATCATCACTATCAACATCCCAATTATATCTTACAGTTGCCACTGTTTGTACAACTATTGCCCATTCTTCTCTTACTTCATCTAATGCTTCCCTCGTATATGGAGCATGTACATTTTTTAAGTGTTTGCCTATAGTGTGGTCAGTTTTAAACACCTGCAAAGAGAATGATGTATATAAGTAATAATATAAAAATAAGATTGATATATTTTATACTAACTAATGAGATACCTCATGTATGGTATCGATGTCTTTCTTCGCCTGTGTATGGTATAGAACTCTCCTCCAGTATCTCCCTCACAGACTCCTGTGCGGAGAGGGACATTCCAACTCGAGATATCATCTTCCGTTGCCTCCTCCGCAACAATATCCTTATCTCTGAACGTTTCTCGTAGGATTCTGAACCCCTCCTTCCCTCTACTACATCGAAGCCATGCCACAGTTGAACCCTTTCACCGAGCCCTACCCGACCAAACAGACGTCGCCTGAAGTACCACCGTCGTCGTCGTCTCCACCTCCATCGCAACTTGCTGTGCTAGTCCTGGCAGTTTATCACCCCACATGCTTTCCTCACCAGTTCCTGCCGCTAGACGACCACACAATGGAATCCAAGAGGATATGCAGGCGTTCGCCACAGACTATAGGATGAGTATACTCAGCTTATAGTCTTTGGCGAACTCCTGCATATCCTCTTGGATCCATTGTGTGGTCGTCTAGCGGCAGGAACTGGGGAGGAAGGCATGTGGGGTGATAAACTGCCAGGACTAGCACAGCAAGTTGCGATGGAGGTGGAGACGACGACGACGGTGGTACTTCAGGCGACGCCTACTTGGCCGGGTAGGGCTCGGCGAAAGGGTTCAACTGCAGCATGGCTTCGATGCAGTAGAGGGAAGGAAGGGGTTCAGAATCCTACGAGAAACGTTTAGAGATGAGGATATTACTGCGGAGGAGGAGGAAACGGTAGACGATATCTTGAGTTGGAATGTCCCTCTCCGTACATCAAGTTGCTCCAGCCGCCTCCGCGCATCTGAAAATGTCATTAAAAAGGCAAACATTTAGCATTTGTATTAACTAGAAAAAGGAAAACATTTAGCATTTGTATAAACTAGAAAAAGGAAAACATTTACCATTTGTATAAACATACATGTCTCTAAAATTGTGATCTTTTATCAATTAACAATCCTTCATTGTGATCTTCGCGCACATATAAGTCATCATTAGCTTCAATATTTTGTGGAGTTGGCAACCCAACTGAGAATGGACTGGAGTCATCATACTTATCATAGTACTCTTCTTCATCTATAGGATCTTCAATGAACTGTCTTTTACCATGAAGAACAACCGACCATTTATCATTTGCAGGATCATCGATATAGAATATTTGTTTTGCCTGTGATGCCAATATGAATGGTTCAGCCTTCTCGCCAATCATTTCAAAGTTCACCAAAGTGAAACCCAATTCATCCACTATAACTCCTTTGGTGTTATCAACCCAATTACATTTAAAGAGCGGAATATTGAAATCTATGTAGTCAAACTCCCAAATGTCTTCAATGACACCGTAATATGACATTTTAGCTTCACGTGGACTCTTATCCTTTGCACTTGCAAAGTACATAGTTGACGCTTGAAGAGTGACCCCACTATTTTGGACGACACTCTTATCATCTTGGCGCTTTGTGTAATATGTGAATCCATTAATGTCAAACCCTTCATAAGACATAACATTCGGTTTTGGTTTAAAGGCGAGACATTTGATAGTTTCTGTAATATCATTTGGTGTGTGAGATAGTTGATGTAAGACTTTATCTTCAAACCACTTAGTAAAAGTCTTATTATGCTCTCTAGCAAGCCACATTGAACTTGCTCGAGGATGTTGTCTCTTTATGAAATTGGTATGTTCCTCGATATAAACACTCACTTCGTCCATATTATGTAAAATATACAAGTGAGCTTGTTCCAACTGCTCACGGCTGATTACTTTCACCCGTGATCCCAAAATTCCTTTGCCCTCCTCAATATTCGTGTCATTATCAGGAGTGTCATTACCACTGAGAAAGTCATTGCAGAAATCCATAACCTCTCTCGCCACATAACCTTCAATAATACTCCCTTCAGGACGATAACGGTTTCGAACATCACCTTTAAAAACGCTCATGTATCGTTCAAAGGGATACATCCAATGCAAGAAAACCGGTCCCAAGATTTTCACTTCCCTAGTCAAGTGGACAACAAGATGTACCATGATATCAAAGAACGAAGGAGGGAAATACATCTCAAGCTGACATAGGGTAACAACCACTTCTCTTTGCAAATTATCGAGAGTATCAGGGTCAATAACTTTGCTGCATAGACTGTTGAAAAAGAAACAAAGTCTGGTAATTGCAAACCTTACATGCTTCGGCAATATAGATCGAATTGCCACGGGCAATATTTGTTGCATTAGAGTGTGACAATCATGAGATTTAAGACCTATCAACTTCAGATCTTTCATTGATACCAATCTACGGATGTTGGATGAGTAACCATGTGGCACCTTAACATTTACCAAGCATTCACAAAAAGTTTTCTTCTCCTTTCTAGACAACGTGTAACAAGCGGGAGGTAAGTATGTTCTTTTATTACCCATTTCACGTAATTCTATTAATTCTGACCTTATTCCCATTTCACGTAGGTCCAGTCTGGATTTTATCCCATCTTTAGTCTTACCTGGTATATTTAATAGAGTACCAATGATGTTATCACAGACATTTTTCTCAACGTGCATTACATCGATACAATGCCTGACTGACAAAGAACTCCAATAAGGAAGATCCCAAAATATTGACTTCTTTTTGAATGAAGAATTGTCACTCCGTGTGGCCATACTACATTGTGATTTCTTACCAAATTCATTGACAATGTCTTTTACTCTTTCATAAACAACATCCCCTGGTATAGGTTTAGGTGCACTCCGTTCATCATTCAATCCATTGAATGCTTTGCGCTTCCTACGATACGGATGGAATTTTGAAAGAAACCTTCGATGACCAAGATATACAGTCTTGCCGCCATATTTTAGTCTTATTGAATCAGTGTTTTCTTCACATATAGGACACGCTTTAGCTCCTTTGACACTATATCCAGACAAATTCCCATATGCCGGAAAGTCATTAATAGTGCAAAACAACATAGCATGCAAACGAAATGTCTCTCTTGCAGAAGCATCATAGGTCATCACACCTTCAGCCCAAAGTTTCTTTAAGTCATCAATCAAAGGTTCAAGATAAACATCGATATCATTTCCAGGTTGTTTAGGGCCCGATATCAACAATGACAACATAACGTACTTATTTTTCATACACAGCCAGGGAGGAAGATTGTATATAACAAGCATGACTGGCCAAGTGCTATGTTGGCTGCTCAATGTCCCGTACGGATTCATCCCGTCTGTATAAAGCCCAAGTCTTAGATTCCTGACTTCTTCACCAAATTCAGGGAACAATACATCAATCTTCTTCCACTGTGGGGAATCAGACGCATGTCGTAGGATCCCATCATTATTTTTCTTAACATCTGCATGCCACCTCAAATTCTTCGCATCTTTCGGATTTGCAAACAAGCGTTGAAACCGTGATGTTATAGGTAGATACCACAACACCTTGGCAGGAGAACCAGTTCTGGACTCCCCCGAAGTCGTCAATTTATATCGTGACGCACCACATTTTGGACAATCTTTCAAATCTACATAGTCCTTTTGAAATAATACACAATCATTCGGGCATGCGTGTATCTTTTTGGCCTCCATTCCCATTGGGCACAACATTTTCTTTACCTGGTATGTTGAGATTGGCAGCTCGTTTCCTTCAGGAAGAATTTCTTTCAACAAAGTCAACAATTCAGTGAAGCTTTTGTCGCTCCATCTATTGTTAGCTTTCAACTTATACAATCTCAGCACAGCGCTAAGCTTCGTAAACTTAGCACAGCCTGTGTATAACGGTATCTCAGCATCATGCACAATGTTTGTAAAGATAGGAGGTGGATCGGTGTGCTCTACCCTACAACTATCCAGCATCGCATCAACAATGTCTGCTGGAACTGGTTCGTTCACATTTACGTCATCGGAGGCAATTTCTTCTTCCACCCAAGCACTGCTATTGACATCTACTGGATTCGATTTTGAAATCTCTCCATGCCAGTGCCATTCTGTATAGCCTTGTACAATCCCGTTGCACATGACATGACTTTTGATTTCCTCACCAGTGTTGAGTTTCAAGTTGTTACCGCAATGCCTACATGGACAGTAGAACCTATCTGTAGGTTTTTTCCTATGTTCCTCGGCAAATCTAATAAACTGATCAAGACTAGATATAAACTCTGGGGTGCAACGATTACGAATGGACATCCATGATCTATCCATTCTATGATCAGAGAAAGCAAGTATATATTAGGAAAGCAAGTATATATTAGGAAACAAGTATATAAGCAAGTATGTCGTATTACAGTTCATCATTAAGAAAGATATAAGCAAGTATGTCGTATTAAAATAGACTAAACAATAAAAGAATTTTTTTTTGAGGCAAGACAATATGAGAAAATAGTAGTGTAATCATGTAAATGGGAACATTCATGGGAACACACACTTCAGTTATAAGCATTCATGTAGCAACTTACATTTCCATTCATGGGAACAAACACTTTAGTTATAACAATAACTAAACAAAGGGGTTGGTGTACCCCTAAACATGCGCATAATTAAAAAAACTATTACTACATACAAGTCTAGATAGATAGACAACTAAATACTACACCAACATGGTCCCGCATGCATCAGTAACTTCTTTTTGATGATGAAGCTGTGTCACGAAGCTCCTCACTGTATTTAGACGAATCTGAACTGATAGGGGCCTCAGATTCCGATTCCTCATAGATGATATCCGACGCCTTGCACTCATACCGCAGAAGATGATCGAGGGTGTCGCAGTTGTTGTTGGTTATCCAAACTTTGATGGAATTATCGCCAACTGGACGGAGAAAAAGCCTATTCCAACAGACCAGATACAACTCTCCAATCCAATCATGCCAACCGGATTTTGATACAAGATTTCCCGCCAAATCATACTCAACCTCGATTACATGTGAATAATTTCTAAAAGTTAGGGTCACTTTACCAGGCATGTAGTGTCTTCCTTTTAGAAAACGCCAATGTTTGGGTATGACCAATTGGTTTAAGGAACGATCATCTAGGATGATGTCCAATTGTTCTTCAATAGGGAACGTTAACATTGACATAGAGGCCCAATTCATAGTCATTGTTATGGGAAGACAGAGACTGCACAATATTAGTATTAACAAAGTGTAAGTACATATAACGATGTTATATATTTTCAGAAAAAGTTGTATAACATCAGTTAACCTTTTAAACAAGTATATATTAGGAAACAAGTATATATTAGTCAATCTTGGACGGGTTTCTAGGCCAACAAACACATTTGATGTCAATCTTATATATAATAAATGTGTACCACCTATCCCATCCTTGAACACCTAATCTCACTTAGGATGTAAGTGTATAATGTGTATTTGGTTTTCAAGAAAATTTCGGCAGCATTTCCCCGTTGTTCTCTAAGTACATATGTACTTAGAGAACAAACGGGGAAATGCTACCGAAATTTTCTCGAAAACCCAATACACATTATACACTTACATCCTAAGTGAGATTAGGTGTTCAAGAACAGTCCCAAACTGGGGACTATCCAAGATTTACTCCTACTGAGTAAATCTTGGATGGGTTTCTAGGCCAACAAATACATGTGTTGTCATTCTTATATAAACCCTATAATTCATGAAATCATTCTAATTCAATTTAATATGTTGGGATCACATAATTATATAATGACATCAGAATATATAGAAGAATCATAATTAACATGATTAACAACATGCTCATCAAACTAGGGTTTTCTTGAATATCATCTAATAAATCAAGAATTTCATAGTTTCAAACATGCAATAATTCACAATGCAATGTTATAAACTATAGGCAACATGGATAGATGAAATAAATAAACATCCAGCATCTATCACTTATTCAATCTTCAAAAAACCTTGACAAACATCCAACATCTATCACTTATATAATTTGCATGTATATACACCCTAAAGTGCCACAAATCATATAATAAAACTATCATGTTATGATATTAGGACCACTTAAAGCAGATTAGGCACATTAAGCAAGCAGAGTAGGGAGCCAATTTCGTGCAAACAGATTAGGCAACAGATTAGGTCAGCACATAAAGAACCAATTTCACGCCTGGGTAGGTCTGCAGGTACCTGGGCAAGAAGAGTAGGGTGAGGTCGAGCTGGTTGAGTACGTGGGTGGCGGCCGACGAGCTCCAGAACCAGCGGCAGTGACTCCGACGAGCAGGAGCGTCAGCCGCAGCAGGCAGGCAGGCGGCCAGGCGGCGGCAGGCAGGCAGCGGCCAGGCGGAGGAGAAGGAGAAGGGGGTACGGCGGTGCCGGTTCTCAGGCGTGGCAGGCAGGTGGGCACCAGGCGTTGCGGCGGCGCCGGTTGTCAGGCGTGGCGGCAGCGCAGGCGGTTGGAGCAGGGGTGCCGGTTGTCAGGCGTGGCGGCGGCGCAGGGGTGCCAGAGAAGAAACGCGTCGGAGAGGGGCGCCGGAGAGGGGACGCCGGAGATGGGGCACCGGAGAGAAGCGCCGGAGAAAAATTACAGAGAAATCGCCGGAGAAATCGCCGCAATAGGGAAATAGGGTAGCAATGAGGGGAAGAGTCGGGCGATCGAAGGTTATGAAGTTCCCCAATAGCGTCGGTTGTTGACAACAACCGACGCCTAAACATATTTACCGTCGGTCGTTGGCAACATCCGACGTCCATTTGGACGATATTTTCGTGAAAATGTTTGGCGGGAACCCCATTCAGCGTCGGTTAGTAAAGGACGACCGACGCGGAAAAGGACACTTTTCGCGCAAATTTCCATCGCACATAAGCGTCGGTGTTTTAACTAAATAACCGACGCCGAAAGTGACATTATTTTTTCGCTCGAAAATTGGATGAAATAATGCGTCGGTTTTTTATAAACAACCGACGCTGTATATAAAGCGGTACCCGTGTTTGGCTGGTCTTTGAATATAGACGTCGGTTCTTCGAAATAACTGACGCCTTTAATATAAGGCGTCCGTGTTCCTTAAAAACCGACGCCCAGAAAAGCGACACTGAATGCTATTTCTGTAGTAGTGAATGATTTAAATTAATAAATAAGATTATAGGATAAAGAAATGCAAATAGTATAAGCATACCTAGCTAGTGATTTGGGATAACTTTGTATTGAGATTTTAAGTATAGGTATGCTATTAGGATTCCTCATGTTTAAGGATATAGACATGTATTGAGGTAAAAAGTAGAAATGTTCTACCAAGATTTCATACATAAGTATACATCTAAGAACTAAGAAGTTAATTAGAATTCCTAGAATGTTTAATGTGAGGATGTAAGTTTTGAAGATATTAAGACATAATCTTATTTTCACAATAATCGTGCTATTGGGGATCATAGTGCATTGTAAAATGAGTTTATAACAAGTTGAGGATGCATTAAGCTATGATTAATTTACCAGATTCCTTTTTAAGAATTGAACTTTTAAGATGTGAGTTCATATGAAAAACATTAAGGTCCTGGTAAGATCAAATTTAATGAGAATTTATAGAGATTGAATCATCTTGTTAGAAAACACAATTTTAGATATTTTATACTTAATATACTCTCATATACTTCATGAAAGTTACTTTTGTATACTTAGAGTTTAAATATTAAGATCAAATCCTTTTCCTCTAGGCCTTTAGACTCAGTTGTTATATGCCAAAAGTCAAGATTTAATGATGTCATTCTAATAAATCAGAGTTTCAAATTAAGATGTATCTAGATAACAAGGACATCAGATTTAGATTCAGACTTAGATTACTTAGTGTGTGAGTAGTCAGATACTAAATAAAAATTCATGATAAGGGTTTTAGACCCAATCTCAATTAGAATTAATTGATATCCATATTCACATGCAGTTGTAAACTCACTTTATCACTTAAGAATAATGATTCAGATTTAGATTCAGATTCAGAATTAGTAGTGTGCAGTTATCAATTTCAGTTTTAGTATTAGATAAGTTTATATTCAAAATTTAGTATGTGTTCAGTTATTAGTATTCAATTTCAACATAAGATAAGTTCAGATTCAGAATTCAACTTCAGTTTAGACTAAGGATTAGGTAAGTTTAGACGTCAGATAAATAAGTCAGAACCTTCACATAAGACATTATATGATAATTCCTCATTCAGTTAGCCCCGGGACAATTCAGAGGCATCTGTTGCCAATTCAGAGGAGTGTTTGCTCCAATTCAGAGGTGTTGGAGCACCAATTCAGGGCGTAGCCATGCCAATTCAGAGACACGTCAGTGTCATTTAGGGCATGTAGTGCCATTTTCGGGTACTTCGGTACCAATTCAGGGTGTAGATATGCCAATTCAGGAGGACTTATTGTATAATGGTGGCCACAGTCAGATCAAAATCGTAAGTAAAAGATACCTTAGATTAGAGATGCACATAACCTCATCCATGAGTATGATGAGAGGGAACTAGATAAGATAAGTATTACTTAGGCACTTTGGTGTGGGTCATGAGATCCATGTAGTAGAGTACTTGACTCCGGAATAAGATAAGAATTCAGATTAAGAAATAAGAGACTTTATGTTTCAGATTTTATTCAGAGCTTAATGTTAGTTTCATGTTTATAATGTCCCATTTTAGTTCTTCAACAATGTATATTTTAGAATACTCATGCCACTTACTCTAACGACTATTTTTTCCAATGCATGGTTGGGGACGTGATGTCCGTAGGTTTTGGAGCAGCTGAGGATCAAAGGAACAAGTAAAGGTCTAAGAGATTTTCAAGCTTGCCTAGTGGGGTGCCATCTACCACGACGATCCAGAGTTTAGACATCTTTTATTATGTATAGTCTTGTTATCATGGTAGATTAGATGACTTGTTTTTCTTTGTCAAACTATTTAAGAATCAATTTTCCAGTTATGTGAAGTGTTTCATTTGCTTTATTTGCACTGATTATCATGTTTGTGACACTGCCAGATGAAAAAAAAAATATAGCTTCCGCTCATGTGTTATAAAAATATGGGTATTACAGATTTACCTACTCTACTCCCGCATCTTCAGCCTTGTCATCCTCCTTCACTAGGAGAAGCTTTTTGCACCTTCTTCTATAGCTTGAAGAAGCTTGCACCTTCTCCTTAACTTGGAGAAGCTTTCACCAACTTGATCTTGAAGAAAGGGGTCAGGGAAGAATAAGCTTTGAGAGGTTTACAAGTATACAATGAATTAGCTCTCTCACACAGATCCTATTTGTAACACCCCAATCTTATTATGCAAAATTTCCAAATTATTTTATTCTCTACATGCTCTTTTTCTAATAAGATAATTGTTGAGGACTTAAATGAAATTTGCCCATGTTAGTTTTGCAAAATCATTTTATTATGCTCAATAGCTCTCTTATCCTTGTTTTATTCAAATAAAATCTTTTCATATATATCTATGACCTTTTGTTTAAGAAAATGAGGATAAATTCTTTTATGTCAAATTTTCTCTCTCATATGGTAATTAGTGATTTATATGTTTAATTGCTTTCTTAATGGCCTTCATCTTGTTAATTGAAAAGAGATAATATTTAGTGCACGTTTTCATGTTTTGTAATTCTTATTTGAGAAATTAATAGCTTTATATACACTAATCATGGTTATTTAAGTGCACATAAGGGTTTTGCTATTTTAGGCCTAAAATGGGTACAACCAAGAAATATAATGGCATAGGAATATTCTAGACCTTCAAAACTACCTATGGTTCAAATTTGAACTCTTTTGACCCACGTTTGACCCCCCTAATGAAATAAATAGGGTTCCATATGATTTTAATAGAAAATTGATTACAAATTTCATTAATGGAACCGATTTGACTAAAGTCTGGGATTTAATAGTTGTCACGCACCTTCAATTTTGTTTTACTTCTCTGCGCACGTCTGAGACTATTGGATCGAGATCCAACAACATCTGTATCATCTCCTTCCTCCGTTCTGTCTGTGGAACTCAGTTGTTACCAGCGGCTTCAATGCGAGCCTTCAATCGCCTTCGATTCTCGACTGTTTCACATCGTTTCTTCGCCAATGCACCCAGCTCGTCTCCCCGATCCGAACGAGCCCCAGCTCACCCCCTCTCACTCTCTGTAGACGAAACGCCCATTTTAGGGCTCATGGCTAGCTCTCCCCGACGCTCCCCTAGCCTCTCGAACCTCCACCTAAGTAGCCTGCAAGCACAACCAGACCCCAAGTAGAGCTCCTCCTCACTCAATTTCTCCTCTAGCTCCCCCAGCGGCCCCAACCTACTCGAGTTGTCCTCTCCAGAGACTCGGGCTTCTCCCTGACTACTCCGACCACTCAAACCCAATCACACTTGTAGTGAGCATCCTCAGAACCTGAGAATAGTTTTCCTGACCTCATTTTGCCCGGAACCTACCCCATTCGATGTAACCTGTAGCCAGGTTTTGGTCCTTCGGCTCCAATAGTCGCCATGGTGTTTTGGTGCGTCTGCAACCACGAAGATAGGGTGGATGGCTTCTCCTTTCCTCCGGGATCATTTTCTGATCATTGCCTGAAGGTTTCAGTTTACTTTCTTTTGACCTTGGATCTCCGATGTGTGTCCCCTGTTTCTCGTCGTCGCGCCCTGCCCTTTGGCCACGATGGTCCCTTCACCACTGGGTCTGTTACCTGTGGTTCAATGACCACTCGCAAGTCTTTATCAATGTCGTCTCGCTGCCCTCTATGTTAGTTCTTCATTTTGCATCTCCTCCCTAGTGTTGGGCATGGCGACACCCATGGAGTTGCACCTCCAGTCCAAGCCTGAGCTAGTGGCTCGGTTCGGTACATCCGCCCTGAGTTGGTAAACTCACCTGATGCCTTGGTAGCTCTGGAGATCCTCTACCAACGGCTTTGGATCAGAGCCAAGATGCCCTTGTGAGCTGCTCGATCCATGGCTTGTGATGGAACAGGCATGGAACAAACCAGGCCAGTCAATGACCTTGGTACCCTGTCAGCCCATTTTGATGTTTTTCACCCGCGAGGGTATTTTTGGGTTTTCTTGCTCTGGTTTCCTTTGATTGCTGGGGCAAGCCTCGTGGCCTAGTTGGCCAAGCCCGATTGGGCCAAGTCAGATGTTGGCCCCTTATTTTCTGGATTTGGATATATATATATATATATATATATATATATATATATATATATGGCTTTTTCTTGATTTGTGATTGGTTTGTTCCTTGTAAGATTCATAGTAAATTGCCTGTCTATCAGAAAATTACTCAAAAATACATTTTGGAAAGGATTTTCAATAAGGAATTTGATTTTCTAGTTTTTATCACCTGATTTCTCTGTTTTCACATCTCAATTTTTATATAAACAAATTAGGGTTTAATGATATATGATGAAGGATAATTATGTTAATTTCAGGTGTTTAAGGGAATCCAATCAGTCAAACCAGGTTTGACTTAGGTGTTTTAGCTCAAGGTAAGCGGGCCATGCCCTTGGCATAGTAAACTTGATTTATTGAATGATTATGATGTATTTATGCACTTTATACTAAAGTCATGATAAATGCATGCTTTTCTTCAATGTATATGATTATTGGATGTTTGATTGCTATAATCTAAGTCTAAGTATAGGAACCTGATTTATGTTATAAATTATGGTTAAGGAACATGAAACCAAGATTAAGAGGGAAGAAATTCCCATTTATGCTTAAGAGGGAGAAATCCCATTATGTTTCATGGGGAGAAATCCCAATTATGTTTAAGAGGGAGAAATCCCAATTAAGATCAAGTTTAGGTTATTAAGCAGATAAGTAAAGTCTAAGAAAGATCATGGTTAAGGGAACTTAATTTAGATTTATATGCACCTTATTATGGGCTTTCCGAGCATTATGGGCTTTCTGAGCAATAATGGGCTTTCTGAGCATTATGGGCTCCTTATGGGGCAATAAGAGAGGAGCATATACTTCTTGTCAAATTCATTATGTAAAAGATGCCAAGAAATGATTAATGTTAATGCATGTTCATGTTTATGTCAAGTCACCTTTATATGTTGTTTTTTTATGCTTTATAACATGCCAATGCTGCTTACTTACCATGTTTGTTTTTCCTTTGCATGGTTGGGGACGAGATGTCCACAGACGTAGGAGATAAAGGGAAAGAGACATCTTGAGGAGATTCCAAGAATCAAAGACCTTAGAAGTTGTTGCCTAGTGGGACGTCCATCTATGGAGATCCTATCTTTCATATATTATTTAGAATACGTGTAGCTTTAGAACCATGTTGTAGTTTTCTTTACAAGAACTCATGTATGAATCTATGTTTCTATGAATGCCAATTGTTGTTTATTTCTTGATATGAGATCATGCATGTGACAATCCCTCCCTGATATGCCAAGTACCCCACATTATGGATAATGTTGGGGATTAGGCTGTGCTTCAGCTGGTTACGTATGAAACCTTAGGGAGGGGTGTTACATTAATGGTATCATAGAAAGGAATAGATGGCCACTAAGGCAACAATAAGGATTAATACAAGTCACCCTATGATGAAGAAATAGAAGTAGAGAACATGATTATGTATTCTAGTATGTCTAGAGAACCCTAAAGATGACTAGAGCCCTCACCTCATTAGAGAAGTACATGTTAGCATGCTCAGGTAGTTGAAACCAAACCCTAAATGATGACATGTTTCTACTTGTCTCAATGGTAAGGGCCACCCAATTGAGATTTAAGGAAAATGTCATTTAATGTTACTTTTTATGCGTCTTACCTTCTTAATTGTGTGTGTGGTATGGGACACATGTGCAAATAAGTTGGTGAGATGTAGCATGAAAGATCCAACATTTCTAAATATGTGCTTGATCCCCACATATAAAGAGATGAAGGATATATGACTTAAGGTTAGGCAACTATGAAGATGTAGCCATGGTAAGTGAGAGATAGACTCCCTAAATGTAATGAGTTAGGTGTAATGTTAAGAAGTATGAGACTTAGGAAGGGTAGTTAAGTAATTTTGTTGAATAATAATGCTTTGTTTTATATGCCTCCTTCTAAAATGAAAATTTGTATGGAAAATTTGCAAGTTTATGTGAAACCCTTAAGGTGGGTAGAAACTCTAGGAAATTTCGAGGATGAAATTTATTTAAGGTGGGTAGCATTGTAACACCCCAATCTTATTATGCAAAATTTCCAAATTATTTTATTCTCTACATGCTCTTTTTCTAATAAGATAATTGTTGAGGACTTAAATGCAATTTTCCCATGTTTGTTTTGCAAAATAATTTTATAATGCTCAATAGCTCTCTTATCCTTGTTTTATTTAAAGAAAATCTTTTTATATATATATCTATGACCTTTTGTTTAAGAAAATGAGGATAAATGCTTTTATGTCAAATTTTCTCTCTCATTTGGTAATTAGTGATTTATGTGTTTAATTGCTTTCTTAATGGCCTTCATCTTGTTAATTGAAAAGAGATAATATTTAGTGCACGTTTTCATGTTTTGTAATTCTTATTTGAGAAATTAATAGCTTTATATACACTAATCATGGTTATTTAAGTGCACATAAGGGTTTTGCTATTTTAGGCCTAAAATGGGTACAACCACGAAATATAATGGCATAGGAATATTCTAGACCTTCAAAACTACCTATGGTTCAAATTTGAACTCTTTTGACCCACGTTTGACCGCCCCCCTAATGAAATAAATAGGGTTCCATATGATTTTAATAGAAAATTGATTACAAATTTCATTAATGGAACCGATTTGCCTCAAGTCTGGGATTTAATAGCTGTCACGCACCTTCAATTTTGTTTTACTTCTCCGTGCATGTATGAGACTGTTGGATCGAGATCCAACGGCGTCCGTATCATCTCCTTCCTCCGTTCTATCTATGGAACTCAGCCGTTACCAGCGGCTTCAATGCGAGCCTTCAATCGCCTTCGATTCTCGACTGTTTCACGTCGTTTCTTTGCCAACGCACCCGGCTCCCCGATCCAAACGAGCCCCAGCTCGCCCCCCCTCTCTCTATATAGACGAAATGCCCATTTTAGGGCTCACGGCTAGCTCTCCCCGACGCTCCCCTAGCCTCTGAACCTCCACCTAAGTAGCCTGCAAGAACAACCGGACCCCAAGCGGTGCTCCTCCTCACTAAATTTCTCTTCTAGCTCCCCCAGCAGCCCCGACCTACTCAAGTTGTCCTCTCTGGCGACCCGAGCTTCTCCCCAACTACTCCGACCACTCCAACCCAATCGCACTTACAGTGAGCATCCTCGGAACCTGAGATTAGTTTTCCTAACCTCGTTTTTCCTGGAACCTACCCCATTCGATGTAACTTGTAATCGGGTTTTGGTCCTTCAGCGCCGCTAGTCGCCATGGTGTTTTGGTGCATCTACAACCACGAAGATAGGGTGGATGGCTTCGCCTTGCCTCTGGGATCATTTTTTGATCATTGCCTGAAGGTTTTAGTTTACTTTCTTTTGACCTTGGATCTCCGATGTGTGTCCCCTATTTCTCGCCGTCACGCCCTGCCCTTTGGCCACGATGGTCCCTTCACCACTGGGTCTGTTACCAGTGGTTCAACGACCGCTTGCAAGTCTTTATCAATGCCGTCTTTCTGCCCTCTATGTTAGTTCTTCATTTTGCATCACCTCCCTAGTGTTGGGCATGGTAGCACCCATGGAGTTGCACCTCCAGTCCAAGCCTGAGCGAGTGGCTTGGTTCGGTGCATCTGCCCTAAGTTGGTAAACTCACCTAATGCCTTGGTAGCTCTGGAGATCCTCTACCAACGGCTTTGGATCAGAGCCAAGATGCCCTTATGAGCTACTCGATCCATGGCTTGTGATGGAACAGGCATGGAACAAACCAGGCCAGTCAATGACCTTGGTACCCTGTCAGCCCATTTTGTTGTTTTTCACCCGCGAGGGTATTTTTGGGTTTTCATGCTCTGGTTTCCTTTGATTGTTGGGGCAAGCCTCGTGGCCTAGTTGGCCAAGCCCGATTGGGCCAAGTCAGATGTTGGCCCCTTATTTTCAATATTTGGATATATATATATATATATATATATATATATATATATATATATATACGTGCCTTTTTCTTGATTTGTGATTGGTTTGTTCCTTGTAAGATTCATAGTAAATCGCCTGTTTATCAAAAAATTACTCAAAAATACGTTTTGGAAAGGATTTTCAATAAGGAATCCGATTTTCTGGTTTTTATCGCCTGATTTCTCTATTTTCACATCTCAATTTTTATATAAACAAATTAGGGTTTAATGATATATGATGAAGGATAATTATATTAATTTCAGATGTTTAAGGGAATCCAACAAGTCAAACCAGGTTTGACTTAGGTGTTTTAGCTCAAGGTAAGCGGGCCATTCCCTTGGCATAGTAAACTTGATTTATTGAATGATTATGATATGTTTATGCACTTTACACTAAAGTCATGATAAATGCATGATTTTCTTCAATGTATATGATTATTGGATGTTTGATTGCTATAATCTAAGTCTAAGTATAGGAACCTGATTTATGTTATAAATTATGGTTAAGGAACATGAAACCAAGATTAAGAGGGAAGAAATTCCCATTTATGCTTCAAAGGGAGAAATCCCATTATGTTTCATGGGGAGAAATCCCAATTATGTTCAAGAGGGAGAAGTCCCAATTAAGATCAAGTTTAGGTTATTAAGAATATAAGTAAAGTCTAAGAAAGATCATGGTTAAGGGAACTTGATTTAGATTTATATGCACCTTGTTATGGGCTTTCTGAGCAATTATGGGCTTTTCGAGCATTATGGGCTCCTTATGGGGCATTAAGAGAGGACCATATACTTCTTATCAAATTCTTTTTGTAAAAGATGCCAAGAAATGATTAATGTTAATGAATGTTCATGTTTATGTCAAGTCACCTTTATATGTTATTTTTTTATGCTTTATAACATGCCAATGTCACTTACTTACCATGTTTGTTTTTCCTTTGCATGGTTGGGGACAAGATGTCCACAGACGTAGGAGCTAAAGGGAAAGAGACATCTTGAGGAGATTCCAAGAATCAAAGACCTTAGAAGTTGTTGCCTGGTGGGACGTCCATCTATGGAGATCATGTATTTCATATATTATTTAGAATATGTGTAGCTTTAGAACCATGTTGTAGTTTTCTTTACAAGAACTCATGTATGAATCTATGTTTCTATGAATGCCAAGTGTTGTTTATTTCTTGATATGAGATCATGCATGTGACAATCCCTCCCTGATATGCCAAGTACCCCACATTATGGATAATGTTGGGGATTAGGTTGTGCTTCTGCTGGTTACGTATGAAACCCTAGGGAGGGGTGTTACACTATCTCACTCATATGGATGAATTGAAGTGTAATCAAGAGATAAAAAGGAGCTCAAGTGGACTAGATGCACTCAACTATATCAAGAAGCTAGAATAGTATGAAGAAGCAACCTTGGAATGAACTCCAAGAGGTCCTATTTATAGTTGAGGGTGTCCACTAGAGGGTAGGAACACTTAAGAACATTTTATAGTCATTTGGGGTGTTGCAACAGATACAATTTCGAGTTTTGCAACTCTCCAACTGTTAGAATCACTTTTTTTGCATTTTTTGTGTGTAGTCTGAGGAGTTCTCATAAAGGTAACTTGACTAATTGCACTATGCGACAAAGCCAATTTGAAGCATCAGTCGAGTTTGTACAGTGTGAAACTTGACCGATCGCTTGAAATCAGATTTGCTTAGTGCATGGATCGGTCGAGTTCTGTGTATAGGAATCTTGACCAAACTAAGGTATTCTTAAAATCCATCAAGGGATTAGTCGAGTTTGTAACTCAACTGATTAACAACCTGCAATGAAATTTTAGAAAATGCCTTTCGAGTGATCAAACGTTCAAATTAAGGGTTCCTAATTTTTTTCTCATCTTAGTTACAAGTCATATCATCAATGCAAATGATTACAAAAATCACCTAAGGTGATTTGAAATGTTTTCAATAAAAGTGCATTTGCATTGCTTTTGACTTGAACTATAACAAGATAGGGCTTGATAGATTTGATCCTTTTCAAGTATCTAATACCTGAAATAAATTTCAAACAAATATATTAGATTCATATGAATGAAATTGTTGAGTCATTATCAAAATATGGACAATGTGTAACACTTAGGTCTACATTTTTCCCCTTTTGACAATGACAAACCATTCCTCAACATACTTTAAAAGGATATGAACGTTAAACCTTTACGTTGTGAATTGCAAGGGGATACATGAATGAATAATGTTAATTGCCCTCCCTTAATTCATGCTTACCTACGCCTGCATGGTTAGTCTTTCCACAAATAACCATAGCACATATATATACTATATGGTCCTCTAGCAAGTCACATGATGTGTAGTTATTGACAAGAAAAGGATCATATAAGCAATAAAACAATATGGCTAAGGTCATTTCTCCCCCTTTGTCATATCAAAAAGATAGGAGGGTAGAAGAGCTAAAAGCACATGTCTTCTCCACGCGAATAAGCTAAACAAGCAACCACATATAGCACACACCAAACAGAGACAAGACAAAGAGAAACAAGCAACCCAGTGTCATAATCGAAATATGGGATAGCATACCAAGAACTCATAAGATAGAGGTAATCAAAGAGTTAAGGGTACATAAGATTAAGATTACAACACCAAATATGTCCTCTCGAAATAAAACTACAAACCAATGAGAAACAACGAGATGATAACATAGTACACCTCAGATAGACAGTGCCTGAATGTCTAATACATTATAGTCTATCAAAAGAGATATATATGTATGCACTCTGAATACTATATAACTAAACATCTATGACATCTACTACATCAACTATGTCCTCATCTTCCTCATCCTTGGGCTGATAGTCCTCGTCATAATCAAATGGTGCAGCATAGGCAACATCGGTAACTTCACCATTATCACCAAAAGAACCAACAAAACCATCAGAACCATCATCATCCTTGACATCGTCAACATGTAAAGCATCCTCAACATCATCTGCAACGTCCTGGTCTGGCATCTCCTCATCAACATGAGATCTAAAAGTATGACTAGGCCATCAGGCATTCTGCTCAGCCCATGACATGCCACATGCATGCAATGCATTTTCTTGTGGAAAGGTAGGAGCATCAACTCCATCATAACTAACAAGCATACTGGAAGCATAGCCAGCAGGCAGAGCCAACAAAGATAAAGCACTAGGGGTAGGGGCACGTCCACCATCAACAACAGGGTGGCAACAGAAGCAGCATGAGGTGGGGCGTCAGGGTAGAACTGATTGTATGCATAAGAGGCATAGTCAATGTCAGGGTACGCTTGGAAGGTAGGGTAAGGATGGTTGTAGGATAGGTTCATGTGAGACATGATCTGGCAGAGGTTCTAGTGAAGATGATCCTGAACCCTAAGGTTGTACACTTGTTGATGAAACATGCATCCCATGAGGGATTCATTGGATACCGAGCAAGATGTGCGGTCAGAGGTTCCTGGGTGGAGGTGGAGGCTCCCAGAGTGGTAAGGGAGATGGGAAGAAAAGTCTTCTTGATTGTGGTCTCACTTATGGATACTCCTTTTTGACTAGATTTGTAGTGAAGATCTTAGAAAAGAGACTTTTGAGTCAGAAGGTAAAGAGACCACAGATCAAGGTAGGATAAGGGGGATGGGTTCCAAAGGTGTTCTTTTTATAATCAAAGTAGGTCATATGATGAAGAATGTAGTGAGACCACTTGACTCTGATATCTTTCAAAAGATAGTAAATTATTATAGTAGTGTTTTCTGCAATCTCCGTTTGATTTTTGGATGGACAGTTTACCACCAATGGAATAAGATGGTTTTCGATATCAAGGGAAGAGGATGGGAAGGTTGACTTCTTACTATAGGGAACAATGGGCTTCTTCAAAAACTTGTGAATGTCAGGAAATGTAAGATCATAGATTTTGTAGAATGCCTCAAGGTCAAGTAGGTCATAAAACTTAGGGTAGTTAGACCTCCATGAGTCGGTAACCTCAGTACCATTAGAATTAGATATTTAGAGAATATTCAGAGATGGTAATTTTTGGTCCCAACGATCATAGAAGTCAAAACCAATTTGTGTATGGGGTGGTGGCACGATTGTGTCATAGTTCCATTGGATATTAGCATAAAACTCATGGACTACCTTAGTACTAGTGATGGAATTTGAGAAGCACCGATGTTCTACACACAATGTGCTAAGATGATGGGTCAAAAACACCTCAACACCCTCCTTGATAACAACACGTGTTGAGAAATAACGTTCATATAAAGATCAAAATGGGAAATGATGCCTAGGAAGGAGTTCCTTATAAAGATTTAAAGCTTGAGAGGATATGAAGGAGGTACCATCAAATGATATAAGGTGAGGAGCAGAAGAAGAAGATGGAGCTCCAGCTGGGGTGGATCTTTTCCTACGGTTTGAAGCCATCTTAGGGCGGATGGAGATGTAGAGATCACCAAAGCATAAAGAAACCACCATAAGCAAGTCACCTAACCACCTAGGTTGAGGTAGGGAAAGGAAAGGAAGGAAAAACAAAGGCTGAGAAGGGAAGGTCAAGCCTAGGGTTTGGGGATTAAGGAACTAGAGGTCGGGATTGATTGATTTTTATCTAGTTGGGAGGGAGAAAAGTCAACCGATGCACTTTTTAGTTTAGCCTAGTCGTGCGATCAGTCGAGTTCTGTGAGTTGGAAACTCAACCGAACAAGTAGTTTAGCTAAGTACTCAGGTGGAGATCGGTTGAGTTGCATCAGGACAAACTCGAGCGAATGGTCAACCAGTCCACACTTTAGAAAATTTAATTCCAATCCTCTAGGGTGCTATATAAATTTGGTTTTCTAGCCTACCATGTAATTTAGAGATATTGAGGAACATTTCACTCATCATAGGGTACTATTTTGTGATAAAACATTCATTTGTGAAAAGTACCAATAACTAGCGAAACAAGGCATGATATCATGTATAGCATTTAGCAAGCATAAAGTGAGCAAGACATTAGCTAGACATATAGGTAAGAGAACATATAGCTAGATGACACGTCAATATCATCAAGAGAAGTTATAAGTAGTTTGACCTAATAAAATTAAACTTCTCTCTAGCTAGAGGTTTAGTGAAAGTATTTGGAAGTTGATTCTCTGTGTCCACATGCGTGATATGAATATCCTTCTTGGCAATGTGGTCATGAAGAAAGTGATGATGGACCTCTATATGTTTATCTCTATTGTGCAACATAGGATTGTAATATAGGTTATTTGTACTAATATTATCACAATAGATAGGAGAAACATCAAAATGAATGTTAAAATCTTGGAGCATTTGCTTCATCCATAGGATTTTGGCACAACAACTCCCGACTGCAATATATTCAACCTCGGTAGTTGAAAGAGATACAATGCTTTGTTTCTTAGAGAACCAAGAAACTAGGCATGGTCCTAGGAAGAAGCAACTGCCACTTGTTCACTTTCTATCGATCAAACAACCTGCATAATTGCATCACTATAAGACATAAGAGTGAATCCCTTGACTTAGGATACCATAGTCTAAAATTTTGAGTTTTGTCTAAATACCTAAAAATCCTCTTAACCACTATGAGATGTGATTTTCTTGGGTGGATTGAAAGTGAGTACACAAGCAAACACTAAACATTATGTCTGTTTAGAGGAAGTCAAATAAAGTAAAGTTCCAATCATATCTCTATAGATATTCTCATCTACCTTTTCTCCTTATTCATCTCCGTCAAGCTTGGTGGTGTTTGACATGGGGGTATCTATTGGCTTGGTGTTTTCCATCCCAAAGTGCTTAAGTAGTTCACTGGTGTACTTGCCTTGGTTGATGAACTTCTCATCTTTTGTTTGCTTGATTTGAAATCCAAGGAAGAAAGTAAGCTCCCCCATCATGCTCGTCTCAAACTCACTCAGCATAAGAGAACTAAACTCCTTGTAAAGATCAAGATCAATCCCACCAAAGATAATATCATCAACATAAATTTGAATAATCAAGAAATTGCTAGAAGTGTGTTTCAGAAACAAAGTAGATTCGACTTTTCCCTTGATATAGCCATTGTCTAGAAAAAAGTTCTTTATTTTCTCATTTCAAGCTCTAGGGGCTTGTTTGAGTCCACAAGGGGCTTTTTGTAACTAATAAACATGGTTAGGCAATTTATCATATTCAAAGCCTGTAGGTTGAGCAACAATTACTTCCTCCTCAAAAGCGTACTTTTAACATCCATTTGATAAAGCAAGAAATTCTTATAACTAGTAAAAGCAAGTAACATTCTAATTGACTCAAGTCTAGATACAGGTGCACATGTTTCATCAAAATCAATACCTTCTTGTTTGTTTTAGCCTTGAGCAACTAACATTGATTTGTTCCTTACAACTTTCATCAAGCTTACTCTAGGCCCACTTGGTGTCAATGATCTTTATATCACTTGGTATTGGCACTAAGGTCCACACTTTGTTCTTATCAAATTGTTCCAACTCTTCTTGCATGTTTAGAATCCATTCATCATCCTTGAGAGCTTCTTTAACATCTTTTGACTAAAGTTGAGAGATGAAGGCACTATCAGCTTGTTTTTTGTTGAAAGAAGCCCACGTCCTTTCCCTTTCAAAAGGATTACCTAAGATTAGCTCTTTAGGATGATGCTTTGCAAAGCGGGGAGATGGATCCTTCTTTTCTTGTTCTTTCTCTTCTTCATCAACTAACACCTCTTTTCCTTTATCAACAATGTTGAGCTCTTTCAAGTGAGCGATCACCTCATCTACAACATCATCATTATCAATATTCTTGGAAATAGAGGGGTTATTCTCAACAAATCTGACATTAATAGATTCTTGTACTTATGACAAATCAATGTTAAACACTCTATAAGCCTTGCTAGTAGTGCTATATTCAAGAAAGAAAGCCTTGTAAGATTTTGAATCAGATTTTTTGAGTGAATCCTTGGTGTTCAAAACAAAACAAGGACAACCAAAAACATGATGGAAGGCTTTCTACCACACCATAGCTCATAGGGGGTTTTCTTCAAAGATGGATGAGTAAAAATTTAGTTTTGCACAAAACATGAAGTACTAATAGCTTTGACCCAAAACTTCTTTGGAGTGTTATACTCTACAAGCATAGCCCTAACCATTTATTGAAGTGACATATTCTTTTTCTCTACAACCCCATTTTGTTGAGGTGTTCGAAGTAAAGAAACGTTATGTGCATACCCAAATTTCTCACAAAAACATCCAAACAAGTCATTTTCAAACTCTCTCCCATGATCACTGCGGATAGAGACAATCTTCCAAGAAGGTTCGTTTTCAACTTGTTTGTAAAAAGTCAAGAAAACATCACGATTATCATTTTTTGAATCAAGAAAGAAATTCCAAGTATAGAGGGAAAAATCGTTGACAGTCACAAGGCAATAATTATCACCATGAAGTGATTGAGTACACATTGGTTAAAATAGATCAATGTAAAGAAGCTTAAGAACTCTTTTGGTACTAAGGACTCCTTTGGATTTGAAGGAGGACTTGGTTTTCTTTCCTTGGGTACAAGGTTGACATTCCTCGTCCTTTTTATAATTCAATTTAGGAAGTCCCTTTACCAAATCATTTTTGCTCAACTTCTTCAATTGATGCATATTTACATGACCAAGCCTAAAGTGCCACAAAGAAATATCATTCAAATTAACAACAAGACATATACCAACAAATAGGCTTAATAGAGTCAAGAACAATAACATAGATGTTACCATTCCTATTTCCCTCATATATAACATTGTAGGAGAGGGAATCTAGAAGCAAGCATTCAATTGAGGTAAAAAGAATAACATAATCATTATCACAAAGTTGTCTAACACTTATTATATTGTGATGTAGACCATCTACAAGAAGAACATTCTTGATGCATAGTGAATCACCTACATCACCCTCACCTATCACTTCACATTTGTTGTTGTCACCAAATGCCACCAATCCTCCTTTCTTCTTTGTGAATTGGTGAAGTGGATGATTTCACCTATCATATGCTTTGAGCATCCACTATCAAATCTATTTTCCTTTTACCAACAAAAAAGGAAGATGTCGGTGCACAATTAAAACCTTGAGACCTGGTGTTAGCATGGGAACTCAATTCATCTTTGGGTTGGTCCTCTTCTCTCTATAAGGATAATAAGTAGATTAATGGTCATCACTCTTACAATGCACACAAACCATAGGGTTCTTAGAGCAAGATGACTCTCCATGGAATATAGGAGGTCCCTTACTCTTTTTCTTACCCTTTCCCATGCTCTTGATCTTTCTCTTTGGAGATCCCCCACATATCCCAAACTACTTTTACCACTATGTTTGGTAGAGTGATCTACAACTTCATTAAGGGACTTTTCCCTTTGAGGAATTTCTCCAAGGAAGCTCTTAGTTTGTGATTATCATCACTAAGAGTAATGGCAATAGAAGATAAGCTAGCAAGATCATCTTGTGCATGAAGTAAGTCATCCTCCCAATAGAGGGCTTTAGTAAGATAAGAATCTTTAACTAAAGTAAGACCATCAACTACATGTCTAGGTAATAAAGGTCTAGAAGAAATATAATTAACATGAACAATCAATCTAGCATTTTTAGTTCTAAGCATAACAAGCTCATCAAGAAAAAATCTATTTTGATCCTTAGTAGCATCACAAGAAAGCTTAAGATCATCATTTTCAGTTTTAAGTAAAGCAAGCTCATTAAATAGGACTTGGTTTTCTTCCTTAAGACTATTGATGTTCTTAAGGTAGATGTCATTCTCTAATTCATCTCCATTGTATTGGAGCTCAAGATCAAGAAACTGTCCTTGCTTGGAATCAATGCTATCAAGATACAACTTCTCATTTTGATCAAGAATATCAATTTTAGCATAAAAATCATCTATGATCTTCCCTAACCTCTTCTTTCTAGACTTACATTAGGAATAAGAAGAGCGGGTAGCATTAAGCATGACAATGAGAGTTTCCTTAAATAATTCAAGTAAACTTACCTCACTTACCACACCAATGTCTTCGTTTGTAGAGGCCATGAGTACAAAGGTGTTCTCCCTCGTTGGAGCTTGAGTCACTTGAGGAAGACTCTTCTCATGCGGCATGGGTTGCATCTTTGCTTCTTCTCTCCTTCTTGTCCTTATGCTTGTACTTTTCATCCTTCTCGTAGTCCTCCCTTTTCTTGGATCTGCTCTTGTGGTAAGGCTTCTTGGACTTGGGGCATTCATTCTTGTAGTGCCCTTTTTGTCCACATTCATAGCACCTTGGAGTGGAGGAGGAGGAGGATGACTTTCCTTTGAAGTGCTTACCCTTGGAGTAGTTTGCTTCATGATCACTAAGGGCTTCATCTTCATTTGAGGAGGGAGGATAGGACCAACAAGCAAGTTGTTGTTGGAGAATCTTTGCCTCCATTTGAGCTTTGAATGAACTATCCTCGATAT
The DNA here is from genome assembly GCA_963693085.1 of Alisma plantago-aquatica. Lineage (NCBI taxonomy): Eukaryota > Viridiplantae > Streptophyta > Magnoliopsida > Alismatales > Alismataceae > Alisma > Alisma plantago-aquatica. Next base: position 547,207,238 of record OY856409.1, read on the forward strand.
TCTTTGATTCCTTCTTCTCTTTCTTGTCATTTTCTTCTTGCTTGTCTAATCTTGGCTCATGGGCTTGAAGGTTTCCAATGAGTTCTTCGGTAGCTATGTCATCAAGGCTTCTAACTTCTTCAATAGAGGTCACCTTAGATTCCCATCTCTTGGGGAGAGACCTTAAGATATTAGAGTTGATGGTCCATCTATCCATGGTCTGTCCCAATTGAGCAAGTCCATCGATGATGGCGTTGAGCCTTGTATACATCTCCTCCACTCTCTCCTTTTTGCCCATCTTAAAGTTTTCAAGGAGACGAGTATTTAGATCTTGGACTCCTTGACTAGCTTTGTCCCTTCATATGTGATGCACAACTTGTCCCAAATCTCATGAGTTGTGTCCCAAGAAGAGATGCGGTTGAACTGGAGGGGTGAGGGCAGCATAGATGATGCTTATTGCCTTTGCATTCAACTGTGCCTTCTTAACTATAGCTTCATCCCAAGTGGATATATCCCCTGTCAGTTCCTTGTATGGAAGAATCACCACCTTTCACATGTCGTAGTTCATCCCTTGAAGGTAAAACTGCATCCTTCATTTCCAATAGAGAAAATTGGTGACATCAAAGACTAAGGATCTCATGGAGAAGCCTCCCTCTAGGTTGAGGGACCCAAGTAATTTGTCGCCCATCTTCTCATCTTGTGGGATATATGTTGGAGAAGACCATGAATTTGATACCACTTGTTGGATCATAGGGCTATAGAGGGGTGTGTGAATAGAGATAAAAACACTTGAAAAAAATTCATTAGACCTTCAAGTTACTTCAACTAGGCACAATTGCAAATAGTGAATTTGATGGAAATCTAAACATGCATAGCAAGGATGAGAAAGATCGAAACAAGTACTTGAACAAGTTGTTTAGAGCAGATCCACTCTCTAAACGAGGAGAGAGTCACTCCACTACCTAGAGAGGTCAAGCCCTAGGATTTTACAACCTATGTATACTTATACTCCATTATAAGACATACGTTTTGACCTTTCTTTTTAGGGACAAGGATACCCAGATTCCCTTTGAGGTAAATGGAGACAACAACCTTACAACAAAGGTCTTACCTATCTGAAGCTAGAGTCTTCTACCTCACCAAGGTCTTACCCACTCTTGCAAGTAGCTGGACACCTTCACCAAGGAATTCCCCTTCTTACAACAAGTCTTTAGCCTTGAATGATTTACCCACTCTACTCCTGGATCTTCAGCCTTGTCCTCCTCCTTCACTCAGAGACGTTTTTTGCACCTTCTTCTACATCTTAAAGAAGCTTGCACCTTCTCCTTCACTTGGAGAAGCTTTCACCAACTTGATCTTGAAGAAAGGGGTTGGGGAAGGAGAATCATTGAGGGCTTTACATGTATAAATGAACTAGCTCTCTCACACAGATCCTATCTCGCTCATATGTACGAATTAAAGTGTAATCAAGAGAGAGAAATGGGCTCAAGTGGATTGGATGCACTCAACTATATCAAGGAGCTTGAATAGCATGAAGGAGCAACCTTGGAATGAACTCCAAGAGGCCCTATTTAAAGTTGAGGATGTCTACTAGTAGGAGCTATTAAATACATTTTCTAGCCATTTGAGATGTTGCAACAAATATAATTTTGAGTTTTGCAACACTCCAATGGTTAGAATCACTTTTTTGCATTTTCCGTAAAGGACAATCGGTCAAATTTTTATAAAGGTAACTCGACCAATTACACTATGTGACAAAGCCAATTTGAAGCACCGTTCGAGTATGTCTTATGTGTTAGTGTAGGGATCAGTCGAGTTCTATGTATATGAAACTCGAACAAACCAAGGTATTCTCAAAATCCATCAAGGGATAGGTCGAGTTTGTAACTCGACCTATTAACATGTAATGAATTTTAGAAAATGTTTTTTGAGTGATCAAACATTCGAATTAAGGGTTCCTAATTTTTTCTCATCTTATTTACAAGTCATATCATCAATACAAATGATTACAAAAATCAGACTAAGTTGATTTGAAGTGTTTTCCACAAAAGTGCATTTGCATTGCTTTTGACTTGAACTATAACAAGCTAGGGCTTGATTGATTTGATCATTTTCACGTATCTATTACCTGAAATCCATCTCAAACAAACATATTAGATACATATGAATGGAATGCTTGAGTCATTACTAGAATATGAACAACGTGTAACACTTAGGTCAACAAGTTCACCTTGACCCTAACCATGTCTGTATAAGAACATGAGTAAAAAAATTTAGCCCGCCCAACTATGTAAATGATATGGACTATATATGTGTTGAATTATGTAGTTGGCCACATGAATCAGATCAAGTCAGCCCGGTCTGATGCTCATCTTTACCCATGCTTCCACATAACAGGGTTCAAGACCTTCATGATAACAAATGAGAGAAATGATGTTTCTAGAATAGATAATTTGATCGACTATAACAACTAATCGGTCAACTACCACCTCCCTCAAGTTGAACACACATCAACACTAGATAGCCAGTTGACTAATAATACAATCACATGACATCACAACATTTTGGACAATGATAAGAGTCTTCATTGAGAAGCTACTCAAGTGGCTAGCCATGCCAGTCAATGGGCTGGTAAATGCCAGAGCCGCATGGAGATCGGCTAGCAACGACAACCAATCATCTAGTAAATCAATAGAATCATCTAAAGACAAGCTAGTTGATTGACTAGCAATTAGTTTTGCATATTTGGCCATCCAATGTGGGTCGACTTGTGGGTCAAACCCAAGGTCATATGTATGACATATTTCCCATCTTTTTGACCCATCTTACACAATTTTGACCTGTGGATGAATGTCTAGAGTTTGCTTGAAGATGTGTTGGAAATCAGGACCTTACCTCCATCAAGCATAACTGTATCTCAAAGGTAAATTTTGCAAACACGAGCCCTTTTCTCCACCACTCTACTATCGATGATCTTCCTCTCCCTTTCTTTCTTATTTTCACCACAAACATGAGTATTGAGTACTCTCGCTACTAGGGTGTATGAAGTAGCCCCTGTAACATATCGGATCTCAAACCCTACCCTAGAAGTTTTATCTTTTGGTCGTAACCAAACAAGGTTGAGGTTAGGCTTAAGAGATGTACCCAATAATCTAATGCATGAATGTATCACCTTAATGTAATTTAATATGTCACATAATTCAATTAGAGGTAATATGAACATACATAACTTAATTGGATAAATGATGAATCTAATGGGCCATATGACATATCTCATAAAAAATCCCAAAAATGAAATCTAAGTTTAAAATCGTGTTCCTCGGGTCCCAATTGCCTTGGGATACAAGTTTCACATTATTCACATAATAAAAATTCATTTAACTCAAATTGGAAAAGAAGATGTGTGTTTTCCCTAAAATATCAAATAAAATAATAAATGACTCCAAAAGAGGAAAATAATCTTAGATTCGTAATCTACATAATAAATATAGCCTTTGTGAGAATTTTCATCCAATTTGGAGAAAGTTTTCTTAAAAGGTGAAATCAGGAGAGAGAGTGTGTGTAGAACCTTCAAAATATTAAATAAACATACAAATAACTCCAATATGTAAAATTGATGGCAAATTCGTATCCAACACATTAAGTATGACTTGTGGGTCAAGTTTCATCAAATTTGGATAATCCTAATGTCATTAATGAAGGAGGAAAGTGAAAATAAGATTTGATTTATTTAACCCATTAAAAGTTTCCAAAAGACAAAACTAAGTAATCTGGTTGGGTCTTGTCGGTATCAACAATGAGAAAAAAACCCCAATGGAAACAACAACTAACTATGGCTCTTGGCCCAGACAACGTCCTAGGCATAGGGAGATCAGAGCAATAGGCCTAGACGACGACGCCCGTCCTGGGATGCAGTAAGTAGATCAAGAGGTCATTCTGCCCCTTGTCATAATCAAAATCTACATGCCTTAATTGGCCTCTGTGCCAAATTTCATCTAATTTGGGTTATGTTTGGACCCTCTTTTGAAGAGAGAGCATTAGAAAATAATGTGTAACACTTTAGTCGAATCAGATTTGATTTTTCTTATTTGTCACGCATTTTCATTTCCAACTTTTACTAAGGTTTCCCCTTCGCGCGCACTTAATGATTTTGTAAGGCTTGTGGGCCGTCCGATCTATTTTGAGCAGTGAGGATTATGTCTCCTACCTCAAGTAGGAGACTCACTCCCCCGTGTACAGTACACCGCCGGCCCAATTTCCATTTTCTTCGTGTATCTCGGCCTACAGTTGGTCTTTCACCCTGATTCTTAGACCAAAAGGTTCGTAATGGAATTGCACACGCAACCATACCCACTTTCCTAAAGTTTTTTTGCCCTAATCACCCAGTCGACTGGGAGGGTTTCTCAGTCCTCTATTTTCTTTTTCCTATAGGACTCATGGTGTCCCTGAACCTCTGAACTCCTATATAATCACCAAGGGATCACCAGAAAGTTTTCCTTGACCACGTTGCAGTTTGGTTTTAGCCTCATCTTTCCCTGGACACACCTTCCTTCTCGATTTGTGCCACGAGGAAGCTTGGGCTTTGACAATGGGTTTCAAAGCATCAGACTTCCTTCCAACCACCCATCCTTCTTCGTTAGGATTCCCCGAAGCTTTCCACGGTGCTAATTGGATATAGGAGGTACCTAGCTCATTTTCCCTCTTCTAGTCATCTTCTTCACTGACCTTGGAATTTTTGTGCTATTTCCTACGTTTTGACCCCCGGTTGCCTTGGCTCCCCGCCAGCGAGTTCGTCGTGGTGTTTCCGATCGTTGGGTGTATTATGTTCTTGTCCTGGCCTCAATTTCCCTTTCCCCCCAATTTCAGGTCAAAGCACAGGAGCTTTCTTGCCCCCATCCATGGCGTGAGCCAGGTAGGGGGAGGAATCCTCTCTGTGATTTCCCCTCTTTACCTCTACGCCTTTCTTTTCCTTGCGTTTTATTCCTGAGGGGTATAACAATCTTTTTGCGCTTATTGTTTTTTTGGTTGTCGTGAGTCAAACTGGCTTTGACCGCATGAATTGGACACCTCTGGTTGGGTCAAGTCAGTGGATCCCGTCTTCTCTCTCTCCTCTCTATGCAACTGATTTTGATTATTTGGATTTTTCGATTTTTCTAATTGGTTTAACTTTGAAAAATCATAACTAATTGTCTGTTGAGCCAAAAATTACAAATAAATAGTCGTTGGATTCAGAAAAATAAGGGCTTTATAATGGTATTGGTTTTGCATCCTGAATCTAATGATGTAAAGAGGTGATTTTAAGGAATTGATGTAATTAGCTAATAACTTGTACAATAAAATATGTTTTGAACTTAGGAAGATATAACCTAAAATATGGCATGATTTTGATAACCGAATACATAAATATTAAAAAGGCAATTTTTAGGGTTTTGAATAAATAATGGAAACCAAACCCTAATTCCACATATAAGCATCATAGGTTCTTTGAAGGCCTAGGCAGGGACCTAGACTTGGATTTGGGTCATTTGACTCTAAAGTTGAGGTATGTTTGCATCCCCTATTCTTCTATATTGAGCAATAACCTATCTCAATTATTCTCTTGGTCCTATGGACAATAGCCTATACACATTGCTCTTATCTTTTGATATCATGGTTCTTGTGAACTATCTTATTTTTGGTAATCTTGGACATTCTCTTGACTCTGATCTTGTTGCCTTGGTGCATGTTGGTCTTATATATATTGATATGTGCCCACTTTGAAGTGGATGTTTATATGTTTGGGTTGTCCATTGTGTGATGGCAACATTGTAGAATTTTGACCATACTTTTCTACTTGCCTCTACATTTAGCATGTTATGTGATTCATTAGCACTAGAGTAGTGTAATTGCATTGGTTTTGTTTATGGCAGATGTGTTATTTCCTGCCGAGCAGATGTGATATTACCTTCTCTTTTGGGATGGCAAGGAACCTCATACCCAGGGCAAGATGTGTGATTATTGGCATATGTCTTTATATGTATTTGGGAGTTTGGTTATGTGCCATTCTCTATCAGGTTTCAACTTTATGAGGGTTGGTCGTTAATTGTATTTATATTGTTCTAGAGCTATGCTTATCTCAAGTGCATGTAGGTTGATGATGTTTATGATGGGTTATGTGCCCAAATTGATGATGGGTTATGTGCCCAAAAATCTTGATGGTTTATATGCCCAAAAATCTTGATATGTTCTTATGTGGCACAATCTTTATTGTTTTGATTATGGAAAGTATCTTCTTTTACGATGACGATGAATCTTATCTTTTATGCCTTTTTTTTCAGTAGTCCTTATCTCTTTCATGGGAAGCCTTATATACTTGACGCCCTATATTCTTTTATAATTTCTCAATTTACTTTTTAGTATGCGCATACCAGCCTTTGCTGATGTCTTTTGTTTTTTTCTTCTTGCTGGGATATGCTTCCAACCCTAGGTGTTGGACATGGAGGACTTAGCATAAAGATGTGGACCTAGCTTGAGAAGATAAATCTTGGAGACAATCTTGAGGTGGTTTATATTTCCCTCTACATGGATCCTTATGATGTAAGTTTAAGATGTTCCCTTATTTTATAATTGAATATAGTCATGATTTATTCCGATGCTATACTTTGGTTGTTTTGTATACCATTAATAAAGATTTGAAAATTTTACACCCATTTCAGCATACCTTTCGAGTATGTTTGGGATGGATGTTTTGTTCTTCAAATTTTTAGTAGAGAGGTGGTTTCACTTCTTTACAGCATGGTATCAGAGCTCACGGTAGTCAGAATCTAAATATTTCATTTTTGTCTCCCTAGTTAGACCTTTGACTTAGATAGTTGCCTCTAAGTGAGATGTTACCCTAGATTTGATCAATGATGATCTTCTTATGCAATGAGGTTTGATTTGAGGATGAGATTAGGTTATGAGGAATTATTCATATAGAAATATTGTGACTTGGTTTCCGCAATTGATTTTGGATCCATATTTTGTTTCAAAAAGTTTTCATCGCCAAAAATTGTTTTCAATTATACTTCTATATGTATAAAAGTTTTCTTTGATTTATCAATGTTTTCTTAAACTAAGTCACAATGAAGAGAAACTGTAGTTTGAGTAGAATCTAAACCTAATTTTGTGACTAGGATTGATATAAAGGTGTAGTTGACCTACCCTATGACTTTTGATGTTCATGTAGGGTTGATAGGTTAGAGACACAAGGACCTATAACTCAACCCTAGATGGTGTGACTTCTGGGTGGATACATGACAAACATAAATCTCTAAAACTTTCACAACTAAGAGATGTGGGTAGCTCTAAAAAGTTGTTTAGTTTGACTTGTTAGGTTGAACCCTTTAAGGGGTGGAGAGTAGTTGGTGGTTGATGATTGAATCTATACATTTCGAGGATGAAATCCTTTTAAGGGGTGGAGTGTTGCAACATACCGGATCTCAAACCCTTCCCTAGAAGTTTGATCTTTTGGTCGTAACCAAACAAGGTTGAGGTTAGGCTTAAGAGATGTATCCAATAATATAATGCATGAATGTATCACCTTAATGTAAATTAATATGTCACATAATTCAATTAGAGGTAATATGAACATACATAACTTAATTGGATAAATAATGAATCTAATGGGTCATATGACATATCTCATAAAAAATCCCAAAAGTGAAATCTAAGTTTAAAATCGTGTTCCTTGGGTCCCAATTGCCTTGGGATACAAGTTTCACATAATTCACATAATAAAAATTCATTTAATTCAAATTGGAAAAGAAGATGTGTGTTTTCCCCCAAAATATCAAATAAAATAATTAATGACTCCAAAAGAGGAAAATAATCTTAGATTTATAATCTACATAATAAATATAGCCTTTGGGCACATTTTCATCCAATTTGGAGAAAGTTTGCTTAAAAGGTGAAATTAGGAGAGAGAAAGTGTGTAGAACCTTCAAAATATTAAATAAATATACAAGCAACTCCAAAATGTAAAATTGATGGCAAATTCGTATCCAAAACATTAAGTATGACTTGTGGGTCAAGTTTCATCAAATTTGGATAATCCTAATGTCATTAATGAAGGAGGAAAGAGAAAATAGGATTTGATTTATTTAACCCATTAAAAGTTTCTAAAAGGCAAAACTAAGTGCATAATCAGAATCTACATGCCTTAATTGGCCTCTGAGCTAAATTTCATATAATTTGGGTTATGTTTGAACCCTCTTTGGAAGAGAGAGAAATTCAGAAATAATGTATAACACTTTATTCGAATCAAATTTGATTTTTCTTATTTGTCACACATTTTCATTTCTGATTTTTACTAAGGTTTCCCTGTCGCACACCTTTAATGATTTTGTGAGGCGTGTGGGTCGTCCGATCTATTTTGGGCGGTGAGGATTATGTCTCCTACCTCAAGTAGGAGACTCGCTCACCCGTGTATAGTATGCCACCCGCTCAGTTTCCGTTTTTCTCATGTATCTCAGCCTACAGTTGGTCTTTCACCCTGATTCTTGGACCAAAAGGTTCGTAATGGAATTCTGCATGCAACCATACCCACTTTCCTAAAGTTTTGTTGCCCTAATCGCCCGATCGACTGGGAGGGTTTCTCAGTCCTCTATTTTCTTTTTCCTATAGGACTCCTGGCATCCCTGAACCTCCGAACTCCTATATAATCACCAAGGGATCACTAGAAAGTTTTCCTTGACCACGTTGTAGTTTGGTTTTAGCCTCGTCTTCCCCCTAACACACCCTTCCTTCTTGATCTATGCCGCGAGGGAGCTTGGGCTTCGACGACTGGTTTCAAAGCATCAGACTTCCTTCCAACCACCCATCCTTCTTCGTTAGGATTCCCCGAAGCTTTCCACACTGCTAATTGGATATAGGAGGTACCTAGTTCGTTTTCCCTCTTCTAGTCATCTTCTTCGCTAACCTTGGAATTTTGTGCAATTGCCTGCGTTTTGACCCCCGGTTGCCTTGGCTACCGGCCAGCGAGTTCGTCGTGGTGTTTCCGATCGTTGTGTGTAATCTATTTTTGTCCTGGCCTCAATTTCCCTTTTCCCCCAATTTCGGGTTGAAGCACAGGAGCTTCTCACCCTAGCCATGGAGTGAGCCAGGCAGGGGGAGGAATCCTCTCTGTAATTTCCCCTCTTTACCCATGCGCCTTTCTTTTCCTTGCATTTTATTCCCGAGGGGTATAACAGTCTTTTTGCGCTTCTTATTTCTTTGGTTGTTGTGAGTCAAATCGAATTTGACCGCGTGACTTGGCCACCTCTGGTTGGGCCAAGTCAGCAAATCCCGTCTTCTTTCTCTCCTCTACGCGCAAATGATTTTGATTATTTGTATTTTTCAATTTTTCTAATTGGTTTAACTTTGAAAAACCATAACTAATTGTCTGTTGAGCCAAAAATTACAAATAAATAGTCGTGGATTTAGAAAAATAAGGGCTTTCTAATGGTATTGGTTTTCTAATGGTATTAGTTTTGTATCCTGAATCTAACGATGTAAAGAGGTGATTTTAAGGAATTAATGCAATTAGCTAATAACATGTAAAATTCATAACTAAATATTAATAAGTCAAAAAATATAATAAAATATGTTTTGAACTCAGGAAGATATAACCTAAAATATGGTGTGATTTTGATAACCTAATTTGTAAATAATAAAAAGGCAATTTTTAGGATTTTGAATCATTAATGGAAACCTAACCCTAATTCCACATATATGCATCATAGGTTCTTTGAAGGCCTAGGCTGGGACCTAGACTTAGATTTGGGTTGCTTGACTCTGAAGTTGAGGTATTTTTGCATCCCCTATTCTTTATATTGAGCAATAACCTATCTTAATTATTCTCTTGGTCCCATGGACAATAGCCTATACACATTGCTCTTATCTTTTGATATCATGGTTATTGTGAACTATCTTATTTGTGGTAATCTTGGACATTCTCTTGACTCTGATCTTGTTGCCTTGGTGCATGTTGGTCTTATATATATATATTGATATGTGCCCACTTTGAAGTAGATGTTTATATGTTTGGGTTGTCCGTTGTGTGATGGCAACATTGTATAATTCTGACCATACTTTTCTACTTGCCTCTACATTTAACATGCTATGTGATTCAGTAGCACTAGAGTAGTGTAATTGTATTGGTTTTGTTTATGGCAGATGTGTTATTTCCTGCCGAGCAGATTTGATATTTCCTGCTCTTTTGGGATGGCAAGGAACCTCATTATATATATTTGGGAGTTTGGTTATGTGCCATTCTCTATCAGATTTCAACTTTATGAGGGTTGGCCACCAATTGTGTTTATATTGTTCTAGGACTATGCTTATCTCACATGCATGCAGGTTGATGATGTTTATGATGGGTTATGTGCCCAAATCTTGATGGGTTATGTGCCCAAAAATCTTGATATGTGTTTATGTGACACAATCTTTATTATTTTGATTATGGAAAGTATCTTCTTTTATGATGATGATGAATCTTATCTTTTGTGTCATTTTTTTTGGTAGTCCTTATCTCTTGCATGGGAAGCCTTGTATACTTGACGCCCTATATTCTTTTATAATTGCTCAATTTACTTTTTAGTGTGTGCATCCCAGCCTTTACTAATGTCTTTTGTTTTTCTCTTCTTGTTGGGGTATGCTTCCAACCCTAGGTGTTGGACATGGAGGACTTAGCATAAATATGTGGACCTAGCTTGAGAAGATAAATCTTGGAGACAATCTTGAGGTGGTTTAGATTTCCCGCTATATGGATCCTTATGATGTAAGTTTAAGATGTTCCCTTATTTTATAATTGAATATAGTCATGATTTATTCCGCTGCTATACTTTGGTTGTTTTGTATACCATTAATAAAGATTTGAAAATTTTACACCCATTTCAACATACCTTTTGAGTATGTTTGGGATGGATATTTTGTTCTTCAAATTTTTAGTAGAGAGGTGGTTTCACTTCTTTACAGACCCACTACCCTCATGTTCTTGTATTTCTCTCTTGATTTGGATATCATATGAACTCCGTTAACTGTATAACTGTCAGATATTGCATACATCATGCTTAATCACCACTCTATATGCATGTTGGGTTAATTGATATCACAAATGTGTGAAATTGACTACGAATCTTGATAATTATGTGTTAATGTTTTGATGCTACCACGTATATATCATTTCCGAAGTGATGTATATATGACCTCTGAAGTATGACAATCGTGTGATGGGTGTGATACTCATCTTTTAACACATCACTCTGTTAGAATGAAATTGGATGATTTAATTGGTTCATTTAGTTAGATTCACGCTAATATTGACTATAGAGAGAGAGGATTGGATAATGTGTAGTGACACATGACACCTTGGTTCCTTCTATAATATGATAAATCATACTTTTGTCACCATTTTTTCAAAATTGTTCTATTTCAATCCAAAAACATCAATCAGCTACTTTTACTAATTGCTCAGTTCTTAATTCAACTAATCAATCTACTAACAATTATTTTCTCATGTGTTTGACCCTCAATTATACTGTAATAAGAGTCGTCCGTTTACAGATGCATCTCATTGCTCTTATATGAGGTTAATTCTTATCTTAGTAAATTTGTTATATGGTGAATGTACATCAACCTCCCTTTAGAGAAAGCACGCTGATTTATATTTATAAGCTCAAGAAGTATGCCCTATAATCTACTAGCAGTATCTTGGAAATAATCTTGAATTGGAGGTCACATAAAGATATTGGTCTCCAATCAGAGATCTTTGTTGGCTGCTACACTTTATGGTGAATGTACATCAACCTCCCTTTAGAGAAAGCACATTGATTTATATTTATAAGCTCAAGAAGTATGCCCTATAATCTATTAGCAGTATCTTGGAAATAATCTTGAATTGGAGGTCACATAAAGATATCGGTCTCCAATCAGAGATCTTTGTTGGCTGCTACACTTTATGGTGAATGTACATCAACCTCCCTTTAGAGAAAGCACATTGATTTATATTTATAAGCTCAAGAAGTATGCCCTATAATCTATTAGCAGTATCTTGGAAATAATCTTGAATTGGAGGTCACATAAAGATATCGGTCTCCAATCAGAGATCTTTGTTGGCTGCTACACTTTAGGTATTGAGGTAGCATAGGTCTTACTGACCTGTTTGAAGAGGTTGCCATTCAGAGAAGAAAAATGTGAGTATTGTAGAATAATCTGCCACAACGGTGCTGCAAGTGGTTTTAAAGAAGAGGGCATTAGAGCCATCTAGTCCAAGACCCTTATATCTGTCTGCTTGTTAAATTACCTTTGTAATCTCCTCATCAGTGACAAAGTCACATAGCATATTCACCTATTGATTGGTGAGCTTTGGCAACTTCATATTTTGTCTCTTAAGTTTGGAGCTAAGCCTTATTGAACAAGGAACTGTAATGCTGTGTAAATCCTAGGGTAATCGCTTGTTCTTCATTGATATGGGAGCCATCAAAATCTGGATACTTCATGACATTCTTGCTCCTTCTGATCATCATGTAGGCATAGAAAAGTTTGGAGTTGTGATCTTGATTCTTTGGCCAAAACACCCTTGACTTTTGTCCTAGCATGGACCCTTCCTCCTCTGCCTCCATTGCTTCCTCGAATTTAGCTCCAGCTATCGCCCATAACAAGTGGTCACTAGTATGTCACTCGGAACTAATCAGAGCATGTAGAACATCATTCTCTTTATAATTTTCTGACTCAACAGATTCTCATTGCTGTCCTAATTCTAGTTTTTAGTGCACAATTTAGTTTGGCGAAGTATTTGGCATACCCTATACATCAGGCAGCCTTCCACCAGGGTGATTAATGCTTCGTTTAGCACCTCTGTATATTAAGGAAGGTGTTGCCCAAGCACTGGAGATACAAAACAAATAGTTGACTTTTTTCTCCATATTTATTTAAAGGTCGGATTCACATATGATGATCGAAGTACAAGGTGGGAACTATTTCTAGCCATGTCTTAGGGGAATGTTGAAAAACTTCAATCCACACATAGCTCTGTTGATTTTACTTAGTATTGTTGTTTCCTTATTGATTATTCCATGTAAAGAAAGGTAACTTGGTGGATTTTCAAAGCGGTCCATCATATGGATAGCAATGTTGAATTCCTTCATCGGTCAATGATGTTGATGTACTGCCAGCCTCTCCGTGGCACCACTTATTGGTTGAAATCCTTGATAACTAGCCACGGGTAATTAACAACTCTACTGATCAATTCAAATTCTTTCTACGTTTGGAGCGTTTTTTCCCCTCATTCGCTGCATAAATAATAAATACTTCCATATCATCTCCCAATGACTTCAAATGAATAACTTGCATTGAACAGAAGGGGATACATAAGCAGTAGTTCGGAGACTCTCAAATGACTGCGATCTAACCTTTTGGCATACTTGAGAAATTTCCATCGGAGTTTGCTCATGGCTAGGTTCACGGTACCATTTTTGGTAATTCTTTCCTTCTAATTGTCATTTCAACAAGGAATGCAATGTCAGCCTTGACCCTATTGTTCTCAGCTCGGAACACGTCCTATTTCTCCAATCCAGAGACCACAGATGTTCCAAGCACATTGTGGGAGCTTAACCATTACAACGGCTGAGTGGTGGGCTGCCAGTCCTAGCTATGGTTGATGACTTTAGTCGTGCTCTCTCTGCAACTGCCATGCCAAAGCCACCCGTATACCCTGCAAACAGTCATGCATTAGCTAAAACTCCCGCCGCTTCTTCCTGACAAACATTGATTTCCTTGACCACAGCTTTCTGTAGTGCATCATGCACAGTCTCACTGCTCCCATAAAGGTGGTTTATATCTTCCTTAAAGCAAAGCATAGAAACATAATCAAGTTGGAGCGTCCACTGAATTTCCATGTGAAACACTTTACACGAAAGCTATATACTCACACAATGGCCCAAATTTCGGAAGATGCTACTAGAGGCCTGTTTCTACTTATTGCTTCATCTGCAGAATCTTGAGCCCTCCATCCCTTCCTATAACTCCACCACGCAACAAAGCCCAACACGCTACAAAAATATGAATATAAATGTGGTCGTTTTTCAAGGCCAGTAGAAGGGGATGTATTATGTATCTATGCTTCTTCACCATAGAAAACCTCACCTATGCATGCTTATCAGTCGAAATATCATATCTAAAGAACTGAGGAAAAGTATCTGGTGTATTGTCTCCACTGTGGCACTGTTCAACAATCAAAGCCTGAAGGTAAAGCAACCCAATCCATGTTGCAAATCATAGCCAATTGAGCCCCTTACAGGGTAAGAAAATATCCACATATCACCGCCCTGTGGATATTATGCCCATCATCAAGGATAACCGTTTCTGAGAAATTCCATAAACCACCATCAGTTAGGCGGGAGTTTACTACTAAAATCTTGTCTACTACGAATATTTTAAAGGGAAAACATCTACCCAAACTCCTTAAGCATAATTCGCGGCAACTGAAATCAAGAATTTGTACGAAATCTCACCAAACAGATGTTATCGGTTGTACAAGATTTTTGTAGGGAGCTTGAGCAAAAAAGTAGCATTGGCCAACAATGCACTAGATACAATTTAGCAGGACCAACTCAGCCTAGGGAAAAGGATCTATAGTTCAGCCAGTAATAGAAGAAAGAAATTCGTTCACCAACAAATCAGTCTGGAGTGAGAGAGAGAGGTAGACCAGAATAGAAAAAAGAAAAGAGGCATCTCCAACACCCTATTTTCTTAACCCTGGACCGAGAAAGGTCTCATTGGAGACGCAGGCTAAGCTCTGATTTCTATATGCTTGTCTTGACGACTGAACCTTCTCAAACAGTCATAATAATCATCAAGAAAGTAACGGCATAAATGTCTGGATCCTCTAGAAGGAAATGGAACATTGCAAAACAAAGAAATTCTCAATTCGGATGCATGTGATAATACCCTTTTCCTCTGCGCTTTAATTGGTTGATGGTAATTACCTAAGATGCAAAAAGAGGTGCATGATCTCCTAGCTATATGTAGGGGTGGCATAGTTCGATTGGGTTTGCTTTACCACCAACACTACAAAGAAAAGCGTACATTTTGGTTTGCAAACATTTCAAACAGACTTAGCTGGTTAAAAAACCTAACTGAACTGAACAGCTATTATGTAGTTTGGTTCACTTTGGTTTGTTTGCAAACTGTTATCTAAGAGATGGTAGTCTACAAAGCTATATATAATAGGCATTCATGGACAAACCATGTACTTGCCATCATATTTATCATTTCATGTAACGGAATGTAGCTAACTTCAAAGTTCAAATAACAATAATTTAGCAACGGATAACGTACAGCATATAAATAAACTTCTGTGTCAGCATATTCAACTAGCTTGAATCAAATATGTAGCATGTAACTAAGCTTGGCATTGCCATTCAAAATTTTATATTTAATTATTTATCATAAGTTAACATTTAACACAATTTTTTTTACTACTGTATAATTAAGTTTGGATGGATATTTTACATAATAGTGATATATCATTTATACATTAATGTACAAAATATACCTATCAGTTTGGCTTGGTTTGGTGAAACTACAACCTCAAACCAAACTGAACTATTGTTTAATCGTCTGAATACTTTTGTAACCAAAAGAAATCATTCACCTCCCTAAAACTGAACCAAACTGGTCAATTTAGTTGGTTTTGTTTGGTTTGATGTATGGTTTCCTTCAGTTTTGTGCGTAACCCGCGCTATGTGCAACTATGAAAATGGGATAAGCTTTTGTTGGAACAGTAACTACTGGTTTGTGTTGATACTAAACATTATAACACCTACCAACCCCATACACTCGCAGGCCCTAAAAACAACACACATAAGATGCGACGGCTCACGTTGGATTACAATAGACTACTCCAACCCTAAATATAGCACAATCAGATCGAGTGTCACAGGAATACCCATCACAACTCATTTTATCTAGTTATACCATTTTCTCCTACCTACTCTGTGTTCATGAAAACTCATGACTTCAAATTACAAAGTTTTAGAAATGTAAGAAATCAGAAGGGGGAAGGGAAACAGCTAAGGGAACTGAAAGTTTTTTAGCAATTTTTTTCCCTTTTCAGGTATTAAGGAAAGTAAAAAGAAGTTATATCTCTATTTTCTAGAAAAGTCTTGCCTAACTGTCTTGTCGGGTTGATCTCAAGTACTAAATACATATTATCCTTTACCTTCTTACTTTCCTCTTGCCGACTCTGCCAGTTCTATTTCTTCATCGTTTATCTCCTAGCTAGCAAATGAATTGATATAAATTAGAGCTACAACAGCGATAAAATAACAAAATCATCATTCTGCTTCCCGCTAATTTCTTTCAGTGCTAGACAGGCGAAAGTACAGATTTGAGTTCATGAATAAAATTTACACTAACACCTAGTGAGACAAGACCGCAGATGAGATGCAGAATGCTAATCTACATAAATGAAAAAAAAAGAGAGTCGAATTATTAACTCGAATGGAACCAGCTTAATGCAGAAGCTGAGATAGCCAGGTTGAAAGCGTATCCTGGCCAATTTACAAACCACAGTTCACCATGCCTATTTTGTTGCAACGTCAATTGACAAACCACAGATCACCGTGCCTATTTTGTTGCAACGCCATTCCTTCTCGCCTGACATGATTTCAAGGCTTGGACTTCCGGTTGACAAGATTTCCAATCCCTATTCGTGCGGATTAGGCACTCCTGCAGGGCGAGGTAGACAGCGGAGCACTCCTGGAGCTGCTTCACATTCTCATCGTCTTCGTCGGCGTCCATCTGGTGGGAAGGTGGGGAAGACTGGTTTTCAGGCGAAGAAGGCTGTTCCCGTAGTACGTCAGCCTTCTCCGACGACGACGACTGCCCCATTCCTAAACCGTTGACTGGGGCGAAAAAACAGAGATAACACCTCGGAACCCGAGTTTTCTCACAACGGAGTTCGGGTGATTTCTTCGGAGTGAGGCAACGCAAGTATGTAAAAAACGGAATTTTTGAGTATCAACTCTTAAGTCCATGTTTGTTTCGGGAGGGATTATAGATCGAGTCAATTGATTATGGTCAGTTGGTCATGATTGATTTAGTATGATTCTATTTGACTACTAAATCTAGTCTGATTTTGTTTGACAACTTTGACTATTCCGTCCTGTTATGTAATAACAGTTTATTCTTTTCTTACCTAACAATTTTATAAATAATGACAGCAAAACTATGTTAGTTGTGCAATACAAGACTGAAATTTACAATAAATATATAATTTTATACATGATTGATTCTGTTTGTTATTTTTCTTTTATGAATATGAGTTGAGTATTCTTACTTTTCTATGTTAGCCACTATTGTGTGAATGCATGACACATGCCTTGTTGTATGTATGTATACTTGTGCATTTTTTGTATAAATAGGTAAGCAACAGAATAATTGATGACATACAATTTAAATTTGTCGTAATACACAATATTCTGTTACACAATACAACATAAATTGCACACAAGTGTCATCATAATATAAAAAGGTCAAATGACATTAGATACTAATATGCATTCACTGCACTCATTTTTTTCATCATTATTGGCTCGAACAACATTAAGTTGTTTGTCTGTCTCTCTGATTATCGATTGTTGTACATGGTTGAAAGCTTCCTACTTGATCAAGTTGTTGTTGTTGTATTTCCAGTGTGTAAGTACGAGGACTTGTCCAGAATGTGAGCAGAGCTGCATCTACAATTTTAACATTTTCCACCTTGCCTTAAAGGCAACCATGTTTATGTCAGTCCTCCCAGTTAATGTATGACATTCTGCAAGGGCATCATATCAACCTTGACATACATGAGGCCTACACAAGCACCGCAAGTAGTACTGACGACCCAACGCTATGCCGAGTGCGGCATCTAACTCATCATCCCATTGAAAATGGTTCATTGTGTGCGAGAGCGTCTGTAGTATAGATTAATAACTATTAAAATAATGTATTTGATGATAAAATAGGTGACATAAGTGGAATCAATGTATTCAATAACAAAAATATACGTGAGAAAAATGGCTTTGAAATTATATAGATGCTTGATACATGCGCAATAAAGGATAAAATAAAATGTAATTAGATGTCAGGTACAAGGAACTTTGTTCAACCAACAGTATTAAAATAAACCAAACATATCAAATTCATATTCTAATTGAAATACGTATAAAAAATAATTGTTTCACAGAAATTTAGATGACATATCTTACAACACAACTTAAATTTTGAAAAATAAGATAATATCATGTCTAAATATTGGGTAAATGTGACATGATCCAATGAAGAGAAGACAAAAAAAGAATGGTCTTCCCTATAGTTGTCTAGATCTAGAAACCCAGAAGCAGTCTAAGAGGGCGACCAACCACTGTGCTGCCCATTCTTCGGTGCGGATGTAGGTTTTTGTTGATCCCAGGTGGGACCGTCCCAGTTGTCCCAACTTAAGGTATCGTCGTACTCGTCCCATGACATGGGACACTCTTCCTGCAGCGTTGCCTTGTCCTGATCTTTGACGTTGTCTTTCGACCAATCAAACAACAATGACAGATGACAAACTGGGTGAGTGACACCGTCATTGCTTTGTTCTGGGCTCGCATTTGGGGAATGAGACTGGGAAGGCTCGCAACACTTCTGCTTGCACATGAGTTTTTCGTTCACATATTTCTCTATCCTTGCATGCAACATCAGCATTTTTTTTGAACTTTAAACGTGACTTTGAAAATGACTTTGACATCTTAACATAATAAATAAGTACAAGTCCGAACAAATTATGATAACAACAAAGTAAGGCTGACAATAAGTTACACAAACTAGGAAAACAATTAAGAGAAATTGAAATAAATAGTTAGTGTATTTGACATAAACTTCAATATTTAATGGTTCATAATCATTACAAAAATAGAAGTTGGTGAATAAATATAAATAAGTACTCATTTGACCAAATACTAATAGTAACAAACTAACAGTCACAATAATTTACAATTAGTGTTCATAATCATCGGATCAGGCACGTTTTTAAATGCATATAAAACAAACAAAGAGTGTCCCTATGGTGGTGAAAAATTTCTTACAACTTCATTCATTGCCTTCACCACCTAACCTCACAACTGCGTCATTGTTGTTTTCAACATTGTTTAGGTATTCTGCAACTCCTGGTGGGTAAGTGTGTCGAGTCATCATAAAATTGCATGGAATGACGTGTTGCACGATCAATGGCTGAGGAGGTACAAAAGCTCCCAAAATGAAACTATTTTCTCTAATGAACTCTAACCTGAGGTACTACCATTGAATTTGCACCTCGCTGAGAGATATGTAAGGCACCCACGTTATGTTTTGAAAGTCACACCATGCCTCCCTCCAAGATTGTGCAATATATACTCCATTCACACATCTCCCCAGGTCATATTGGTTTCTCATCAAACCTTTGAGGACCATATCATTATATGTACACCATATGACATACGTCATCATACCTTGCCCAACCATAATTACAAATTCTATATGTAATATATTGCAATGGTAAGTGTTCATTTTACAATGTTGTGGACATAACACGATAATTCAAATATAAAGATTTAATGTGCATATATTTGCTGAAGCAATAAAAAACCAACATTATGATAAAAAGATCATACATAAAGTTGCAAGCTTATGAAGTAGCTTCAACAACAACCAAACTCAAGGGTCCAATTGTAGAAAGTAAAAATAGAGCATACATAAAGTAGTAAAAAGAGGTATTCTTGAAACTTCATTCGTTGCCCTCACAACCTACTCTTGCAACTCCATTGTTGTTGTTTCTAACATTGATTAAGTGTTCTGAAACTCCTAGGGGGGTCACATATTGCGCTAAGGGATGAGGAGGCAATAAATGTGCCAAAAGGCAACAATTTTTTCTGATAAAGTCTTTCTTTAAATTCTTCCAAATGGTTTTCAATTGGTCCAAAGATATGAAATGCATCCCCATTATGTTTCGAATGTCACACCATATCTCCATTCAAGCCTCTCGAGTATAAAATCTACAGACACATCTCCCCATGTCATGTTGACTTCTATGGCATCAAGTAGGATTTGATCGTGCTCTAGACGCCATAAAGAAAACATGCTCGTTGGTTGCCCAACCATATTACAGATTATGTATGTAATATGTTTCATATGTAAGGGTGTATATCATAATTATGCGGATATAATATGATTATTCAGATTTAAATAACATACACCCTCCCATATGGTCTAGACATAAGACATTCAACAACATTACGATAAAAATCAGCAACCATATAACGTTATTCAAACAACATTATGATGAAATTAAGAAAGTTTATAATGTTAGTAAAATCCAATGATAGACAATCTAAATTGATAGGACAATCTAAATCTAACTCTACCATTCAACATTATGTCTTCATCAGAGGTGAAAGATTGTCCAAAAGAAGACTACAAGTTTCCTCCATCTTGTCAACAGAGGTTTGTAGAACCTCATGCTCATACCTTTTGGAGGTGCATATATCTTCAAAGTTGTGATGGATTTCAACAAAGTCCTTCATGTTCATCGCCTGGACCAACACTGACTTGCACTCGCCAATTAGTAACGTAATCTCAACCTTCAAAGAATCAGTTGTTGGGGGGAGATCGATTGCCCAATGGAAGTATCTACATTAGTCTTTTCCCTAAATTGTATTCTCAAGTTCAAGTTAATGACAATGAATGCGCAACCTACACAAGCGAAACCAATTGTTTATGGATTTACTATCACACTGACTAGTAGAATATGTGTAATACATTTCGCTCGACATTTCACTCAGGATGCCAAAGTCATATAACCCATCATCCTATATTTTAATCCACAAGGCTACAACTAGACCACAATGACACATCGGAAGTTCAGATGTATTCATCGACATCTAAACATGATTATTGATTAGTAACATAATGTCGGGTTCAGAATGTAGATGTCGAATCTAATTTGAAGAGTATTTCGATAGGACAAGTTGACTATTCTAACATATAAGTGAAGTTTATTTGGATAGATCATACTGTATCAAAACTATGATTTATTGTAGCCCTCTTCCTCTATTAAAGAGTCACTATCGGTCAGTAGGTTAAGTATTTCACTAAGATATAGGTGCCTCTTCCTCGTAGTTGAAATTTTATCTACTAGCCTATCAGTGTCTGCCCTTGTCGAACAGACAAAGTCGCATTTTGCATACCAGTGTTTGCATTCGCTATGTGCATAAGTAAGTTGTGTTACTAGCACTTCCCTAATTGCAGTAAGGGTGGCCATGGTAGGTTGTACTTGCTGCGCGACCAACGTCATACGACATCTGTTTGGAAAAAGATCCCTACCACATGTAAAATACAACATGTGGGGGTTGTTGTCTTCAAACCATCCATTTGTCACATCTGTGGCATCCATGTAGACTCATACGATGCATTGGAGGCCACATGGACACGAAGGCATTCCATTCTCTATTTTAAGACAATCTAATGAAGCATAATGTGACATTTATAATTAGGAGCCATAGAAACATTGTACAAAATAGATCTAATGAGGATTAGAGCACATGTCAAGTGTAGATGAGTTTAAAAATACTACAAAAATTACAAAAAAATACAAAGGAAGGTTTTCAATTTTTCCAAATTAAACCAAAAATGTTTTCATGCAATACATCACCCTCCCGCGCATCAGCTTGAGTTATTTGTTGGAGGGAACTCAAGTCGACCCCAGTTCCTAGGAGGTCAGTTGGCAAGTTATCTTCTACAAAATCATCCATCATAACGTCATTATGGCGTCGTATGAAATTGTATAGAATACAACACGCCAATATCAGGTGACATTGTGAATGCAAAAATATGTCACACCTTTTTTTAAGTAAGAAAACCTCCTCTTCAACACACTGAAATCTCTTTCAACAATATTATGTAATTGTATGTGTTGATGGTTGAACATCTCCCTCTTATTGTTATACGTGTGTCTATTTCCTCGATACTCATCTATATGGTAGGTTGTGTTGCGATAAGGTGCTAGGAATTGGCGGGTGTTGGCGTAGCCTGCATCAACCAGGCAACACTTTCCGGTGGATACTTTGAAACCACATATGGTCCGCACAGATTGTAGGATCCCCTGGTCTGCTGTAGAACCCTCTCATCCTGTGAAGACGTATGTAAACTCTATTGAGAAGTCTACTACAACCATGACATTCAGTGATACAAACCCTTTTCTATTTCGATACTGGTTTTGCTTATCATGTCTAACCAAAACTGGGACATGTGTCCCATCAATTGCACCAATGGCATCCTAAAATAAGACAATGACTTGTTCAGCTTACATTCTAATGTTACCATGAATCGCCATTTTCAGAAAAAAAAACTATTACCTTGAAGTAAGGGTAGAACCTTGGGCTCTCCAAGATGCGACAGTGTGATGTTGTGGTTGTGGTTTACATCACAATATATTTGTGACACAAGCCACACACCCTGTCCAATACTTCATTGAATTTTCTACTTATGGTCTTACTAGAGTGAATATAGCCCTCAGCTAAAACATGATTGGTATGGCCATGGCCAACCATCTAAAGGAAGTAGCATACAACCTCGACTAATGAGACACCTCTACTACTATGTAATAAGCCTCGACTCTCAAGCTTGTCCATGAGGACTAAAATTGTATGTGGATGCATTCGATACAGGTCATATGCCCTCTATCCATGTCCATGTATGATTTCTAAAACTTTTTGGTGACCACTCCTAATACTAACTAACCTAGGTAATGGATGTATTATGTCATCGTCAACCAGGTTGGCGGTCTCCATTGAGTCTACTATTTCTTTAGCAACATGACTTGTTGGCCCAGACACGATATCCAAAATTTATGTAGCTAGGTTTGGTGTACGTGTGTGGTCAATACCAGACATGCTGCCTACTATAATAAGGGAAGACAAAACTAAGATATGATTTCTATAATAGGAATAAGATAACAACTCATGGTGTGCATAAACAAAACTGCAACTAAATTATATATGAATATCAAATTAACACGTTTGATACAGAATTAAATATTACAACAATAAGAACAACAATAACCAAATGTAGTTAATGTTCTCAAACTTATCAAATAATTTAAGAAACAACTAACTGATGGTTTTGAGTCTAACTATAGTGCATCACCTCTACTAGTCATGCTTGTGCCAACATCATCATTGGCAGTATGACACATGGATGGCATACCTGATGTGTTGCTAAAAGGCCGGGGGGACTGTGTAGGAAATCCTTGTGGAGATGGCCCAAAATAGGGGGTCATGGAAGATGGCAGTGTTGCATTAGCAATGTGGGACCTTTCACAAAGGTCTTGCAACCAGATCATAACTTTGTACGGGGTATGTATGAGGCTTAGGTAGATACTACGGTTGGTTGACTCCTTCATGGAATTAACAACAGTAGTAAAAACATAGGTAGGGGCATCTGGGAAAGTCTCATGAAAATTTTGCAAAATCGTTGCAAACTCTTCCTTTTCAATGGCTCGGGTGGCTACACCGGTCCCTAACTTGTGCACCTTTGCATACACCTTTGTGAATTCAGATACCACATTGCTGGATAGCAAACATCACTCATGTGTCATTGGTGTTTGCTTCCTATGCCTATGGGTAGGATTCCTAGTACCAACACCTTGGTTATCCATTCTGACGTTGTCTCCCTCACACAGAGTGCCAAAAAAGGCTATCTCTGCTGCAACACCGGTGCCATCTATATTGACAAGAGTATAGGAAGCATCCAAGTCGACAACATCATCATCCTCAGAGGCAACGTCTGATGGCAGTTGTCTTTCTGTTGAAGACATTGCGTGATGGCCTCTAGAAATGTTCCTTCCCCACATTAACTCGATGTCATGGTAATGGTAGAAAGGTCGGTTAATCATCCTTGTGAGTTCCTTGCTTCCCTATTATCAAATAGTTTCCATTAGGAGGATAAATTAAATTTCAAAACAAGAATGTTATGTCAGTGTGTTATTCTACATACCAAAAGTGTCTCCTTCCACTATGGGGTGTCTCGAAGTATGGGCTTGTTCATGGTCTCATCCCATCTAACACCATTCTTATTGGTGACAAGATTCAACTTTGCAAATTCTTTTTTTAGGTTCTTCCACTGAGTTTTCACTTGGTCCAATGTATATTTTGGGTTCGCCATCCTATTCTTCCAATCACAGAGTGTCTCCCTCCAAGACTCCCTAATAAACTATCCTTCTATACTCCTACCTATGTCATACTACCTCATAAATATTGAAACTAACGCCTCATCAGACTCCCTCGACCATACAATATGGAGCTTGGGGTTTGTAGAAGACATACTATCACAGGTGCTGCAATACAACATGATAGTAGGGTGTTTAGATTGAAAATTGTTCAACCTAGGAGTTAATACAAGCTTAGGTGCACATCATAGTAGCACATTTTCTGCAATAGAACACGACATCAATGTAACATAATTTTAAATCCAGTCAATCATGTTAAATATAGGGGAAGTTGGGTACAACTACGTGAACAGTCAAAAGTCAGATGATACAAATGTAGATGATGGGCCCAAATTTTGGATTGCTAACATAAGGTGGTCAGACTGAGTAGTATTTTATGTGCAAGAGTTGAATTTTAGAGTTGGATTTCAAACTGAACAATATATCATAGAAGCATATATTTTGTATGTAAAAGTTGGTTCAAGTTAGATTTCATATTGAACATTAGCATCTATGCAGTAGTTGGAATTTAGACTAAAGTATATTTTCATATAACATAAAAGTCACACACCAAATAGTACAAATTTCCAATGGAAAATCAGGTTTGACTTGCCTAGGTTTCATTTCAGTTCAGTTTATTCTAGACTTTTCATGCCAAAGTTGGTTTTCATTATGAAGAATTGTTAAATTGCGAGAGTTGGATTTTCATATTCAATAATGTTTGTATCTATTGAAGAATAAAATGCAATAACCTAATTGTGGGATCCCAACAATGGGAGATCAAAACCATTACTATAAACTAATTTGTACCCTTTCCTAAACCCAACTAAACATACTGAATTCCATAAAATAACAAATACATTTAAACATATGGAAAATGTTGTGTAGAACAAAATGTATTTGTACAAATACTATGAATCCTACCACATTTATTAACTACCATAAGCATTCTAACTCATTTTCAGATCCAAAAAAATGACGATCTAAGTTATAAAAGCTATGTTCAAATCCCTGAAAACTGAGAAGCAAAATCTTTTTAACCACGCAAATCCAAAATGATACAATGACCAACAATTACCAAACTATACCATTCCTATTACCAAACTATACCATGCCTTTTCCTAATTAATTGAACTTTACAAATAGAGATCTCTGTAAACAACATGCATTTTGTGCTTGAATTGTAATAAAGGTCAATCATAGACTACAATAGTTTGTACTTCCTAAAGTAGGACAATCATATTATTTAAAAAGTACAGTTATGCCAACCATTGGTATGTACAAGTTAATATCTTTTGTGCATGAACTTAAGATTATATCTTAGAAGTAACTATTTGCCTTTGACATTTTTTCTCATACATTGTGTCATGTATTTGCAATGGTTGGTATTTCTTGATTCAATTACCTAACCCTCCTGTTGAAATACCATGGGACTGAGTTGAATAAAAAGATATATTGTTATCCAAAATGTGACACCCTTGGAAAGGGTAGATTTTTAACTTTCTGTACAATTACAAATATATGTGAATAACTATATGAGAATTAAACCATATTCAACTACTAATTCCCTTCAGTATCTTTCTAAGATGAGTTTAGCACAAGAAAGGGTCCTACACAAATAAAAGTCCACAACATTGAGATAATGGCTTACATAAATGGTTAACCATGCTATATAGATACAATAGTATCAAGAACATATCATATTATATAATAAATTATTTACTCATACATCAAAATCTAAGTGCCATACCGATACTAAAGAACACATGTAAATGTATGGTGACAAAATTTACATTCAAGTATGTCAAAAACATCACACAAGAAGTGAGGGACCTTATTTTACAAACATGCTTAAGCTACAACATGTAAATGTGTGTTCCTTCACCTTGTGTTGAATGTCATTTAGTAATTATAAACATTCTTATTTACTAAAACTTAAAGGCTAGTATTATAACGTCCCAAAATTTGAGGACTTGGATAACATGATCTTAAAAAGAATGATTGGACTACCCATATCACCAAGGTACACCTCCTTTTCTAGGAGCCTAATACTAAAGAACTCCATAGGTAAGCGTGCTCAGCTTGGAGTAGTACTAGGATGGGTGACCAATTGGGAATTTGACCCTGACTTGCGCATGAGTGAGGATAAAGTGTGCAGTTAAGGCTAGTGGTGGTTTGTGGGGGCAGTCGTCATTCCTAAAACTCTACTAGAGCCTTGAGCAGTGGTCCCAAGCGTTACAAATGGTATCATATCCAATTCCTCTCCAGTAGGTGGGGCCCCACATGGGCATGTGGCATGCCAGTCTTGAGTTGTGTGGTCCAGGCATGTAGGAAAGGGCTATCCATGGTGATGTAGCCATCCTTGCACTGGTATTCCATGATCGGGAGTTGGGTGTTCATGAGCCGTGTTGGGTCTGCACTGAAATGGGAAAATATTATGAGGCTATATAGTTGAGCCTTGACGAGGACACCAAGAGTCTAAGTAGGGGAGATTGTAACATCCTAGGATTTGAGGCCTTGGATAACATGATCTTAAGAGGAATGATTGGACTACCCATATCACCAAGGTGCACCTCCTTTTTCGGGAGCCCATTACTAAAGAAATCCATAGTTAAGTGTGCTCAGCTTGGAGTAGTACTAGGATGGGTGACCAGTCGGGAAGTTGACCACGGCTTGTGTGTGAGTGAGGATAAAGCATGAAATTAAGGCTAGTGGTAGTTTGTGAGGCCAGTCGTCATTCTTGAAACTCTACTAGAGCCTTGGGCAGTGGGCCCAGATGTTACATGTATATCTTTATAATGCATGTAATCACTTTGTCACACCCTGACCACTTGTGTACCACACTCTCTCAAATGAGTCAGATAACCACATGCAGCCAGTGATTGTCTTTCCTATACCAAAATAGGGTTCTCCTAGTACGATTTTGTGACATCGACTTTCATTAATGACATTCACATCTTGGTATGTCATTGATCTCATATTAGGACCAGACCCAAATTCAAATCAACCCTAGCCAAAACATTGTCGACTCTATTATCCGTTGCCTCTAAAGATGAAACTCATTATAGAAAGGTTTTGCGGTAGGAAAATTCCTTTATTGAGTGGTCATGGCTTATGAGATTAAAAGATAGCTACAAGGATCATCACAAGATGTGTATATTCCTATAACACGTATTATGTAATTTAGAGTGATATTGTTGCTTTGGTAGGAGAGGAGATTTATGAGGAGTTTGGGGTGTTTTATATTCCATTGTGTGGGTGAATAGAAGAAATGGTTAGCTTTGAATGGTGAACTTTAGATTGGAATCAATTTCATCAAAATAAAGTCAAGAATGTACAAACACTGGTAGGAAGTGGATGGACCAATTTATAAGTTGACATACTAATAAAGAGAAGTAGATGACCATATATGTAACTCAAAATTGTTCCAATGGAGGATAATTGATCATGTTGTAATGGTTTTAGATATCTATGATGGGTGATGAGGAGATGCCATATCAAGCACTCAAAATATAATATTGATATTACAATGTCTACTACTTAGATTACCCAAAATCTTGATCAATATTTTTCTATATAGGACCATTGGTCATGTACTATGATAACATCATGGCTTACATAATAAAATACAAATGTATCTTCACACCTTCCAACAAGACTATACCCGAACTAAGATGGTTATATGAGATTTTTACCACCACTATTTTGATAAAAATTTAAAATGAAGACAAGTTATATTGGTTTCTTTTTATGTATGTACATTAATATTACAAATAAAGTTCTCTTTATGAATGTAAATAATTCTAAAAATTACAAAGTTGTAGGATATTGATCAATCATCATCCATGTTCACCACTTTTTAGAAATTTTGAGCCTTTCCATGTATTTAAATTCTATATACCAATTTTGAAATTCATCAACATGCCCTAATCTATGTAGCATCATGTACTCCTTTATGTTTGGGTTTTTATACATCAAAAATCGAAACACATACCAAAATCATCACTCATATTCATGTTATAGAGTTTTAATTTGTGTTGGGAGACATGTTGCCCCTGATTGAGGATCAAAAAGAAGATAATGAAAAATGGGGGGATGGAATACTTGGGATTGAAGAAAAGTACCCACATTCACCACAACGTCCAGATCGATTGAGCATCACAAAGAAAATAAAAAATAAACAATGAATAACCATTAGTATGATTCCAACTTCAGGAGAAAAAAATGGAAAAACAAGAAAAACCTGTTGGAGAAGATGACCCACCTAAGCAGTGAGGAGAGGTCGGCAAAGGAGGAATCTGAACCAGCCGCATCTGTGATTGCCTGGAGAATGATGTGCAGTTGTAGCATGAGAAGATTGACTAAGGAAACCCCTATTTTATAGCACAATGATGACCCCAGGTGATAGGGTTTCTCTCTCACCTTTGCCCCTTCCCGCCTCTTCCTTGAAAACCTAGCAAAGAATGGTCAAATTGATGGCAGAAGACATGACTAGACCGATGACAACACACCTTTACCTACTAGCAATTGTTCACCTTTCAATTCTCCTCCTTTTACCACCTATTCTGCCCATGAGGAAACTGCCGCTCATACAGCCATGGCATAAAGAAGGGGGTAGACCACGGACGATAGGGTTTTGCCTCATGTTCCAACTCATAGAACCTATTCTAGCCATCAGGACAGAGGGTAGACCACTTCATCTTCATTGCTAGCAGATGGCGTGGCAGGTTTCTCGGGAGCAGGAGTTGTATTTCATCTTCCTTGGGAGCAGTTGTTATGCGATATGTGTGAGATGGAGTAATGTCAGGGGGAGTCGAGGGTGTTGATGCACTATGTATTTGTCTTTTAATAAGCTATTTTTATATTTTTTTGTGCACTTACTATTCATTTTCATATTAATTTGTGTATGATTTATTAATATTAGCCTGTGTTACTCAATTGCATCAAATAAGCATAATTTTAATGTTTTTGGATGATTTATTACATTTTAAGTTCTCATGTACATTTTTGTGCCTTTTAGGTACCGCAAGAAGCTCACAGACTCAGTACTACTGACTTTAAAACTCAGTACTACTAACTTTTCATCAGAGACAGAGTAGATTCAACTTCCAGACTTGGTACTACTGAGTTCAAAAGTCAGTACTACAGAGTCTGCCAGATCAGGCAGTCCGGAAAATCAAGTTTAAACCAATAGTTGAGTATTTATTTTATCGTAAGTCACTTATATGACTTAAGGGGAGTTCAACCATACCTAATCTATCACGTTCTATTCCATTGCATGACGGCGATGGCACAAGAGAGGAGAAGGAGGAGGAGAACCGCACGTTTGGGAGATTCTGGGCACGTTCGGTGGGTAGAAATTGCAGGTTGTGGATCTGTTCATTGGCGTGGAGCATGCTAATCACGTTTCTCTAGGGGGTTCATCAGTTTTCTATGTTATCTATGTTTTCCTTTTATCTAGCATGTTTTTGTCCATGGAAACCATGAGGGGCTAATCCCCTTATTCTTTAGGACCCGTGAGTAGCCCGGTTGTACACTGTATATGGATCTTTTGTATTAGTATATTGTTTTCTCCTTATTCTTGGGCATGTTTCTATGATTTCATGTTGAATTATCTATGTTGCACATCATAGGTGATTAATTAGATCCTTAATAACTTTGAGAGGAGGATTAAGGATTGGAAATCTATAGTAATACACGTTTTATATTGCCCTTTGGGAAAGGTGGCTTACAGACGTGAAGAGATTACCTAGAGATTATTCGTAAAGCACCTAACTAATCAACCAATCACTATGGAAATGGGATTGGCATTAGCATAGATAGTGAACTACTCTGTGGGAGTGGGTATTTCTTGCTACATGCTCTTTGTCCCGCAGTGGGAGAAAAATATATTATTTTTAGATTAAAATTGCAGTGTCAGTCATGGTGAAACCATAGTCCTAGAGAATTTCTTCTCATTATGATCACAACCCATTAAATTAGTTTTCTTTCTTACAATTAGTTTAATGACTCTTAAATCAAAGTTTTCTTCATCTTAGCTGATCGAAAAGTAGTTAGTAGTAGTTTCTTGAATTACATTTCCCTATATTCGATATCCAAGCCTCTTTGACCTATATTACTTCGACGCGTACATTTGTGTTTTACATGTACAATTTAGTCGTGTCAAGATTTTGGCACTGTTGTCAGGGAAGTGACATATTCAAGCACTACAAGTATTGTAATCGACCACTTGAGGCCACCTTCTTTATTTTTTTATATTTTATTCTTTCCAAAGCTGAATTGCAAATATTTTCTTAATTCAGTTACTAGTATCTCGTTCTCACATTGAATTTACAAATTTCAGGTAATAGTGCATGGTTCAAACACGAACCACTGATTACACTCCCACAACAAATCCACAACTGGAAGGTATGGGTGATGTAGAAGAAGAACAAACCATTTGGGAGAAGATCAAGGTGTCATCCTCAATAGCTCAGCTCAGGCCAATCAAACAACAAGCTATAAATGTGGAAAACTATAAAATTGATCCTAGGTTGGTGGCATTGGTTAAGCAAAAGACTTTCCATGGCCATAGTAATGAAGACCCAATGACTCACATCAGCAATTTTGTTGAAAGCTGTGACATGGTGAAGATAGATAAGGTTCCCGCCACCGTGATATACATGAAGCTATTTCCATCATCCTTGACAGACCATGCTAAGTCTTGGTTTTGTAACCTCAAGCCAGAATCCATGGAGACATGGGACCAAATGATACACGCTTTCTTTGAGCATTATTTCCCTCCACAAATGAATTAACACGAAAGATTTACAACTTCAAGCAACAGGCTGAAGAGTCATACTCAGAGGCTTGGGAGCGATTTTAGAATATGTTGAGGAAGGTGCCTCACCATGGTATAGATTTATATGTCCAATCAAAGATCTTCTATTATAGCCTACATCAGGGATAGAGGACCACCCTGGATAGTGCAGGAGTTGGATTTTTCTTGAACAACAAGCCTTCTAGATGCCATGGGATCCTGAAGAACATGGCTAAGAACTTGTCATGGGGTGAAGAAAGAGAACGTCTGACAACCATTAAAAGTCCTGAAGAATCTAAAGTCATCTCTGCATTGAATGAGAAGCTTGACCTCATCGCCATGAAGTTGTGCCAGAAGGATGTAACATCATCTGGGGGTGGAAAAGAGAATTGTATGTATATGCACCAACAGTACCAACAGGATATGGGCCCTAGAAAGATTGACAAAATTGAGAACATGTTAGGAAAGTTGGTGAGCCAAAATGAAGCACTTACAGGTCAGACACAGAGGGAGCTGCAAAACCAAGGTGCCCAGATCTACAACATTGAATATCAAATTTCTCAGTTGGCAGCACAAGTAGCTTCCTTGAAGGAGTCCATTTAGCAAGGAGCACTTGGGAATGCAGCTGTAGCCCATCAACATCACCAAGCAAAATTCATCCTTGTTGTCGAAGAGTGAGAACATCATACCGAGGAGGCACCCAAGCAACACACTCAAGAGTCTGTTTGGGTGTATGTGCCTAAATTCCCATTTCCTCATAGTCTATTTGGATTACCAGGAGGATGCATAATGCCAGTGGACAATGAACTTCAAGGTCCCATTCTTGTTAAATCACCAACTAAAGTTCCTGAGATGGTACCTATTCAATAACAGTAGGTTGGAATAATCACATTCAATAAAGGGGCACCCACAATTCATAAGGAACAAGCACCGGTAACACCACCCATAGAGGATGTGCCTATTTCTACTCTAGGCAGTGGTGTTGAAGCAAGCTTAGGGGAGGAAGTTCATAAAGGGCCATATATTCCCCCACAAAAGTGAGTAGAAAAGTTAGGTGTTCCACACTCAAATAGTCTAAAGCCGAGGAAAAAGGAAGCACAGTTCAAAAAGTTCCTGGACATCTTCTAAAAGCTCCACATCACTTTGCCATTAGTGGGGGTGATAGAGAAAATTCCTGCTTATGGGAGATTTTTGAAAGATATCATTAACAAGAAGCGGAGGATTAAAGACACTTATATTGTACAAGTTGATGAGGTGATGAGTGCAATGATCAATGGGAAGCTACCAAGGAAGAGGAAGGATCCATGATGTTTCTACATCCCATGTACTATAGGTGGTAAACACTTCAAGCAGGCACAATGTGATTTGGGAGCGAATATTAATCTCATTGCTATTACCACCTGAAAGTTAGGATTGAAGGAACCAACAAGAATATCCATGGAAATCGAGTTGGCAGATGGCTCTATTGTGAGGCCATACAGGATATGCGAGGATGTGTTGGTTAAAGTCGACAAGTTCATCTATCCGGTTGACTTTGTGGTGATGGATATGAAGGAAATGAAAGGGTTTGAGATGTTTCTAGGGAGGCCGTTCCAAGCTACGGAAGATGTGATCACTGCCATTAGTAGAGGCTATTTGACACTCAGGATAGTTGATGATAGAGTGGAGTTTAGACTTCTGGATGAATCTTCACCACCATCTCAAGACAACACGGGCTGAGGAGGATCATTCATGTCGAGCCTAGGACATTAAACAAGGGTGCTTATGGGAGGCAACCCAATTTTATTTTTTTCATTAACTATTTGTTTATATGTTTATCTTAGTTACATTTCATCTTATTTTGTTAGATTTTTATTTGATATAAAGAAGGTATCTTGATGCTTTTGTTTGGTGTGCAGAGAGGGACAAAGTTGATACTATCGAGTCCAAGCTCAGTACTACTGACTCCTTATCAGTTAAAATTATGCACTCCCTATATAAAGTCGGTACTATCAACTTTCAAAGTCGATACTACTGAAATTTTTTCCAAAAAATCACCTGAACCCTAAACCAAAGTCGGTACTACCAAGTACAAACTCAGTACTACCAATTTTTTTCATCAAAAAGGTGACAAAAGCTACAAAAAGAAGATGTAGGCACCACCAATACACATGTCGGTGGGCATCGATTTTCAAAGTTCAAAGAAGGAGAAAGAATGTCATATTTTGATGCCAAAAAGACACAAATTAGTGGCACCAAAAAAAGGGATATATGCTAGCACAACTTGATTCAAAGAGCCACCAATCATCCACCTCCACCACCCTTCAAAGCTACTGGTACCTCAGTTTACTTTCTAGGTTTGGATTTTGACCATGAGATCATAGTCAAGTTCAAGCTTAGGGGGTGTTTGAATGACTTTATCTTCCCTTTTACTTGCTTTTAGTTTTTATTTTTGAAATTTGTAGGATCCACAATCTATCTAGCATAAAGTGGAGCTTAAATTTTGTTTGTTCCTCACAATTATCATGCGTGCTTTCAAGTTTGCAATGGAAATTGAAAATATTTTTGTGGGCTTAGTTGTGAGTACTTGAGTAATCTCACCTAGAGGAAGTGTATGGGTTAGTTAGATTAAGGACATTTGATATGAATGGACATCTTAATTATTCATGAAATGTGGATGAAGATGGGGTTTGAGCTTGAATTGATCAAATAGTTAACGAGACCTTAAATTGAAGTTTAAGAAAGAAACCCTAACCCTGTACACATGTCATTAGAGTGGGACATATAATAAATTCATGAAAGATTTGTCTCTTAGTTATGTGATTCCACCCATCCTCCACTCCTTATTGACTCACCACCTTAAGATGAACAAGTACTCTGAATTATTTTCTCTTGTTTACATTACATTGCATAATAGGTGGAATGATAAGTTAGTTTGCTTTTATTACATTCATTACAAAAATTAAAAAAAACATGCCAAGTTGTGTACTTCAACAATTTACGTACACATCATTCTAGTTGCATAAACAATTACATGTAGATTGCATGCATTTTTCATCATTCATTGCTATATCATGTAGGTATCTTTTTCCTTCAAAATTTGATTGTAGGGATACACATCCATACCCTTTAAAAAAATAATGATATGTAGTAAATCCCAAGCATAACATTCCATCATGCTAAAATAATGGGCCAAAAAAGAAAATGAAAAAAAAGAAAAAGAAAAAAAAGAGTTTCTTTATGTTTTAAAGTTAAGAGGGAGAAATGATGCCCTCAACTATTCACAAAAATGAGGGAAACATACACATGATGCATTGTTTTCGTTAAATTTTTGTCTGTTGAATTGATGACATCTTTTGACTCAGGCATCATTCTACCAATAAAGTAGGCATTAGGACTCATGCATTTCTCAATCATTTCACCATATAGGTTCATCATGTTTTATTCTTTCATAAATGATTTGGATGTACTTGTGATTCTTCAATTGCCACCCATTTCATACCTTTCACTGCCCTTATTGGTAGGCCACTCAAATGATTTATTCTCCTCATTCATTTTTATATGGAGAACTACTTCCAAGTAGATTGGTAGTTAGGAAAGAGAAATGTAGAATAGGGAATCACATAATGCACTAAGAGAATGCATCATTGATTATGATGTTAACTGCTCTCTTGATAGTGTTCATTGATCTAAGTGTGGACAACCTTTATGGAAATTTTTGGTCGCTATGGAGCAGTTGATTGTTCAGTGATTAGTGAAGGCCGGTTTGAGACCACCAAGTGGGAGTAGTTGAGAAATGAAGTTTATATTCCTTGTCCTTTTGTTGACTAGTCTCAAATAGATCTGAGAGTTTGTTGCTCGATGATGAGCAATATTTGATCTTAGGGGAGTTTGATACACTGTATATTTGTCATTTTCATAGGCTATTTTATATTGCTTTTTGTGCACTTACTATTCATTTTCATATTAATTTGTGCATGATTTATTAATATTATCCTGTGTTACTAAATTGCATCAAACAATCATAATTTTAATGTTTTTGGATGATTTATTACATTTTAAGTACTCATGTACATTTTTGTGCCTTTCAGGTACCGCAAGAATTTCAAAGACTTGGTACTACTGACTTTGCATCAGAGACAGAGCAAATTTGATTTCCAGACTCAATACTACTGAGTTCAAAAGTCAGTACTACCGAGTCTGCCTGATCAGGCAGTCCGGAAAATCAAGTTTAATCCAATGGTTGGGGATTTATTTCGCCCTAAGTCACTTCTATGACTTAAGGGGAGTTCGGCCAGACCTAATCTATCACGTTTCATTCCATTGCAAGATGGAAACAAAACGGGAGAGGAGAAGGAGGAGGACAACCACATGTTCGAGAGGTTTCAGGAACGTTCAATGGTCATAAATTGCGGATTGCAGATCCGTTCATCGGTGTGGAGCATCATAATCACGTTTCTCTAGGGGGTTCATTGGTTTTTTATGTTCTCCATGTTTTTCCTTCTTCCTAACATGTTTTTATCCATAGAAATCATGAGGGGCTAATCCCCGTGTTCTTTAGGACCTGGGAGTAGCCCAATTGTACACTGTACATGGATCTTTTGCATTAGTATATTATTTTCTCCTTATTATTGGGCATGTTTCTATGAAGTCATATTGAATTTTCTATGTTGAGCACCATAGATGATTAATTAGATCCTTAATAACTTTGAGAGGAGGATTAAGGATTGAAAATCCATAGTAATACATGTTTTATATCGCTCTTTGGAAAAGGTGACATGAAAAGTTTACCCAGAGATTATTCGCAAAGCACCTAACTAATCAACCAATTACTATGGAAATAGAATTGACATTAGCATAGGCAGTGAACTACACTGCGGGAGCGGGTAGTTCTTGCTCCAAGATATTTGTCCTGGAGTGGGAGGAAAATATATTAATCTTATATTAAAATTGCAATGTCAATCATAGTGAAACTATAGTCCTAGAGAGTTTTTTCTCATTGTGATCACAACCCATTAAATTAGTTTTATTTCTTGCAGTTAGTTAGATAAATCTTAAATCAAAGTTTTCTTTGACTTAGCTGATAAAAAAACAGTTAGCAGTAGTTTCTTAAATTACGTTTCCCCATGTTCGACATCTGGGCCTCTTTGGCCTGTATTACTTCGATGCGTACAGTTGCATTTGATATGAAAGGACATATTAAATTACATTTTATTCATGTTAGGTGTCGAGGGGAGAAATGAGCTAACACTACCTAATCCAGATTACAATTCGCAATCATGCCCAGACTGGGACCAAGTTGGTCTGGATTTGGGGATAACGGAACCCCGAAATAGGGCCATTTTCGGACAACTAACCAAACACCGATAGAAGCTAACCTGGACAGGATTATGCTGACCTGGCGCAAAACGCTGGCCGGGAATCTAGATTGGGTCCCAAACCAAATAGGGGCTAAATGAGTAGAAAATGAGTTCATACTCTTGTGATGTTTTACCTTATACTTATTAAATTAAAGTCTTCATTAGCCCCTTCTTATGATAAAAAGCTAAATTAACTAACAAAATATAAAAATTCGGTGTGAACACTCACAAAAAATATGTTAGATGAAACTTACCATAACTCAAAAATCTGTTAGATGCAAAATTTTTGACTCATTTGGATATTAGAAGGTACTCATCCAAAAGTAACAAAATTTACGTCCATAATTTATTTCAAATGCATCCTTTTTGTTAATTTTAGATGCATGACTTGTAAGTATTTGAATGACCTCAAACTTTATATTTATTCTTTTGATAAAGTAATTTAGAAGATCAACATTATGAAATTTTAAAATTAATGTTGCATGATGAAAATGGCTAAGTGTGTTCCGTCTCCATTATACTTGAGCGTATTCTTACCCCCTCTCTCGATATATATGTATATATGTATGGGGATAAGAGAGAAAGATTTCTCCTTCCTCTCTCACAACCTATAGAGGAGGTCAGATGATCAAGAGATATTAGATTGATAAAAATGCTTGTCTGATGATTCATAACCCAAATCCCAATATATGGGAACACTTGAATTTTCCCCCATAATATACCTTGCCGACACACACACACACACACAGATATATATATATATATATATAGAGAGAGAGAGAGAGAGAGAGTTTAGTATATACTCAAGTGTAGTAGTGATACAATACACTCTAGACGTTATGTACCATCTAATTGGTATCATGGATATGAACCATTGATCTTCTCAAATATAATATGAATAACCTACAAATTCTTTTATACACTTGTAATTAATTCATCTAAAAATCGTAAAAATGACATTCTTAAAAAGTTTATGCACGTCACTTTTTTGTTCTTTATTATAAGGCCCCTGATCTTGCTTAAAGTATTGAATAAGATTAATTATCATAATTGAGTGTTTAAAATCTTAATTTAATCTTATGATATTCTTTGATACCATGTGACAAGCTTAAATTTCAAGTTTGGTCCAATTTGGACACTGTTTGAGCAAGTTATGTAATTTTGTGCACATTCTGGACTTTTATGCAATATAACCAAATCTGAGGTTTTCTTTGCAATTTGACATGGATTATGTTCCTTAGATGTTATCTTATCATTATTGAGCTTTTTGAGCCATTGGGTACTTGATTGTACCTTGGTTTGGAGGTGATTTCTTTTCATGGAGAATTAGGGTTTACTCCTTCATGGATGAGCTACCTTTAGGAGCCATCAACCCAATGGCCCCCTATTTGGTTGACATCTGATGGTCACCAACAGGTGATGAAAACCGGTGGTCATCCTAGAAGGATCTAGGTTGATGATTTTTTTGGTTTGGTTCTCTTGGACCGGTGGTTCACTTAAAAGGAGGATCAAATGATGGTTCACCACCTAGTAAGTTAGGGTTTCAACAAACGATGGTTTCCCATGCATAACAACTGATGTACACCCTGGGAGGTCATCATATTGTGGTCTAGTAGACTCCCACAACTGCTGGAGCTTCTCATGTCCACAGAAGCTCTAGGACGTGGACACATTGAGAGCTTCTAGGACACCTCAAGCTTCTTCTCTCCCTTATCCCTAAGCTTTATATACTTATCTTTAGGCTCCCAAACTAAACCTTTGGTCCCTTACCGCTCCCCTTCTATTAGAGCTTCGTCTTTCTTCTTCTTGGTGGTGAAGCATTTGTCCAAGGAAGAAGAAAGTGGTCGGCCTTCTTGCTGGAGCTTCTAGGGTTTCGTTTTGCTCTCTTCTAAGGTTTACAAAGCTCTCTTTTGGTGATTTGACCTAAACAAGTAAGTATCTCCTTCTCTTCTCCATTTCTTTTGTTGTTCTTCCTCCTCCTACCTTCTTCTTAGATGGAACTTTGTTGTTCCATCATAATAGTTGCTTTGAAGCTCAAAGATTCCAACTTTCTTGCTCCTTCTACCTAGGGTTTGCTTCTTTTGAGGAGAAAGGTACTATTTGGCCAAGTTCAGACCTAAAGCTAGGGTTTCCCTACCTTCTTTGCTCGAGTTTCTTTCTATTAGAAGCATGTTCCTCTTCCTAGATGCGATTTTTATCACCCTCTTCACTTTTATTGCTTACTACAAACTTGCTTGCTCTAAAACGGAAATCCAAGCAGTTAAAAACTATGTTTGCCTAGGGTTTCAGTTTCTATACTATTTCTTACCTAGTTTCCAGCTCTAGATGAACCTGAAATCATATGCACATTCTTCCTAATGTAGAAGAGGACTTAGTTCAGGTTGGTAATAAAAAAATGGTTATAAGAACCTATTAAACGATGGTATCTACTTAGGGTTAAGGTCATTTTCCACTTTATACATGAACTGATGGTAGCATCCTTGTGACAACTGATGGTGGTGTCTTCATGACAAATGATGGTGATGATCCACGGTGACAACTGATGGTGTAAACCAATGTTCATACCCTAGGTTAGATATAGGCTCCTTTAGAATCTAATCAACTGATGGCCTAATGTCCTATAGATGGCATGAACAAATGGTGGTTTTAGCTCAACATCTGATGGTGACAAAGGATGGTAAAGTTGACCCTATCAACCAATGGTGACACAGTGTGTCACAACCAATGGTGGATCAGGTAACCGCAACCCATTGTGAGTCAAGGATTTAAATATATCTTCAATTAAGACCTAAACCAATGGTTACTGTATTTAATTGATTCAATGGTTGACCTACACTCCAATTCATGATTCTAAATAATGAACCCGATCAAATGAATGAGATTGAATGCTTCAACATCCAATGCATTGTAATGAACCCCATAATATTATGTGGGTTCTAGTGATGAAAATTATATTGTCCAATGCCCTTAATTTGTACTCTTTCCTTTGCCCTCATATGAATATATTTGATAAATCACCATAACAAATGAATGTGTACCCCTAATAAAACATGGTTTGTTGCACCAACTCTAATGTGACTAGTGGTAGTGATTTATTGTAATCAGCCTTCTTAAATAATTAAATGTGAGAATGCAATACTCTCTTCTTGTGTTTAAACCTTAATATGATGATAGTTGAACATCATAGTTCTTGCTATGTTAATCTTATATGTCACATGTGTGATTGACGATCTATTGAGCCTTGTTCTAAGGCACTGAAAGATAACGATGATATTACATGGATTATTATGATGCTCTTTAAGACCTTTGGGCATGGTTGAGCCATGGTGAAGGTATAATCCTCTTTATGATACAATAAGGTTGGAACTGTGGAACTTGAGATAAGAAATTGTACCTTGTAATGGCATGATGACAAGTGTGATCCCATGATTTGGGAATGAATATATATAATGTGGTATGCGATTAAGATCATATACCTCATACATTTTATATCTTATGAAGTTGCAATACTTATACTCTTGATAGAAATGAATTATGGTTTGTATGTCTAATTGTATGATGAAGCCTTAATTCACCGAATTGGTAGTAATTAATCAAGTGTAACCCTAATCATGTAATGCCCTGTGCCACATAATCATGTTTGGTGTCAAAATGAGTAATCCTAAGGGAAACTCTGAGCACATATTGTTGAATATGAGAGGTACTTATTATCCCCACCCCAAGTGTTTAGGGAGGATGGTTGCGGTCATACCTAGCACTCTTTATGAGAACGGCTGCGGTCATGTCTTAGTGATTATATGTATAATGCAAATAAGATTTTTCTTTGCATACCTTGGTGTCTAGTGCCATGACATGTATCAAGAACGGCCTAGTTGTTTATATTTCATTGTTGCAATTGACTGATATGTCACTACAGTGTAGACTCGTATAGACTGAGTATGGAGAAGATCTTGGAGTATGGTTGTTCCTAGATCTTGTATGGAACTATTTTGACTTCATAGTGGTCAGCTGGACTTTGAGTGATATGACTTAAAATCTGTAGGGCATAATAAAAGATGTAATAGAAGTCGTGTAGTATAATTGTGAGGGTTAAATACATTTCACATTGGTTGATTAGACCTTTCTTTATCTTTATGCTACAAAATTCTTACATGATGCAATCTTATGAAATCTGAGTAATTATACTTGTTGCCAAGCTTATTTGGTTAACTTGATTAGTATGCTTAAACTGTTCAATCTTCTTAATTGCTTATTCAAGACTCAATATGCTCAGTCTATTATTGTTAATTAATGTGTTGTAATTAATATCTATTAGAGAGAATATCTCTCATTTGGACATGGGACTCACTCATGGGTCACCACATTTTTTAAGGTGGTTGCAGGAACGTGGTCAAGGTCATGTTGTGGAAGAGGAGCAGTCTAGTGATTAATAATCTCAAAAGGTTGGACAACTATAGATGTTAGTAGTAGAGTCCTAATGTCATCCCTGTACTCTCAGGTCCGGGTATGGGATGTTTTTCTAGATGATATATTTGTATGGACACGAGATTTTGGCAGTAAGCTAGTGTTTGTAAAATATGACATGTACATGTAGTATATATTCTGTATACAGGATGTGGCTAAGGACAATGGACATAGACCTGTTTTGGTATATGAAAATGGAAAAGATGGACATTTATGTAAATGTTTTAGAGTTTGTTTGTAATGTTAAAAATTGGTTTTAATTCTTCCATTGTTCTGACCATGTGATTAGTTAATAGTTAATTGTGTTTTATTTTTGAGTAATCTCGTTTAGCGTGACAAGGTATCATAGTTTAGTTGGTATCAAAGATCTAGACTTGCTGAGTCTATAGGGACCTAGGAATTAGGTTTGAGTCTGTTCTTATGTATCCAACATAACTAATCATAGCTTAAGCTTATCCAGATATGTCTGGAGGACATGAATAACATGCTTAGAGCAGCTATGTTGCACCAGGAGGTGGTGCTAGGAGGCATGCACACAATGAGAGAGTGCAAGAGATGAAGCTAGAGTAGCCTATGATGCCTCAAATAGACTCGACAAAAATGGCCAATCTTGAGTTTAGTCTATGTTTAGATAGACGATGACCATTATTACACATATAGAAGATAGAACACTAGCACCTCAAGCTAGGGCATCCGTCCCTAATGTGGAATCCCAAGGTGTCATAAAAACATTTGAACGTCTTAGATTTTTCTAGGTGATTGAGTATGCTTATACTTCGGACCCTACAGATGCCGACATGTGGCTAACAAAGTTGGAGAAATCTTTCAAGATTCTGAATATTCCTGATTATGACAAAGTTAAGAATGTGGTATACCTATTCAAAGGTAGTGTTGGCTACTGGTGGGCCATAAAATAAGAGAAAAGGCCAG
This sequence comes from Alisma plantago-aquatica, assembly GCA_963693085.1. Lineage (NCBI taxonomy): Eukaryota > Viridiplantae > Streptophyta > Magnoliopsida > Alismatales > Alismataceae > Alisma > Alisma plantago-aquatica. The sequence goes on from OY856409.1 coordinate 547,249,008, forward strand.
GAGTTGTGATAGGATGGGATGAATTTTGGTAAGAGTTTGTCAGCTGGTACTTTCCAAAGACATACCTAGATGATAAATCTCTTACTTTGAGAAGATTTGACAAGGAGAGATGGCTATCAATGAGTATGAGTCCAAGTTTATGGAGCTGTTGAGGTTTTTCCCTCACATGGCAACAAAAGATAAGGAAAGGATCAGTAGATTTGAGAAGGGTCTGAGTATAGAGTTGACTATGACAATGTCAACATTAGAGAACAGAGAAAGGTTTTCCACCTTTATGGAGTTACTAAGACAAATTAAGAGGTCTACCATAGAGAAGCGCGAAGCTAATGCTAAGAAAAGACTAGTTCAGTTCCAAGGACTATCTTCTAGAGGCTTTAAGAATCCAAGGTTTTCTTCACCATATCCGCAATAATGGTTGACTTTTAGTGAGAAAAGGTCTTTGACACCATTACAGTAGACATGGAGTAGGGGCAGAGGCCGTAGTTTTCCACCGGTAGGAGCCCGTAGCACGCAGTCAGTTTCAGTGATAGGACTATTTAGGCCATGGTATCAAAGTAAGACATGTCATAAGTGTAGACAAATGGGGCATACAAAGTGGTATTGTCCTATGAAAGACAAAGAGGTGACTCAACAACCAAGGCAGAGTCAACATGGTTCACAATAATGACAGTTTAGCAGTAGTGGTGGAAGAGGACATAGTCAAGTGTCACAGGAAGGATCCTCTAGACATGCTAGCATATGACATGGATGACAATAGGAAATAACTAGGTTCTATGCCATGAGGCAGCCATAAGTGGTAGTCAACCCACAGATCATGACATGTCAGATCGAGTTATTTCATTTTGATTTGTATGCTTCTTATTTTGTATCTGTACTAGTTGACCTGACTGCAACACACTCTTTTATCACCATAGAGGTGATAAATAGTTGTTATTTGCCTATTAGTCATAGATCTGATAGGTGGCTAGAAACCCCTCTAGTTGGATCTTTTGTGTTACGGGAGGTGTGTTCCTCTTGCGTTCTCTCTATCTCGGGGCACAACATTCAAGTGGATCTATTTCCACTTAATATGCATAGATTCGATGTCGTCCTAGGGATGGATACCTTAGAAAATTACAAGGTAGTATTGGACTGTAGTAGTAAGACAATGACACCCCATGTTGGAGATATCTTATGGATTTTCCAAGGAGCTGGAAGGTTCTTCCTACGTATTTAATGTCAGCCATGATAGCAGAGAGGTTGATGATATAAGGATGTGATGCTTTATTAGCGCATGTTGTGGATACCAAGGCAAAAGGTCCTAGTATCTAGGAGGTACTAGTGGTGCGGGAATTTGAGGATTTTTTTTCTAAGGAGTTTCTCAGTGTCCCCCCCTAGACAGGATTATTTTGAGATCAATCTTGTTTCTAGAGCACAACCCATAGCATAGTCACCCTACAGAATGGCACTGACAGAGATGTAGGAGTTCAATAAATAGTTTAAGGAAATATTAAAGAAGGGTTTTATTACACCGAGAACTTCCCCTTGGGGTGCTCCCATGTTTTTTGTCAAGAAGAAGGGCAGTTCACTGAGGTTATGTATAGAATAGAGACAGTTGGATAAAGTGACGATAAAGAATAAGTATCCGCTTCCAAGGATTGATGATCTTTTGTGATCAGTTGAGAGGTGACACTATTTTTTCAAAGATATATCTTAGGTAAGGTTAAGATATATCTCAAGTCAGGTTACCATAAGTTGAGGATTAAGATGGATGACATACCTAAGTCATCTTTTAGGACTAGGTATGATCATTACGAGTTTGTGGTTATGTCATTTGGGCTAGCCAATGCACCAGCAGCTTTCATGGACCTGATGAATAGGGTCATTAAGCCCTATCTTGATCAATTTATGGTCATGTTCATAGATGATGTTTTAACCTAATCCAATGATAGCTAGCAACATGAGAAACACCTTCTCCAGGCATTGACTTTGTTGAGACAACACCAACTATATGCTAAGTTTAGCAAGTGCGAATTCTAGTCATTTGAAGTGTCTTTTCTAGGTCATGTTATATCTACTAAAGGTGTTTGTGTTGACCCTAAGAAGGTAGAGTCTGTACTGGAATGGGAACAACCTAACACACTGATAGAGATTTGTATCTTTTTAGGTTTGGTAGGTTACTACAAGAGGTTCATCAATGACTTCAATTCTATAGCATCACCCCTAACTAGGTAAACCCAAAAGGATGTTCCTTTTGCTTGGAATGACAAGTGTCAACATTCTTTTCAATAGTTAAAAGAAAAATTGACCAGTTCACCAGTGTTAGTACTACCAGAGCAAGGGAAAGGCTACATTGTCTTTTGTGATGCTTCAAAGAATGGGTTGGGATGCGTATTGATGCAAGGCAGTAATGTGATTTCTTTTGCTTCATGATAGATTAAGAAACACAAGGAGAACTACCCAACACATGATTTGGAGCTTGCAGCAGTGGTCCATGCCTTAAAGATCTAGAGACACTACCTTTATGGAGAAAAGTGTCAGACCTTCACCGACCACAAGAATCTACATTATATATTTTCAAAGCAAGAGTTGAATATGAGGCTGAGGAGATGGATGCAGCTAATCAAATATTATGATTGCATAATAGATTACCATCCAAGAAAGGCAAATGTTGAAGTTGATGCATTAAGCAAGAAGTTGTCCTCATCATCATCAATGGCAGACAATGCACAATTGTATTCCTTGGTGTGCCATAAGAGGGATATGATAATATCTCTTTTCCAGATGAACATACAACTAGAAATTTCTTTGCTGGAAGGTCTTTTGGCACATTTACATGTTAAACCTACCTTGAGGAAGCATATTTTTTATGCACAAAAGAATGATACTGTGATAGAGAATATCTAATCAGGGATTGACAGTAAAAAGTATGATGGTTTCCATGAGGTAGATGATGGTACCGTTTGTTTCCATAACATGACAATAGTTCCTGCTGTTGATGGGCTGAGGAAGATGGTACTTGAGGAGGCTCACTCCTCGATGTATGTGATGCATCTTGTAAGTACCAATATGTATCACAATTTTAAGGACTTGTATTGGTGGCCGGGTCTAAAGCGTGATGCAGAAGAGTTCATTGTCAAATGTCCAGTTTGTCAGCAGGTGAAGGCTAAGCACCAGAAGCCTATAGGGACATTACAACTTTTGCCGATACCATAGTAGAAATTGGATCATATTACTATATACTTTTTAGTTGGTCTTCCTAGGACATCCAAAGGTCATGATTCCATATGGGTGATAGTTGATAGATTGACCACGTCATCTCACTTCCTTCCAGTTAAGACAACATGTACATTAGAGAAACTGACACATGTGTATGTGGATGAGATAGTGTTTTTGCATGGAATTCCAGTGACTATAGTTTTTGACAGAAGTCCACAATTTAAAGTCAATTATGGGAACGTATGCATTCAGCAATGGGAACACAACTGAGATTCATCACAACTTTTCACCCACAAACTGATGGCCAGTTTGAAAGGACTATTCAGACTTAAGAGGATCTTCTGAAGGCTTTTGTGTTGTAGTTTCTTGGGAGTTGGGATATAGACATGAGTCTGAAAGAGTTTTCTAATAACAATAGCTTTTAGAGAAGCATATATATGGATCCTTATGAGGCTTTATATGGGAGACATTGTTGGTCTCCATTTTGTTGGTATGAAATGGCTGAGTATCAACTTTTGGGTCCTGAGTTACTACAACAAACTACACAGAAGATTAAAGTAATACAACAACAGTTGAAAGCATCCTATGATAGACAAAAGTCTTATGCAGATAACCATCATAGATCATTAGAATTCCAAGTGGGAGACAAAGTGTATCTCAAGGTTTCTCCTTGGAATGGTGTGCTGAGGTTTAGTAAGAAGGGTAAGTTGTCTCCTAGGTTTATGGGACCATACCCTATCTTAGCTCGTGTTGGAAAGGTAGCATACAAGTTGGAGCTACCACCAGAGCTGCACAAAATACATTATGTTTTCCTTATCTATATGCTGAGGAAATTCCATCCAGACATAGAGCATACAATTCAACCAGTAGAGGTTGAGTTAGATGAGGATGTTTCTTATGTTGAGGGTCATGTGTTGATCCTAGATAGAAGGGTGAAAAAGTTGAAGAAGAAAAATATAATGTTAGTAAAGGTTTTTTGGCATCACCATGGTGTATAGGAAGCCACGTGGGAGCTAGAATATGAGACACGTAGGAAGTACCCATCTCTCTTTGTGTAGGATTTCGGGGGCGAAATCCTTATTAGGGGTTTATAGTTGTAAGGCTCATGACCTTGCTTAAAGTTTTAAACAAGCTTATTTACCATAATTGAGTGTTTAAAACCTTAATTTAACCTTGTAATATTCTTTTATATCATGTGACAAGCTTAAGCTTCATTTATGTTCCAATTTGGACACTGTTTGGGCAAGTTATGCAATTTTATGCACATTCTAGACTTCTCTACAATTTACCCAAATCTAAGGTTTTATTTGCAATTTGTCACATGAATTATGTTCCTTATATATTATCTTATCATTCTTGAGCTTGTTTATACATGGGGATCTTGATTGTACCTTGGTTTAAAGGTGATTCCTTTCTATGGAGAATTAGAGCTTACCCCTTCATGGATGAGCTACCTTTAGGAGCCATCAACCAATGGTCCCCCTATTTTGTTAACATATTATGGTCACCAATAGGTGGTGACAACCAGAGGTCATCCTAGAAGGCTCTAGGTTGATGGTTTTTCTGGTTTGGTTTTCTTATACCAGTGGTTCACTTGAAAGGAGGATCAAATGATGGTTCACGACCTACTAAGTTAGGGTTTCAGCAAACAATGATTTCCCATGCATAACAACCGATGGAAACCCTGGGAGGTCAGCATCCGGTGGTCTAGCAGACTCCCACAACTGGTGTAGCTACTTCTTGCATGTTCATGGAAGCTCTAGGCCATGGACACATGGAGAGCTGCTAGGACACCTCAAGCTTCTTCTCTCCCTTATTCCTAAGCTTTATATACTTAGTCTTAGGATCCCAAATGAAACCTTTGGTTCCTTCTCTCTCCCCTACTATTAGAGATTCATCTTTATCCTACTTGGTTCCAGAGGAGCTTTCCAAGGAATAATAAGGTGCCCGACCTTCTTGCTGGAGCTTCTAGGGTTTCATTTTGCTCACTTCTAGAGTTTACAAAGCTCTCTTTTGGTGATCTTGACCTAAACGAGTAAGTATATCCTTCTCTTCTTCATTTATTTTGCTATTATTCCTCCTCCTACCTTCTTCCTGGATGTAACTCTTCTGTTACATGGTAAGAGTTTCTTTAAATCTCAAATATTATACCTTTCTTGCTCCTTCTACCTAGGTTTGCTTCATTTGAGGAGACAGGTGCTACTTGGCCGAGTTTAGACCTAAAGCTATGGTTTTCCTACCTTCTTTTCTCAAGTTTCTTGCTTCTAGAAGCCTGTTCTTCTTCCTAGAGGTGATTTTTATAACCCTCTTCACTATTATTTCTTACTACAAGCTTGCTTTCTCATTTACTTGCTCTAAAATGAAGTCCAAGCACTTAAAAACTATGTTTGCCCAGGGTTTCAATTTCTATACACTTTCTTAACTAGTTTCTAGATCTAGATGCACCTGAAATCATGTGCACATTCTTCCTAAGGTAGAAGATGACTTATTTCAGGTTGGTATGACAATCGATGGTGCTAAGCACCTATCAGACGATGGTCTCTACTTAGGGTTATAAGTTGTTTTCCACTTTACACATGAACCGATGGTAGTATCCTTGTGACAACCAATGGTGTTGTCTTCATGAAAACCAGTGGTGATGATCCATGGTGACAACTGATGGCGTCAACCAAATACATACCTTAGGTCATCTATAGGTTCCTTTAGAAGCTTATCAAATGATGGCCTAATGTCCTATAGATGGCATGAACCGATGGTGGTTTTAGCTCAACATACGATGGTGATAAAGGATGGTAAAGCTGAACCTATCAACCGATGGTGACACAATGTGTCACAACTGATGGTGGATCAGGTCACCACAACTAATGGTGAGTCAAGGCTTTAAATGTATCTTCAATTAATCCCTAAACAATGGTTTCTTGGTTCAATTGATTCAATGGCTAGACCTATACTCAAAATTTTGGCTTTGAATAATGAACCCAATTCAATGAATGATATTGGATGCTTCAACATCCAGTGGATCATAATGAATCCCACAGTATAATATGTGGGTTATAGTGATGAGAATTAGATGGTTCAATGCCCTTAATTTTAGTCTTACCTTTACCCTCACATGAATATATTTGATAAATCACCATAACAAGTGGATGTGTACCCCTAATAAAACACAATTTTATACGTCAACTCTAACATGATTAAGTGGTAGTGGTTGATTGTAATCAACCTTCTTAAATGATTAAATGTGACAATGAAATGTTCTCTTCTTGTGTTGAAACCTTAATATGACGATAGTTGAACATCATAGTTCTTGCTATGTTAATCTTATATGTCACATGTGTGATTATTGATATGTTGAGCCTTATTCTAAGGCATTGAAAGATAATGACGATCCTATAGAGATTAATGTGATGGTCTTTAAGACCTCTAGGCATGGTTGATCCCTAATGGAGGTATAATCATATTTATGATACAATAAGGGTAGGAACCTTGGAACTTGAGATAAGAAATTGTACCTTGTAATGGTATGATGACAAGTGTGATCCCATGATTTGGGAATGAATAAGTATAATGTGGTAATGTGATTAAGATCATATACCTCGTATGTTATATATACTTATACTCTTGATAGAAGTGAATTAGGGTTTGTTGTCTAATTGTATGATGAAGCCTTAATTCACCCAATTGGCAATAATAAATCAAGTGTAACCCTAATCATGTAGTGCCCTATGCCATAGAACAATATTTAGTGTCAAAACTTGCTGGATGGTGAAACAAGTAATCCTAAGGAATACTCAAAGTGTGTATTGTAGAATATGCATGGTACTTATGTTTAGGGAGGATGGCTGCGGTCATACCTAGCCCTCTTTATGAGAACAGTTGCGGTCGTATCTTGGTGATTATATGTATAATGTGAATATGGTTTTACTTTTCATACCTTGGTGTCTAGTGTCGTGACCTATATCAAGGATGGACTAGCTATTATCAGCTTGACTACATGTCATTGTTAGCAGTTGACTGATATGTCACTACAGTGTAGACTCATACTAACTGAGTATGGAGAAGATCCTGGAGTCCAACTCTTCCTAGATCTTGTATGGAACTGATTTTGACTTTGTAGTAGTTAGTTGGACTTTGAGTGATATGAATCAAACTCCTCAGGGCATAATAAAAGATGTAATACAAGTCGTGTAGTAAAATATAAAAAAGCTGACAAGAGAATAGCCCGATTGGTGAATTCTGCTGGTCCCCAATGAAGGGACCCGAGTTCAAAACCACACATAGAAGCATCTCTTGATTTATCACCCTCCTGGGCGTCCAGCCTCCACCATGGGTTAACTATTAGTCTAACAGAAGACACCAAGATGGTTAGACACTCAGTTTGTTAGTGAGAGGTCCCAGGATCGAGCCCAGGCCACAGGATGAATAGAATGGCCAATTGTTTTTAAAAAAAAGTCATGTAGTAAAATTTCTAGGGTTAAATATGTTTCACATTGGTTGATTAGCCCTTGCTTTATTTTTATTCTACACGGTTCTAACATGATGCAATCTTATGAAATCTGAGTAATTATACTTGTTTCCAAGCTTATTTTCTTAACTTGCTTAGTATGTATAAACTGTTCAATCTGCTTAATTGCTTATTCAATACTAAATATGCTTAGTCTATTATTTTTAATTAATATATTGTAATCAATATCTATTTGAAAGAGTTATATCTCTCACTGGGACATGGGTCTCACTCTTGGGTCACCACATCTTTTTAGGTGGTTGTGGGCAACGTGGTCAATGTTGTTCTATGGAAGAGGAGCAGCCCGGTGATCAGTAATCTCAGAAGGTTGGACAACTGTAGATGTTAGTAGTAGAGTCCTAGTATCATCCCTATACTCTATAGGTCCCAGTATGGGATGTGTTTTCTAGATGATATATTTGTGTCAACATGAGATTTTGGCATTATTCCAGTGTTTGTAAAATATGACATGTACATGTAGAATATATTTTGTATACTAGATGTGGCTAAGGCCAATGGACATAGATGTAAATACCTGTTATGGTATATGAAAATGGAAAAGATGGATCTTTATGTAAATGTTTTAGAGTTTGTTTATAATGTTAAAAAATTGGTTTTAATTCTTCCTCTTTTCTAGCTATGTGATTAGTTAAAAGTTAATAATGTTTTATGTTTTGAGTAATCTCATTTAGCATGACAAGGTGTCACATTTATTGAGTGCCTTAAAGTATCCAAATGAGCTCAAATCTTATATTTTCTCTATGTTTATTATAACAATAAAGATCAATTGTTTGGATTTTGATTAATGTGTATGGTGTAATTTATACTCAAGTATATTCTAGTATCAATATGTGTGTGTGCGTGCATGTATATATATAAACATATATATGTCTATATATGTATATGTATATATATCTATATGCATAAATGTGTATATATGTCTATGTACATGTATATATATGTATATATATATATATATATATATATATATATAGGGGATTTATTCGTTACCCGCGTGGGTAGCCTAATTTTTCGCTACCCGAACATCTAAAAGTGTAACTATATGGTATACAAAAGTAACTCTAAGATCAAAAGAGTAACTATATGGTACACAAAAGTAACTCTGAGATAAAAAAAGTAACTGTGCAGAAAATATACAGTATGTAAATATATGGATGTGTTTTTTGATTTTGGTGGGGCAAATGATATTATTTTTGGATGAAAATTTTTGGGGAGCTAGATAAAATGCTATATATATATATATAAAAGGAAGAGGGATGTGGATAGAATACACTTAAGTGTATGTCATCCCAAATTATATCAGGTTCTTAACTTTTAGATCAAGCTCTGAGATCTCAAGATGGAAATCTCACTCATAGCCTACTCACCCCACCTCACATTTCATACCTCACTCACTCCTCACTTAATATTTGTGGGCCCATATCCACTTGATCAATGCTCCCTTTCTATATCTCTATATGTTATATCCCCCTTCTCTTTATTCCATCTCCCTCTTCTCTCTATGGGATCTACTTCTCCCCCTTTCTCCTCACATTTCCTTTTGTTCCTTTCAACCTTCTCTGCCACTCTTTCAACTTTTCCACCTCATTTCCTGGGAGTCATCAGCCATCAAGGGCCTACGAAGGATTATCAACTATCCAGGACAACATGTTTCAATTTGCACAAAAATTAGGATTTGCATAGCAGTCAGGATGCACATCAGCCAAGGATCATCTCTTACTAATGAGGAGCATCCAGAAAGTGCATTTCATATGCTATTTCCCCCTTCCCACCCTTTTCTGTTTTTGGTTCCAATTGTGGGTGAATTTCATTTTTATCCTAAATCACACTGCCTTCCTTATATGTATTGGAGGAAAATTATGTGGTTGTACTATTCAATAAGTGTGTGACTTTTAATGAGATGATGCACTGGTTAGCATTCCTAAAAGATGTTCGAAGCAAGATTATACAACTTGAAGAAGAATTGAAGCAACACAGGAACAACGATTTTTGGCTTGAAGTATAATTGAAGCCACACAAGATCAAAGAACATAGACTAATATCACAATATTGATGGTGTCTGAATGTATAGATTGTCTCTTGGGTCTATTTGTTGGTTGTGTATGTAGGAATATTTAGTGTATGTAAGTGTTGGAAGTTGCTACAGTAAGTCAGAATTGTTGAGAAGTTGATGTAAGATGTCAATGTTGTAAATGAAAGTTTGACCTTTTCTATCTCTAAGTTCCATTCTTGATCACAGAGTGCCTTTATTATTTTTGTATGATCTTAGTCTAATGAAAAAGAATAAATAAACTAATTAATAATCATAAAAATGTGCCATGGACTCTAATTATTGATCGCAATGGAGTCGGAGCTACTGCTAACCATACCACTTGTTGACAACAAACCAATTGTTAGTTGTTCATATGTAGAACTGGGTCGATCTTTGAAACTTAAATGAATTGTATTTCATTGACATCCACTGAAAAGCATCATTCCCTTATTGGTGTATAGTGAATGTTGCTTCAGTAATTGGTCCACACTTTCTTGCTAGATGCACATAGACTTGCATGCCATGAGCTATTGAAACTCAAGATTATATTTCAGACAAAGAGCTCCTGGATGCGCTTAGTGTATGGATTTTTAATATAAAATATTTTAACTCAAGAATGCCAATAAATTAGTTGTTTTTCCCCAATCGCAGGATCCATAGAAGTGCACATAATGCTTGCCATCCCAAACCAACAAGCATGCAAAGATATCAGCACAACCAACAACAAGCAAGAAACTCCTCTACAAACATAACATCAATCAAGCATCTCCTTTTTAGATACATATTTTAATTTCAACAAAATCAACAAGAAATCATATTCTTACCAAATGAACATTCAAATTTCAACCAAACATGCACTAAACTACAACATTTAATCACACCAAATCAATAAAAGCAAACTACTTGTTCTTTTAATCACAAGCTTATCCAAGCAACCAGTTTGATCAAGAAACCAACTCTAAATTAAATTGATATGTTGAGCAAAGCATGAAACTTTAATCAAAATACTTAGTATGTTAGCCAAGCATGAAACTCTGAATTAAGTCAGTTTGATGTCATTTGCAACGAAATATGTAGTGAACCCACTAACCAATCAACACACTAAATATATTAGAAAACCAACTAGAAACCACTAAATTCAAATTGCATTAGGTTCTTCATTATGAAACATATGAACAAAATTGGAACTAACAAACATGTGATTCATACCAATCAAAACACAAAACACAATGCAGGGAGGAATCAACAAGTAATAACACAAAGTATGACCCACAAGTACTAATATAAAGTATGAACCACACCAAACATGGCCAACAATAAGATTCAATTATAAGGATTCAAGTTCCAACACATGACCATTTGTAGGAATCAGATATAAAGATTCAAGTACTGATGTTTAAATATACACATGTCCATCCATATGACTCAAATGGAAATCCATTAAATACTGAAGTACCATTGTTTAAATACTAATACAAGCATCATGTAGCATTGACACCAATACACATATCCGTGATAGCATTCGTCTTTTAAGGCATATAACATCGTTCAAAAGAGACACTTACATGGGTGATGCAACAAACCCAAGGATACATCATCATCTTACCAACTGACAAGAACCAATTTTATGAATCATATTGTCAGTTTTAGAAGGTGAAGAAACCAATACAATAATCTAACTCCAGTGTCACTTTCCCATAAAAATTGATGCAACTAATCCATACAACCATCAGTTTATTTAGGATTTTTGTGAGGGTTTCTACAGTCAGATTCATTAAAAAAACAATGTAATTTGTTTCCTCAGAGTTGCATAGATAAATGATGCTACTAATTTGTTTCTTTACGCCCGAGCAGTAGGTTATATACCTACTATTCAACTGACCATCCACAAACCTAAATATCTACAATAAAACCCACATACAAGATCAAATTCACTTGCAATTACATTCACATTTCCATATTCACTTGCTTTCGCATAAACTGACCAAATCATAACATATTCACTTGCATTAACATGCTAAATTCATCAAATTATATTCACACGAGTATAACATGAATGATTTATCAACAAACAATTTCATTTTCTAAGAAGTGGTATGTGAATGTTTCATCTAGTACCATTTCCAATATGAATGAGGTAAACATATTTCTAACTACTTGCTAAAAAAGAGGATGCACCTAGTCAATATGAATTGGAAACTTCAAGAAGTTGCAAAAGTTATAGGATGAAATCATCCATCCATCAATGAGACTAATGAAAAAGAAGTGAAATCAGAGATGTGAAGAAGAAGAAAATGATGATGTTGATTAAGATTAACCGGCTATGTATAAACCAATGAGCTAGCTCTTAGTCACTATCATCTTCTTGTTCTTTAAGTTGTTGGTAATTCTTATTTTGAGTTAGAATCATAGATGGTGTGAAGATTTTATCTTATAATTTTCATGAGTTGTTTGAGTGATCAATGTGCAACAAATGGACACATCCTCTTATATATTAGTTAGCTAGAAATATATGTACACCAATTATACTAGACATTACTAGCTAGAATAATTGTCATCATATTCTTTAACAAAAGTTAGGCACTATCCATCAACCTATATTTTAGAATAACATTTAGTTACCTAAGACTTAAAAAACTAATGTGGTCTATTTTAAATTATACATATGTACCTCATCAGGTCCTAATGTCATTAGGTCCTAATCTTTCACCAAAAAAGAAAATACCAGACCTAATTAGGTCCTAAAATATAATTAGACATAATTATCCAAGTAGATTTAGGTTTTTGTAAGGAGTGGGATCCCAAAGGGGAACCGTTCCCTACTAGAAATAAAAAGGCAACATCCCTTGAACCAAACACCACGTAATTTTTTTTGCCAAGGGGATGATAACCAGTTCATTCAACATGTATGTATCACAAGACAATACATAGCAGTGGAATAGAACTTCATCTAACTATTACAAAGCTTTATATCATTATACATCCCTACACCACATATGGGTGAAACAAAAAGGAAAACTATCTTAATCAAACTAGGATCAATTGAGGGTCATCTAACCACCTCTTCAAGTCTCCGAAAAAGCTTAGCTACAAAATTTGTTGTCTAAGTCCACCTTGCTATCCTCTCCTTGATGTAAACCTGGGGACAGAAGCATACCCCACAAAAAGAGAACAAAAGCAAACATCAACAAAGGCTGGTATGTGCATACTAAATATCAAATTGAGCAATATATGGAATAATGGGCATCAAAATAAGAGGCTTCCCATAGAAAAGTAAAGTTCTACCCCATCGTGCATAAAAGAATATGAAAAACCAAATAATAATGATGCAAGAGAGTTTATAAACAAGGAATCCATGTGCTCCACCTGTGACAATACTAGAATAATATATCTATAGGTAGGAAATACACATCTACCAAAAATGTAGTGTGAGTAGGGTCTTGTATACATCTGCTCTATAATAGGGTAGTGACAGGGCCTGTCAACATCTGCCAAGCATGAATTTTCACATCTGCCATAATTTATAAATATGCGGGAATTTTCACATCTGCATTTGTATATGGGAATTTTCACATCCACATAAAAGCACATTCATAATTATACTAGTAGTCACCACATGATGCATATCAAAAGATAAACAATAATAAAAGAATAATGTGCCATAAAAGTAAAATCCACTACCATGGTGGGAAAAGAAGCAACATCCACTACAAAGTGGGCACATATCATCAAATAAGTACAACTTGCACAAAGAATAAGAGAGAGTCCAAAAGAATATCCATGGCCACAAGATCAGTAACAAAATAAGATAGTTCACAAGAACTATGATTTCAAAAGAAAAGACATTGTGTATAGGCTAATGTTCATAGGACCAAGAGAAAAAAAATTAGGTTATTGCTCAATAAAGATGAATAGGAGATGCAAACATACCTCACTTTAGAGTCTATACAAGTCCTACGCCAAATCTAGATTCAAGTCTAGGCCTCCAAAGAACCTATTAAAATTATATGTATATTTAGGTCAACTTCACATTGATTAATCAAACCCTAAAAATCATCTTTTTATTATTAGTGAATTAGGTTATCAAAACCATGCCATGTTTTAGGTTATATTTTTTTGAGTTCAAAGCATATTTTATTATATTTGTATGACTTATAAATATTTATTAATAAAATTTACAAGTTATTACTTATTTAGATTAATCCATTAAAATCACATACTTTCAACATTGGATTTAGGTGACAAAACCAACACCATTAGAAAGCCCTTATTTTCTGAATCTAATAACTATTTATTTATATTTCTCTGATAAGTAAATAATTAGTTATTAATTTTTCAAAATCAACCAATGAGAAAAAACCACATAGGCTAATGTCTGTGAGAGTAGAAGAGAGACAACGAGAGGGTCGTATGGTCTGAGTTGACCCAACCATGGCTCGCCAACTTGACTAGCCACTCAGGCAAGTAAGCATGTTTCCTCATAACCAAAAACAACTCAAATATATTAATTAAAAGATGAAAATACCCCTATCATGAAATATCAAGTATAGGAGAAACCACAAGGCTTACTACATAATACACCAAAGAGATACTTCCCAGAGAACACCCCATGCCATTACTGTGAAATAGCTCTTGGCCAAGGGTCACCAAGTTACCAAGGCATCAAAGGAGAACAAAGCACCAAAGCCAGTGTTCTCATCACATCCGTGGTGTTCCGTCGGACCCAGGGAACCCGTCTTTGGGTCCAGCGACAGTTGAATGACCAAAAAGCCCTTGCCCACCATGACTGGCAGGAGCAAGCAACAAGAAACATCAAACTGAGCAAACCTAGAAAGAAACAAGAGTAGGGGAACAATTCGTAACTTCGAAGAGAACTCAGGCATGAAAAAAGCAAGGCAAACCATGATCATATGTTGAAGATCCAGAGCCAATTGCAAAACCATGAAGTTTAAGAGCAAAAGAGGGAAACAAGGTATATACCGCGTCAGGTCCAATTGGCATTGCATGAAGTTCTAATGGTTCACTATGAATAAATCTGTGTAGTTTTGGGTGACTTTGAGGGTTCAGAACTTGCCACCAGAGTCAAAGAATCCACCAAGGCTGGCTGAATCTGGGCAGGTGTTCACCGATGATACATGGGATGATTGAGGCTGGTGAGACTTGTTGTTGAGGATCGCAGATGGTGAAAAGCAAGTATTTATAGATGAGGAAGGTCTATTAAGGTTAGGATCCTCATGAAACCATGAAACATGGGAAGAGGAGAAAACTCCTAGTTGACTCGAGATTCCAGCAAACAAAACCCTAACAATGTTAGGATGGGTAGATGCGAAATTAACTCATGAATGCATAGGCAAAGAAATCTCAGAAAACCATCAAGAAATGAGAGAGATATATGCATCACAAGATCAAGCTTACTGTTCACGCGGGGCGGTCTCCTACCCAAGGTTGGAGACAACTTTTGTACTATTAGATCTAGGATCAAATGGTCAAGAATAGGCATCAAATAAAAATCTACGTAATAGGGAACCTTAAAGGAAAACTTTTTCAAATTCAATTTCGATTAATGAGAAACAGTATCATTATTTCCTTTTTATCTTTCTTCATTTAAGTGTTCAAACCTTTTTCAAATTAAGTGGAATTTTGCATAGAGGACAATTAAGGCATGTAGATTCTGATTATGAAATTATATTTGCCTTTTAAAGACTTTTAATGTGTTAAATAAATCAAATCCTATTTTCTCTTTCCTCATGCATTAATGACTTTAAGATTCTCCAAATTTGATGAAACTTCACCCACAAGTCATATTTAACATGTTGGATACAAATTTTCCATCAATTTCACATGTTGGATTTGTTTGTACAATTATTTAATATTTTTAAGGTTCTACTCACACTCTCTCTCCTAATTTCACCTTTTAAGAAAACGTTCTCCAAATTGGATGAAATTTCACCCAAAGGCTATATTTATTATGTAGATTACGAATCCAAGATTGTTTTCCTCTTTTGGAGTCATTTATTATTTTATTTGATATTTTGGGGGGGGGGAAATAGATCTTTTCTTTCCTAACGAATTAAATTTATTATTATTATGTGAGTAATCTAAAACTTGATTCCCGAGGCAATTGGGACCCAAGGAACATGATTTTTAACTTAGATTCCACTTTTGGGATTCCTTTAATGAATTATGACACAATTAATATTTGTGGCCATTATTATCACATGATTTCATTATTATCACTATTGTTTATTCCATTATGTTAACATTATCACCAAAAGAATTATGTGGGATTATTAGCACGAATTTTATATTACTTCATGTGACATATTTTATGTATCCATTATTGGCCAAAGAATAATGTGAGAACATTAGGTTAGATTAGGGTGATTTGTTCATGCATTAACTCATTAGGGTTATACTAAACCTTGTTTGGGTAAGTCTAAAAGATCAAACTTCTAGGGTAGGGTTCAAGATCTAGTATGTTACAGTTTCCATGTTTTTCCAAACTTTACCTAAATCATAATTGGTTTAGCCTAAATCAATCCGTATTTTACCTAAAAGATGCCTAAATTAGTCCATATAAAACAAAATAAAGATAAATGACAAAGAAAACGGAGGTGGTGATGCAAGGAAAAAGGAAAGGAACAACATCAGTGAAAAAAAGAGGCTGCAAAAGGAGGAAAGGAGCAAAGGAGCTAGGAGGAAGCAACTGCAGTGGAAGGAGGTAATACTTGATGAAAACCACATGGAGGAATGGACCCAACAAGGAAAACAAGGAGGAAGGGACGGGATAAAAAGGAGGCATGGTGGTATTGTGGTGACAATGGGATCAAGGGAAATCTAGGGAGTTATATGAGGCATTGATGGGAGCTAGTGTTTTGTGGGAGTGGTAGGAAAAACAACATCATATTGGGATTTCAAGAGAGGAATTGGGGAGAATACTGAGATAAGGGGTGTAAGTGGAAACCTAGCGTCAATTCTATATAAGAATCATAGTCAAAATTGGTGTTATAAAGTCAATTAAAAACACAAAACTAATGATACACTAACAAATACCTGGGTTTTCATGAGCAACATATAACTTTAGTTTCAGGTAGGAACATATGTTGCATTTTTCATGGATTCAATTTTGGAGCAAAAAAATAACCTAAGTGTTAGCTGGGCGTTGATGGTATTGATTTATGGTGCAATTGACACTAAATGTTGTGTTTCAAAAGATAGTGGTAAAATATCTTGTTGGTTAATTCTAGTGTCATTTTTGGTATTTAAAACTGAAATCACATGTAAATGGATACTCAAGTTTACCTCTTGATGAGAAAAAATGACATACAATGTTGTTTTTCTATTTAAAGTCAACACTATAGTCACAATGTCAGTTATGTGTAACCAACTACCACTTTAATAAATCCACTATAAGCAAAAAAATGTACCAATGTGATGTCTTCAAGTTCAAATACTCTAAATGAGCACCCTAAAGCCTTAACATAATATAGTCCAAAACCTTCAAGCCAGAATGCTCCAAATCTTCAATTCAAACTACTTGAATGTTTGCATCCTTCAAGTCAAAACACTTCGAATATTCATGCTAGAACACTCCAAATGAGCAACCTCAAAGCCTTCAAGTCATCTCACTCCAAGCCTTTAAGTTTGAGCACTCCAAGTCTTCAAGTCAATGACCTACAAGTCTAATACCTCACCTAAACACCCTAAAAGCATTACAAAATATACAAAATATACAATTATATGAGTCAACATTACTTATTCCTTGTTGGACTCATAAATTGGGTTATGATCATGAGCATCATGGGTACCTTTGATTTCCCATAATGTAAAGTTCCACAATATGAGTCACAAGAAACACCAAAATGAAAACTATCTGAATTAAATGAAAATGAAACTAGACTAAACCAGCTTACGTCATATCAACATGTTTGACTATTATCTCTTTTTCCATTATAGGTGCTACATATTCTTGTAATAATGCACATCATATCATTTTCCATTACAAGTGTTGCTTATTCTCATAATAGATCACAATCAAAAGGTATAGATTTTTTATAAGTATTCACCCCAATAAAAGGTGCAAATAGCATATCGTATCCATGAGTCATGTAAGTTGTGTCAAATGTAGCCACATTTTCAAATGTTTGATATGGAATTCTTGATTAAGAATCAATACTGAATATAGTGTGTGCCTAATCCTCATCATAAAATGTCACACAATGATGGTCACTTTATATAGAACTCTAAACACCATGCATATAAAATTCACCATATCAGTGCATTCCACAACAAGAGAAGGCATATGGAAGTAGGTGACGACAATGGGTAGGCTTACTATAAGACTGGATGACCTAGATTAGTGCTTCGTCTTTCTTGATTTTCTTAATAAGATGCTTAAACCTTAATCTAATCATGTGATGAACCCTAATAACACGTGACACATTTATGTTTTCAGTTTTGTCCAGTTTTGTTGATGTTTGGGCTAGTTATACTATATGAGTGATTTCATGGTCGAGGTGTTTGAGGGACAAGTTTCATGAGAGGCTCTATTATCTTCACACCTCATATCTCTTACATATATCCTTTCCTTGGGCATTTATACCCCTTCTTTCACATGCAAGTAACCCTTTTAGCTCTCTTCTTTCTCTCTTCTTTTTGGATGTTGGCCCTTTGTTTGATGGTGCTTGAGCTTTAAAAAGAAGAATGTTGAACCTTTGCATGTGGTGATCTAGGATTTGATCATCTTCCTCGTGGTGGTTCTTGGTGATACTGACCTTGGTAATTGGTTTAATCTCCTTGATCTCTTTTTCTCCTTGTTACCCTATCCTTTATTTCTTCTCTCAGCCAGACTATGGTTCTCCGTGGTGGCTTTTTTATGGAACTTCTCTCCAACAAAGTTTGAATCCATGATTCTCCATGGTAGTACCTGAGTGAGATGAATATATCCTCCTTGTCTTTCTTTTTTGGCCTAGGGTTTTCACCTTCTCTCTTTCGAGCTTCTTTTGACCTTGGTGTGTTCTTCTTCTCTTGAGGTAATCTTGCTTGGAGTTGGAGTTGATCCAAGCTTGGCGTTTCTTCTTTCTCTTATAGCTTCTTGTCTTTTAGAGTTGATATTCACCTCAAGGTGGGTTATATAACTCTCTCCTATACCACGTTATCTTGTTGCATGTTACTAATTCATCTGTAAAATGTGATCATAAGTTGTTAGATGATTCTATGTTGTTTTAGGGTTTAAGATTATGAAGTACTCTTGTATAAATTTCTCTTTCTCCTAAACACTAATTCTTAAAATCAAGGAATATGGATGGAGGAGTTACCAAGGCTTGAATGCAACATATTGATCATAGGTTTTATCACCCTGATATATTATGGCCATCTTGAAAGCGATGGGAGTTTTAGTTCTTGTTGTCATGTGTTTGACGTTTGGTGTACTCTCTCATGGAATGGTTTCTTTTATGATCTTGGTGATGGTCGTTTAGGGTTTTGATGTATATCTTTTCATGGAGTTTTGACCTTGGTGAAACTTGAGTTTCCTGATGTTAAGCATCTATTTCAGCCAACATGCATTCTTGGTTCCTTGTGACTGTTAATACCATGTTAGTGGTGATCTTGGATTGTGGTTGATTGCCATAACTTTAACCCTAGCTACATTGGTCTCTACACATAAGTCTTTGTTGCAGTCACAAAGCTTGAGCCCTTTTGTTGGTTGCTACACAATATGACTTGCTTGGTCAAAATGAGTTTGGTTGATGGATGGTCGCTAGGCCATGGTTATTTGGTCACAAAAAACTATCACCCTAGTTTCTCTTGTGGTCACTACATGTAATTTAGTTTGGTTGATCACTACACCTTGATTCTTGTATTCTCTCTATGCTTGATGTGCTGTGTGGTTTGGTCGCTACATGTGCTATATGGTTTGGTTGCTACACATGAGTTAACCCTAGTGGACACTACATGTGCTAACCCTTGTGGCCATTGTATAACCCCATCTTCATGGTCGATACATGTTGCTATTTTGAATGCTTCGTTGGTCATGATGATGTTCAGTCTATGTGTTCCAAGAATGTGGGAAGTGATGTACCTATGGTTTGATGCTGAGTGTTGTTATGGAAACCCTAATTGGCTATTTTTGAGAATCCCTAACCCTAAGTTGGGCATATGATGTAATTTCTTAGATTTCTTGGAAGAGTAGCATGTAATAAAGTACCTTCTCTTTTCTATTTATGTAACCCTAATGTTGCTGGTGGAATACACGTCATAGCTTGTGATTCTATGGTATCTCTTACATGACACAAGGTGATGATTATGAGCCTTTATGAGGCATGATGAGATAATTATGACATGCAAGAACTATATTCTTGGGTCTTATGATCTGGCATATGCTTTGTGTCTATTTTGAGGTGATATCCTCTAGTGATGTGATAAGGGATGGTTATCCCATGACAATGTGATGATGGTGATGAACTGGTATAAGGAAGTGGGACAATATCATGTGATGGTGTGATCAACTTTATATTTAATACATTTTATATCTTCTAACTTTGTAATCTACCACTATCTTTGTAGAATTTGTCTATGGCTTGTACATTGTAACTTGATTGATGCACTAAAAGATACCCAATTAGCAATAATTAATCAAGTGGAACCCTAATAATGTAGGTTGCCTTGAGCCATAGATCCATCTTCAACGTCAGTACTTGTTGGATGGTGAAATAAGTAATTCCTGTGGGTAAATTCATAGCGCATATTTTTGAATATGCAGGGGGTGCAAGTTGAGGCTATATCCTTGCATCCATACACACTTGTTTTGAGGATGGCTGTGATCATGCCTTCATAGGATAACGGTCGAGAATCTATCTCAAATGATATGTTTTCAGGGATGGTTGCATTCATACCCTGTCAGGAGAATGGCTATGATCATATCTCACTAATGTCGTGCCTATAAATAAGGCGGACTAGGCTGATTTGCAGTTTGACTCTATATGTCACTACGGCGGACTTAGACTGACCAAGGGTATGGGAGATCATAGGAGTCCGACTCTCCTAGATCTTTTATGACACTGATTTTGACTTAGAAGTGGTTAGTTGGAGCATGAGTGGTATAACTCATCTCCACAGGGCATAATAAAAGACATAATACATCCATGTAGTATATTTACTTAGGGTTAATCACAATTCACATTGGATGACCCCTTTGCCTTATTTCTTATACTGTTTAGTTGATAATAGTTATACATGTACTTTATATTCCTTCTAAAAGTATATGATGTTCTACTGATGAGTTGTAGTTTCTTAAACTACTTTATTCGTGTTATCAGTTTAAAGTATTCATTTAACTAAATATGCTCATCCTATTATTGGTATGACCTTTCCACTTTATATCTATCTGTGTTAACAATAGTTGTTGGAGGAGAGTTATATCTCTCTCTGGGACATTGGTCTCACCCCTTGGGTTTACACATCTTTGAGGTGGTTGTGCAAAACATGATAGAGATCATGTAGTTGAGGAAGTGAAGCAAGGAGAGAAGTAGTAGTTGAAGGTTGGATATGCTATAGTGCTTTATAGTAGAGTCCTATTTGTTGTTCTAGTACTCTCAGGTCCTTGGGGGTGTTTTGTAGATGTTGTACATTAATAGGAGGTTTTCGATAGTATGTAATGGTTGTACATGTATGGCTTGTATATACATGAACATGTTATCTTTTATAATAGGTTTTTGGCAAGATGCCCATTGTACAATGATGTATATACCGTAATGGTATGATATGCGATACAAGTGGCACAATTTTTGGACTTCCATGTAATATGTTTCTGCTTGTGAATATGTAAGTGATTGGTTTTAGTTTACAATGTTTTATGATAATTTGGATGTTTAGTGTTAATCCCATCCTTTGGTTTGAGTGATCTCGCTTTGGTGTGGTTGGTGTGTCACACTTAACAGGACATGCACATATCCTGATTACTTGACAATGAACCAAATAAAATGGAAATCACTCCTTACTGATTCGTTAGTTGATGTTGAGAGGTGAGAGAGGTGAAATATCTATGTGGAAGTAGACATATAACTAGAACAAAGGAGCAAAAATTAAAATAGAGAATGACATATTGTTGGAGCAATTGAGAGGGAACTAGAAGAGAGGCATGTACTTGCTTTCACCATTAAATCCATGTTTTCTTTATTGTGGATGAGAAGTTGTTGCATTATTAGAGAGGGAAACAAATAAGAATGTTGACCTTGAAATAAGGAATAAGATTTTATGTTCCTAAAGCCTCATCCTACCACTTAAATCGGTTGATGGCAGGGGAAAAAACCTTCACGACCTTGTTTGGTTGGGACTTAATGATTACAAATGATAGGAGAAGAGGAGAAAATATAATGTAGGTGGGGGGAGAATAGCCAAGCCATGAATCTAAAATTAGGAAAGATGATGCAATCCATTGGAGGAATAGGTGGGAGGGATAAGAACCAAATAAAAACAACTCTAAGGAGAGAGACAACATGCGTTATTGTTAATTGATGTGAACATTAATAATGAGCTGGGAGTTCTTCTTCTAGAAACAATTTGAGAGACCACCAATGCTAGAGAACCTAATTGTATTTGGAGTGGAATACAATCATGTGTAGTCTAGCCTCTATATATACATATACATATACATATACATATACATATACATATACATATACATATACATATACATATACATATACATATACATATACATATACATATACATATACATATATATATATACACATATACATATACATACACATACACATATACATACACATATACATATACATAACATACAATACATACAATACAAACTGCGCGTCACGCTCCCGTTGGCTCTGGCGATTCCCGACGGAATGCCACCGACCTACGGCATGGCGCCCACATCGCCTGTCATCCCGAACAGTGATGTCCACTCCACGACACCCACCGACGCCCATCCCACAATCCCTACCCCCACCCCTAACCACCAGAAGGAAGACGGAAACTGAGACAAGAAGATAGTAGTCACACGACAGCAGGAAGGAACGACGAACCCTAGGTGGGTGAAGGAAGATGCGGACGACCGCAAGGCTTGGTCCCAGATTCTAACCAAACCAGCGACGACGGCCAATGAATCCCTGGAATTCCCGAAGCCTTCGGTCAAGGAGGGAGAGATCCACGTTGATCTTGAGCTGGAGGAATTTGAACGTATGCGATACGTTTAGGAATTCACAGTGCTAATCTATGTTCTCGGGAGGAGGCCTTACTATCCTCGTCTTAAGGTGTGGATTCAACGCAAGTGGAGGCCAAAGGGGTCCTTTGACCTCCTGTCCATAGAAAACGACATATTCCTCGTGAGGTTTGCCAACAGTGCCGACAAGAAGGAAGCCCTGAACGCTGGCCCTAGGTGGTTCGACTGTCAGTTGGTGATCGTGAAGGACTAACGATTTGGCGATGAACTCAAGAGGGACATCTTCTCTACCATTCTGACATGGATCACGGTGCACTCCATTGGATGCTCCTAGACCAGGCGAGCGGTGGGGACGATTGCTAGCGGAGTCGGACATGTCCTGCACATCAATGACCAATCACTCGAGACGGATGAAGCCTGTGTTATTGTAGAACTGGAGGTGGAGAAGCCAACACCGCGGAAGGTTATGTTGAACGTGAAGGGAAAGGAGCCCATCCCGGTGAGGGTCGAGTATGACCATGTGCCGGCGAGATGCTCAATCTGCAAGTCTTTTGGGCACGCTGATGACTATTGTGATAGGAAACCAGCGGACAGCAACAAGGAGGGCAGGCAAGTCTGGAAGGAAAAGCCAACCTCAGCCAAGCCGACTGCAACTACCCAGGATGCCGAGATCGAGAAGAACAAGGCAGATGAGAACAAGGCAGAACAACAGAAGGGGAACGAAACTAGCAGTAGCAGTGCAGTCGAAGAAGAGGAGCAACATACACCCAAAGATAAAGGGACGGGCAGCAGCAAAGGAGTCGAGAAGACAAATAATAAGGAGGAGGGTGAGTTTGTGTTAAACTCACGTAGGAAAGGGGTCAAAGCAGGCATTCCCAATAATCAAGGTGTTAGTGCTATTCTGGATACAATGAATAGCTTTGGGGCACTTTCCGAATCAGATGCTGAGGAGGAAAATGTAACAAAGCAACATGAACAGAAAAGGAAGGGAAAGAACGCTGGAAAGGAGCCTCCTAGGCCCACCAGGTCCAACAAAAATCTTTGATATGTCCATGCTTTTATGGAATATTAAAGGTGGGTGTGATAGGAACAAGAAGAAGGAAATTGGAGAGTGGATTGCTGCTAGTGGTCACTCTTTGGTTGCTTTTGTGGAGACGAAAATAAAGGTACAGAATAAAAATAGTATCAAATATCTATTTCCGCAAGGCTGGGAGCAAATATCCAATATTGACTGTGACGGGGTTTCTAGAGTTTGTGTGGCATGGAAACCTAATGCTTGGCAGCTTTCAATTGTACAAATGTCAGACCAGTAAATTACTGTGGACTGTGTCAATAATGGAGGATTGCATATGTGGTTGACAACTGTTTATGGACACAATGATGGCAAAGTGAGACTGGATCTATGGGACACTATGATTTCTATCTCTAAACAAGCTGCGCTTCCCTGGATGGTCATTGGTGATTTTAATACAGTGCGGTTGCAGGCTGAGAAAAAAAGGGAAAAGACTTGCTATTAATGCTGAAGTGGACACTTTCAACCGAGCCAGTGATAAATCATGTCTTTTTGAGCTACCAATGGTTGGTGGAGATATTTTTACTTGGAATAATGAGAGGGGCCCGGGTGACAGAATAGCAAGCAAGCTGGATAGAGATCTTGTGAATGAGGAATGGCTGAAACTTTTTCCTAATGTGCATGTGAAGGTTGAAGGTTCGGATATTAGTGATCATGCTCCTATTGCTGTCCAGATTACCGAGAAAAAACATAAAAGAAGACCTTTCAGATTTCTAAACTACTGAGCGGACTGGAAAGGTTTCAATGAGGTCATAAAGCAAAGTTGGAGTATCCAGGTGACAGGCAACCCCATGTATGTTTTTGCAAAGAAGATGTCAAACACCAAGGTGGCTATCAAAAAATGGGCGGAAGAAAAGGTGAACATTCCAAAGATGTTGAAGGAGACCAAGTAGGAGTGAAAAGACATTCGAGAAAGACTGTTAACTGATCCAATAAATCCTATTTTGATAGAGAAAGAAAGGGAATTAAAAATGATGCTTGAAGATCTAAAGAAGGCAGAGGAAAAAAATTTCTGGCAGAGAAGCAAGGAGAAGTGGATGGATGATGGAGATAGAAACACAAAGCTATATCATTCTATGGTTAGAAGGAGAGAGGCAGGTAATATTATTTCTGAACTCATTATTGTTGATGGGATGGTTGTCAACAAACAGGAAGATCTTAAAGAATAGGTGATTGGGTTCTACAAGTCTCTGTACAACAAGGCATTTTCTGACAATATTGATGGACAAGAAGAAATTGATTGGAAATTCAAACTCACTAGCACTCACAATAATAGTCTTACCAGGAAAACTAATGAACAGGAGGTCAAGGATGCTGTTTGGAACATTGGAAGCAATAAGTCACCGGGGTCGGATGGTTTTAATGCTTTCTTTTACAAGAAAATTTGGGATGTTATTAAAGGTGACTTGCTTGCTTATGTGGACTGGTTTCTCCAAGGAGGGAATATGGTGAGATAGGTTAATCACTCTTTTCTTGTTCTTATTCCGAAGAAGAAAGTCACGTCTTCCCTTGCTGATTTCCGGCCCATTGCCTGTTGCTCGGTACAATATAAAATTATTGCAAAAATTCTAGCTGCCCGGCTAAAAATGGTTCTTCCTTTTCTGGTTTCTGCAAATCAAGGAGCTTTTGTTACAGGTAGAATCATTAGTGACTGTGCCCTTCTTGCTGGTGAATTTCTACTAGACTATAATGTTATGAGAGGTAGTAGGAAGGCTTGCTTAAAGCTTGACGTCTCCAAAGCCTACGATAGTGTACGGTGGGATAAACTTTGGTGGATTTTGCAACAGATGGGTTTCAACGAGCAATGGATTGACTGGATGAAACAATGTGTCGGGACTACCAGTTACTCAGTTCTGGTGAATGGCACATTGGTTGGTCTCTTTAGGGGCAGCAATGGGCTGCTCCAGGGTGACCCCCTATCCCCCCTTCTTTTTGTGATTGTCATGGAATACTTTACAAGGAGGATGCAACGAGATGAAGAAGCAAAGGAAATAAAGCCTTACACTGTACATGGCACAAAGGTAATGTCACATTTAATTTTTGCTGATGATGTCATGGTGTTCATTGAAGCCAAGCAGCATTACCTGGAAAATCTAAAAGGCATACTGAGGGACTTCGGGAAGCAAATAGGGTTGTGCATAAACACAAATAAAACACACATCTTCTTGTCAAAGAATTGCCATCAGGTGGAAGCCAGACTTACACATGCAATGGGGGTTGAAAAAGGAATACTCCCAACCAAATACTTGGGATTTCCGCTTGCAGGTGGCAACCTTCAAGTCAAGGACTTTACAGACTGCATTGATAAAGTGGAGGAGATGATAAATAGATGGCCTACACAAAGGACTTCTATGGCTGGGCGTAGTACCTTGATCAAAGCTTCTATTGAAGGCCTCCTCATTTTTTGGGCACAACAAGGTGAAATTCCTGTCTCTGTTCTGGATAGAATTGAAATGAAGATTGCTAATTTTCTGTGGGGAAGCGAGCACCACCCTATGAAGTATTCCAGGCTAGCTTTTCCTAAGGATGAAGGAGGATTGAATTTGAAGACTCCCAGAGATATTGCTAGATGGGGTTCCATGAGAAGGCTGATTGCATATCGAGAAGGCACTTCTACATGGGGCAAATGGATGAGAGATAGATATCCTAGAGGTTTGGACTTTATTCCGAACACAAGAGAAGGGTATTCAAGATCCATCAATGTCATGAGGGGAATATGGCCACAAATTAAGCACATGTTTATTGTTAATAATTATGGTGGATGGCAGCTCATAGATAAGAAGATAAGCTTATGGGAAATGTCCCGTAACAGGAGAGCGAAGGATATTGTGGGAGAACAAATATGGATGGATAGGTATGTGCCTAAATGGAGCATGTGTGTATATAAATTTTTGCACCATATTCTCTCTACTCTTGATAGAATTAAGAGCTGGAATTATGATATATCTACTGTATGCATGCTATGTGAGGATAAGGAAGAAAGCCACGATCACCTTGTAGGGGAATGTAATTTCACAAAGGATGTTTGGGACTATTTATGCAAGGAGTTTAGACTTCATCTTCAACTCATTGTTGAACCGAGAAGAATGCTTGCTAGGTGTGGAAGAGATGTGAAGAAAAATCTTTTGTTTGCTGCCCTATGCTACCATATCTGGGAGGAGAGAAATGCTAGAAGACACAAAGGGAAGTCTATGAATGCCTCTAATATTGTTGTAAAAATATGTAAATGCATTAGATGTAGACTACGTATAGATTAAATGCGTTAGTTGTAATGCTATTTTGGGTGTATGGTGTTGGGCCTACATGTAATCTTGACCCCTCTAATATTTTTTAGGGGGGATGTCAGAATATATTTACCTGATTCCGACATATACATATACATACACATATACATATACATATACATATACATATACATATACATATACATATACATATACATATACATATACATATACATATACATATACATATACATATACATATACATATACATATACATATACATATACATATACATATATATATACATATATGATATATATACATTTGGCCTGTTTCAGCATCAAAAACTTTTTTATCCATGTCACAAGATTTAAGTGCCTAGTTGTTCTATTTACAATTTCTACCACTCGATCTCTCCTCCTTTGATTCTGACCCATTGTTCCTTTAGTATGACCTTAACGACGTCTCTGTTGATCATCTTCCAACATGCTCGATGATGCAATGGCTTGTGGGACCACCGACAATGCACACTCTAAGTGCTTCAATACTAGTACAAATCATATCTCTAGCACCGCCAACAAGGGAGGACACTAGCTCAATCATAAGTTTTCATTTGAATGGAAAAACCTTGACTCATGTGTTTTCCCCAAAACAAAGAGGAATTACTGATTGTTGTTGCATTGTGTCAGAGGGATTTCATGAGTTAGTGACCAATCATAACTAATAAACTACCTCACCAATGAATAATGTAGATAAATGAGGGCTGACGAATCTTAACCCCTCATGTGAATGATTTCCTACCTGGTGAATGTCAATAACATGGAGATATTTTTTGTGACAATATTTGTTCATTCCATTCATTTGCATTAGGGAAAATTGAACTCCATACACTGGTGGTAAATAAATAAATAAAACTAGGAGAATTTCACAACAAGCTATTTGTACGATGATTGCACTTTTTCCAATATTCATGTTCTTCTATTCTACCCTAGTGGTAGAGAAGTAGAAAGTGGTAGAAATTACATAATCTATGTGGATGTTTAGTCATGATTCTCTCCAATTGTAAACCTATTTTCTTGGATTTTTACTAATAAGAACAAAATATAGTGCTATTGCACAACATGAATCATGTAATTCATAGCTTATCTCAACTACAGAAGGGTCAATAATTTTTGTATACAAACTTCGACTACAAGCCAATATGAGAAAACAAATAAAATAAAAGGAAAAAGTTCAATTCTATTATTGAATTTAATAAAATTATGCATTTATGTATTTGATGATGTCCCCATCCATATTATACATATTGCATAGAAGGAGTAGTAGCTCGTATTCACCAATCATATCTATAGACAATTTGGATTGATAATATGGTTGGGATAATGAAGTTTTGGGTACACAAAATAAACTATAATGTGAGCATATGTATTCGATATTTTGTAATATACTAATTCAAATTGTATAATGTCATAGAAAATTGATTGTACATGCTAAGAAGAAATCTAAAGCAAGTCATATCTATCAATGACATACTAGAAACTTGAATCTAATAAAACATAACACACAAATAATGTAACATAACTAAAAATAAATGTAACATATATAAATAATAAGGAAATTAAATAAAACATTGCATTATACTCTTTAGAATAGTAAATTTTAGTATAAGAAGAATTATTACATATAAGAACAAAGTATAACTAAGGTGATCATTTTGTAAATATAAATAGAAACTAGAATACACTAGAAGAAATTATGATATGCATGCTAAGGAGGATCATAAATAGCATACTAGAAACTAAAATATAACACACAAATGAATAATTTTAGCATGGTTGAAAGGAATGTAATCCATAAATAAATAAATAAAGAAAAATTCTAAGAATAAAGTGTATTTTATTATTCTAAAGAGAATAAACTTCTGTACATAAGACTTATCTTATGAGGAACAAACTATAAATATGATGAACAAACTATAAATAGTATGGTCAAGGTTATACATAGAGATAAATTGTAATAGATTTGAAAAAAATATCATATATTATTGTTTTATAATAGAAAAATGATATGTAATATGATTATATCACATGTGGTGACAAGTCTTTTCTATCGCACTCTTCCATTTGGTTGTACTTCCCTAATAATATATTTGTACAACATGTCACTTTGTAGAAACTTCCACTCCATGGAAAGTAATGGATAGGTGTTAAGAGTATACACCATGTTTTGTATGGGAAATGAGGAAAAAATAATAAATTGTTGAAGCCACAATACGAAATTGAGTTTTCTTCCAAATTAGATAGATAAAAGAACAAAAGAAATAAAAAATTGTGAGAAATCAAATTCAATAATCTTGTTACAAGTGGGGAAGGATTCACACTCTATATCGCCATGTCAACTGGTATCAAGCCACTTTTAGGTTGTTGTAAATAAAAAGAGCACTCCAGGACAATGGAAATAAAAGAATTCAAAAGAAAAAATGATAAAAGACATATTTTTATTGATGTAGAAGATTTTAGGGTTGGAGGTTTCCACATCTTTCCCATCACTTCTCTAAAAGTCCTTTTTTAGGTAAATTGGGGTTCTGGTCACCTTAAGACCTCCCATGACAAAGACCCCTTACAAGTCATT
This sequence comes from Alisma plantago-aquatica, assembly GCA_963693085.1. Classification (NCBI taxonomy): domain Eukaryota; kingdom Viridiplantae; phylum Streptophyta; class Magnoliopsida; order Alismatales; family Alismataceae; genus Alisma; species Alisma plantago-aquatica. The sequence continues at coordinate 547,278,877 of OY856409.1, forward strand.
CGAACTGATGTTTAGGATTATAGGGGGATCAACATATGTGGGATGACAATAAGATCTTATTTTAAAATGAATAGAGTAACAACACAATATAATAGGGAAGTAGAACAGAGCAGTAGAACAACATAGGTATACAAAACATTTATAGAAGGAATTGTAGAACATATTACTATTTTAACAGTCTGTAGATGCTAACAGGACATGATGCATCAAATGAAGGATCCTCTAATCATTGTTTAATGCGGGAATAAAAATGAGAGGTATTTGGATCCTCTATCTTTAGGAGGTTCAAAGGGAGATATGGGTGAAATTTATAGGTTTATATTAGGGTTTGGGGTTCTAGACATAAACTTCTAGATGGAGATGGATACCCTAATGCACTACATCTGAGGAGTATGCACATTAAGGTGCTCTGCATGTGGCACATGGGGGGATGTCTTGGATCTATAGAGTGTCCTAGTCAGTTAAAAACTAGTTTCTCAATTTTCCAAGAATTCCAAAAATGTTCTGGAGAAAATCAAAGAAATCACAAACAAAGATAATTATAGATTATCTAGTCATATTTATCATGAAAAACAATTGAAATTCTGTGGGAAAAAGGAATATTTTTTGGATAATTCAACCGGGCAATCTATGAGAAAGAGCTTGTAAAAAACCAAAGTTGTGGAACAAATTGCATTTGGTTTGAAAAGAAGGTTTCTTTATAAAAAGTGAGAAACTGGGTGTAAGTGGAAGTAAATAGGCAAATTAAATATTTAGAAAAATGTAGAAAAGTGATAATGTGAAGAATGAGTAGAATGTGGGATGGAATCCATAACTAGCCATAGAATTTGCATTGTCATGACTTCACGTGAGAAAAAACTGGGGTATCAATAGTTTGTCCCTCTCAAGGCAGGGTTCAAATATAGGTACTTTCCTATATGTGACCAACATTTTATGCCCCTAGAATACTCATCATCATTAAGAGTTTTATCTACCACAAAAGCGACTGTTTCTAGTTCTTAAACTAGTGCATGTCAAATTCTCTTACGAACTTAAGCCTTAGTAAGATAAAGGGTGATTGTGAATAATGTGGAAGGGTTTGTGATTTGTCAAAACTTGATAAGATCAAGATTCAACGAACATGAAAACATAATGAATCTTCTCTACCTCTAAAAAAGAATTTTTAAAAATAGTAATCATCCCTTTTCCTACACATTTTTAGTTTTCAACGTTTTTTGGAGTGGGCCAATTCAGAGTTAGGACTAGAACTCTAAAAAGGCACAATATGGAGATTTTTCCTATATGAGACATGACTTGGATCATCAAGATTGGTGGTCTAATGTTAGAAAAGATTCCAGATTTATGGTGGCCTTCAGGCCAGTGACTGTATCAGTCAATTGTCTATCTATTGAAGTATCAGATTAAACATAGACTAGGCTTTTATGCAACGTCTAGTAAAAGGTGGTCTGCATGATATGTTCCTTCACTGGTTCATGTCCATCCCCTCAAGCATCAATGAGTAACTATCTTCAATTCTCTAGTTCTTACTTTTGGATATTTGATCCATGAATCAGGGTCATAAAATGGTTTTGGCAGTTTTTCATTTTCAAGTTATGATTCAAGATTGTCGATGGATGTGTGCATCAAAACAAAGCCAATGTCCTAGTCATGATGCATTTTTTGAAAATATTTGAATTAATTGGTATTCTTTATTTGCATATATGAGCATAAGATTGATTTAGTTTTAGGTCGTAGTCCAGAACCCTATGTATATATGAAAATGAGGTTTCTTTTAGTTGGCTTAGTTTTAGCTCATGATTTGTGACTCAAAAAGATTGGAAGATGAGCGGTGATTTTTGTTTAGTTTAAGGTCAATATCTAGGAACCAAAAAGATTGGAAAGTGACAAATTTGGTTGGTCCAGTTTTAGCTTGTGGTCTGGGACACTAAATGATTGGAAGATGATTTTAGTTTAGTTTTAGGTCATGATACTAGCCTAAAAGATTAGAAAGTGAGTAACATTATTGTTCCAATTTCCAGTCGTGGTTCGAGACTCTAACAAATTGGAAGATGAATTTGGTCCAGTTTAAGGTCATGATCCAGGACTCAAAAGATTGAAAAGTGAGAAATATAGTTAATTAAGTTTTAGGTTGTGGCGTGGGACCTTGGAGATCATAGTTAAATCAAAGAATTATTTTTCTTTACAAAAATGGGAATCTTCATCTTATTATTCCAAATTTTAGAATCCTCAAACTTTTGCAAAATTTTTAGCATTTTATTTATATATATATATATATTTATATTATAGTAATTTTACTGTTTTTTTTGTAATTTTCATAAGGTTATTTAAAGTCTACTAAAAATCCAAGGACATGTTTTCACTTTTTGCAAAAGTTTTTATTTTTAAAAGAGGGGAAATGGCAGTAGGGTTGAGCACCATTCACATTTCTTCGCTTGCATGAAGCAACAACAACAACGACCAACTCAGAGGTGATTGAACAACTATAGTGGTGAGGAGAGAGAGGGAGAGAGTTGTCAGATTGAGATAATTTGTCAGACCATCATCAATGAATTATAGTGTTCCTCTAGCCCTCCATGGTGATTCTACTGATGAAGGCTCTATGGAGGTGGAAGATGTTTAAGATGTCCTCTCTGGTTGTATTTTCATGCGGGTTTAGCTAGATCCATCTTAGGAAAGGTATAACTTTCATTTTTACAATTTAATTTGGCCATTTGACCCTTGATGGTGAAATTTGGTTTTTGGCTTTCCGATATTCTTTTCTATATCCTCTGATTGAGTTGATTTCAGTTGTTGTGGAAATCTCATGTCATTGCTGACATACTTCTATAGATGAAGGCTCGTGACTAGCATGAGGAGGACCATGTCATGGATAAGGAGTATGTGGGTGATGATGTGGGGGGGCAAGGTGTATCCATGGTATTCCTGGTATCTTCTTTTATTGGGTTTGTATTTGATTTATGAAATCTCTGATTGGTGTTTGTTGGGAAGGCGTCAAAGTGGTGCGAGCAAGATTGTTGGGGGACTACTCCCAGTTGAGTGGTTTGTGCTTCATCCTCAAATGCTATGGATGAATCTACATCACTGAGGTATTCGAGCCTGCAATGAGCAAAACTTAAATCTAGAATGGAGGGGAAAAATCACTGGGATCACCAGGAGGTCCTGGTAGCTAAAAAAATGTCTAGTTGAAGGGGATGTTGATGATGGTTGTAACTTTGAATAAAGGAGCTTCATAGTACACCCAATGGATGAGTGACTGTGGCATCTTAAAGAGGCTTTCATAATGTCTTTTGCCTCTCACTCCTTCCAAAAGGATCCACAGATCTTCCTTTAGCAGTAAAGGAAATGTCAAAGATGGATGTGGATTTTGGGAGGTTGGTGGGTACCCGATTGGTAACACATGAAGTGCTAGATGTCCAAGGTCAGGTGGAGGATCTGGCTCAGGTTTCCCCCATCATATTGACCTACATATAGGAGAATTGGTGGTGATATGAAAGAGATAACTACATATAAATCAACATGATAAGTATTTTTGCTCTACTCAAAATTCATGCAATCAACCTTGGGATAGATGGGATTTATGGTTGATATAGCATGTAACTCTAGTTCCTCTATGCAAGGAGTTTCCGCGGGTTCATGAGGGATAAAAATGGGGACATATTCCTTGCAGCCAATGAAAGGGGGCATGTGGACCTCTTCTAGGGTGGTGTCTCCCCTTCTAGATCAGCTGTATGTGGAATGAGATTTGGCTGTGATAAAATATGAGGAATTATTTCATAATCGGGGATTGGTGATTCCTTATCTAGAATAGGTTCAATCAAAGGGGATTGGTCATGGATAACATCTGGAATGATGTCAAGGATGGGAGGATTTGTTGGATATTCAAGACAAGAATGACTCTTGTGCTGTGACTTTTCATACTCAAGTAGTAGAGTCTCTAAAGGAAAGGTAGGCATACCAACACCCTCATCACATGCAAAATATGGTTCCATGGCTTTTGCTATTTCTTCAAGATCCGACATATATGACACAAAAAGTGGATCATCGTCATCGTCGGGAAGAACCATCTTGGGTTGTTCGAGATCTACAAGGGGAGTCTGTGATTGGGCCTCTAGTAAGATAGCTAGCATGGTTTGTTGATTTTTTAATATTTTTTTGCTCTTTTGCTATTTTTTCCAAGGCTCTAATCTGTTCCTCCTGTTGAGATGTATATTAATTTTAATAATAAGGTTCATAACCCCCAAAATTTTGTTGGTTACCCCTTCATACCCCCCATAAGGATCTTGGTCATAGTACCCCTCATATTGATTGTGGCATTGCTCTTCATAATAGTCTTCAGGAGATGTTGGATGGAAATTTCCATTACATCCACCTTGGTTGGAAGACTTGACATTACAAGGTGTCACCATAACATGATGAGACATATTTTGACAATTTGGACTCTTTGATTGGGCATCTAGCAAAGCCTCTATCAAGAGTTGATGTGTGTCTAGTTACTTTTGGGTTTCAAAATCAGATCTATATTCCCCAAAATGTTGTTGGTCATACCCCCCATTGGAATATGGATAGAAAGGTTCCTGATAATGGTTATCGAAAAAGTTTGGGTTAGGATTTTCATCATACCTACCAGGATAGGAAGAATCAAGATTATATAAGGTGCTACCGTAATCAAGGGACACATTAGGACAATATGGTGATGGATGGTTGTGATAACCATTCGATCGGTTTTGTGAGCCATAATTTGTTGACCACTCCATTTGAAAAGGTTTTTTTTATAATTCAAAAAAGAACTAAAGATTTGTACAAGACCATAAGTTACAAAAAAATCTAAGAGATTATGACACAAGATTAAAATTTACAAAATTAACTAATTTTTTTTTATAAACTAGCGCATTTACAGAAAAAATGTACTACTGGAATGGAAACTCGATAGAAAGAGGAGTAGCACTTCCAGAATGTTGCTCGAAAGGTATGAAAAATGAAACAAAGTTTTTCAAAAAAAATTTGGTTCGGAAAAAAAACAATTCGTTGTCCCCGGCAACGATGCCAAATTGATATGCGTTGCTTAGCACACCAATCACTAAGATTGTTAATCTTAGAGTTTAAACCTTTTTTTATCTTTCCGATTAAGGTTAGTATAGAAAAGATCGATCCCACAAGACAACTTTTTAAGATTGTTTTTTCTTAACCCAATTGCTTGAAGAACTTATTTATTTGTTTTTGGTATTTTTAGATTTAGAACGAGAATGTAAAAGTCAGTTTGGGTGATGATTGATTACACTAAGAATGAAAATTAAAGAAATTAAATTGCACTAAACAAAATATTATTTGCCCTGTAAAAGGTAAACAAAGATTGTTGTTAGCACAAAAAGCAATTATGAAAAAAAAGACTAATAATTAAAGCAAACAAAGATGATCGGTGACTGAAATCAAAGGGAGAGAATCGAGGCTTTAGGGGTTTTCACCACCTTAGCCTAGGCAAACGATTAATCCTTAACGACAAATTCGATGAAGACAAGTGAATTAAAATCCATTAAAGATGATCTTCACATGAGCTCATTGGTCTCGGTGCTCATATTTCTTAGTTCATCATCCTAAAAAGAGAAAATCTACAATCGTTTCAAAACTCTTATGCAATTGAGATTATCGTTCTAAACCCAAATTTCCAAGGTCATATCCATTTGGATTAACTTTTAATATTATCAATTAATTACTTTGATATATCAACTAGTTATCAATCTCAAAGGCCATCTAGAATCATTAAGGAAAATCCAAAAGCCATGTATAAGGGGTTATTCCCCTTGCCTTGATAAAAGACTACTCACTCATGGAGAAGGAGCAAGTAGAGACAGAGGAAGGAAGTGATCTAGCCATATTTGAGTCTTAAGACTACTGATCCTCAATTAGAGACAATTAAAATGCCTCTCTCTTCCTATCTTACTCGATTTCTCAATAGAGGGGAGGAGTAGATAATGAATAACTAGATCTAAACACAACAGAAATAACGGGATTGAAAATAACACTTAACATAGATGAAATGCTACTTTATTGCTTAAGAGCGAGATTACAGAAATAAACTGCTCCAGAAATCCTTCGTACAAAAAGTAATTATGAAATGAGGAGGAAGTGCCCCTCCTTTTATAGGAGAAGGAGGGGAGTAAGCCCTAAGAGAATACAAAGAGTTTGAGGCTATTGGAAAGACTTAATTAAAAAAATAATGATTGTCAATCCTTGATTGCTCTCTCTAGTATGTTCTGTAGATTTCCATATTTGGACTTTCGAACGTATTTATCCTTTGTAAAACACTCAAAAGAAGTTTACAAATATATTTTTCCTCTATATCTTGTAATTATCTTTCCAAAACATATTTATATTACAAATTTGGAATATATATGTGGAAGTTATGACTATTTTGGTGAGAGGTATATCAGACTCTATGAGAAAACGTGAGGCTACGTTCACTGGTTAATTGCACAGTCAATTAAATGCCAAAATTGCCGCAAAACATGCCTTTTCTATAGCCAATAAAATTCTATTTTTATTCCATACTTGATCTTGAAATTCCGCCTTTAGACGCAAAAGATATGGCTATTTTGGTGACGGGTATCTCAGGCACTGCAGGAATATTTGAAAAGCATCATATCTTCATCTTTTATTATCTCGATTTAAATACTTAGATAATTCCTAAAAATTAAGAGAAATCTCATAAAAATTTAGAAAGATAATATCGAGAAGATAAAAGTGCTATTTATTTTCGAATTAAGCTAAAATTAATAAAAAAAGTCATAATTAATTATTCTAAATGAAGCAAAAACAAGAGATGAATATGCATTCATCATGTACTGCTACATACGAAGGCTCGTGACTAGCATGAGGAGGACCATGTCATGGATAAGGAGGATGTGGGTGATGATGTGGGGGGGCAAGGTGTATCCATGGTATTCCTGGTATCTTCTTTTGTTGGGTTTGTATTTGATTTATGAAATCTCTGATTGGTGTTTGTTGGGAAGGCATCAAAGTGGTGCGAGCAAGATTTTTGGGGGACTGCTCCCAACTGAGTGGTTTGTGATTCATCCTCAAATTCTATGGACAAATCTACATAACTGAGGTCTTCGAGCTTGCAATGAGATATAACATGAAAACTTTTCTCCATGTTGTTTCCTTTCTATTTTTTGAGCTTGAATTGTTCTTTTCTCCATGTAGTGACAGTTTGACTTTGTCTCTCACCTTATTTCTCTAAGGTTTGATATTTCCAAATGTTAAGTGGAGGACTCATCCAAATGAGTTGGGTCTATTGTGTAAGGAGTGGGACCCGAGTGGGGATCCACTCCCTACATTTATTTTAAAAAATAACAAGCAAGCCAATCCTATAATTTCCACAATATTAAAAATGGAAAAAGGTTGCATAATGTTCCTCAATATAGTATGGACATCAAGCGAAATAATAATTGAGCAGCAGAAAATAAAACTAAGCTATTATATGGCTTCAAAAAAATCCACAACACATTCATAACAAGTCCAAGAAGGATAAATAAAAGGAAACTAGTAAAGCATCTAGATAGAATAGTTGTAGTGGGAAACCTAAGAATTTTAGAATATATCCTCAATATCTATTCTTGGGTAGTAGGTGCCTCAAAACCTTGGTCCACAAACTGTTGGACAACTGATTGTTGCTCCCATGGGAAGTTTGGGAACAACCCAAGAAATGGATTAAAAAATGGTATGCCTCAAATGAAACTATTATGTGCATAATGTAAGGCATTTAGACATTTTCACAACACAAAGTACAAAATATCTACCTAAGTTCCTACAAGAGGGGGCCATTTGTATCTAGATATTTCAACAGAAGTGTTCATCAAATGGATGAGGAATTTTGAAAATATAAGAGGGCCAACTGAGATAAATAAGATTCTTACCATAAAACATTTCAAAATTCATAAAATTATACAATTGCATGCATATTTAGTATAGACTAGATCTACCTACGTAGGGCCAAGACACCTTTGAATCATTGGCCTATAATGGGAAAAGTAGTCACACCCAGGGAAAAATAGACACACCCAATATATATATATATATATATATATATATATATATATAGAGAGAGAGAGAGAGAGAGAGAGAGAGAGAGAGAGAGAGTCAGGCTAGAATACACTCGAGTGTATCTGGAGCGGAATACACTCAAGTAGTTTTCCATGAAGCAATATGTTTTGATCATCTAATCCGTTGATCTTCTTAAACATGTTGTGAACAACTCATACGCAAAATTTGAGCACATTTGGATATGTATAGCTCATGCTATGAAGACCGCAAAAATTATGCATTTCAAATTAGTTTCGCGCTTCGATTTTGTTGCCCTTGGATGAATGACTTACACTCATCCAAATGGACTCAAAATTTGTATGTAACCTAGTTATAGTATGACGGTGAAGATCAATGGTTTACATTTTGCAAAAAATAGTCTTGATATGCAAACACACTTGAGTGTATTCGTGTGATCCGTATACTTGAGTGTATTCTAGCCTGACTCTCTCTCTCTCGCTCTCTCTCTCTCTCTCTATATATATATATATATATATATATATTCAGGGTAGAAAAGGTGCACCCTGGATGAAGAAGACACATCCCAATGGTTACACATAAACATCTACTATAGATAATCCAGTCTAAGACAATGAACTTATAATAGAGTGGCAAGATAACTATGTTCAATAAATATCACATCCCAAGAGCTTTTTAGCACAATCAATGATAACATAGAAGGGGGGTTATAAAACAAATCTCTACGAATGATAAAATATTAAAATGAGTCAAAAAGGAAGTTATATAAGAGAATGCCTCATTTTTTCAAATATAGGTTCTTAGTCATTTAAATGCTGAAAATAATATAGGGTTGTGTAAGACTCCTGACCTAGCTTAGTGCTTGATCTTGCTTTCTTTGGTTAATAAGATGCTTAAACCTTAATCTAGGCATGTGATACACCTTAATAACATGTGACATGCTTATGTTTTCAGTTTAGTCCAGTTTGATTGATGTTTGAGCTAGCTATGCTATATGAGTGCTTATTCTAGACCAAGTTATAGTTTACCCATGTTCAAGGTTTATCTTGCAATTTGTCATATGTTGGATGTGACTCTTATGCCTTAGCATCATGAGAGAGAGAATGATGCATAGGGGCGCCTTGTTGGACCTTGGTTGTTGAGGTGGCATCATGTGTGTTGATGTTAGGGTTTGCATGGGTGCATGAGTTGATGATGGTGTCGACCATGTTGTTGATCCTTGACTGTAGCGCCCAATGTGCTTTGTGTCCTTTAGAGTGTTTTGACTAAAGCACCTTTCTTGGTTGTGTTTGTAGTGACCTATGTTCCTTGTCCTTGGTTTTGGTTACTAGGGTTTGGCCGGTGCTTTGGTGCGTCGACCCTTTGTCTTAGGTGACATGGTTAGCATTCTCTACCATGGTGACCCTTGGTTTTGCTTCGATCGAAGAAGGGTAGTGGACCTAGTGGTCGCTACCAAGCCTTATTTTTATCACCCTTTTATGCATGCATATCTTGAGTTTCAGTATGGCCGAGGTTTTGAGGGACAAGTGTCCTTAGGGTTTCTAGTATCTTGACACCTCATATCCCTTTACCTATCTCCTACCCTTGGGTATTTATACACCTTCTTTCACATGCAAGTAACCCTTTCTTCTCTCTTCTTGCTTGAGGTTGGCCCTTGATCCTGGTGGTGCAAGTGGATGTGCTAGAGCTTGAAGAAGAAGGTTGAACCTTTATATGTGGTGATATAGGGCTTGATCATCTCCCTTGTGGTGGTTCTTGGTGATCCTTGATCTTGGTAAGTGGTTTATCTTTCTTGATCTCATTTTCTTGAAACCCTACCCCTTTCTTTCTTCTCTAGGCCAGACTATGGTTCTCCATGGTGGCTTTCTTGAAGAGATGCTCTCCAATAGAGGTCAAATCCATGGTTCTCCATGGTACTACCTGAGTGACATGAATATCTCCTCTTTCCCATAACTTTTTTAGCCTAGGGTTTTTACCCTCTCTCTCTCTGTTGAGCTTCCTTTGACCGTGGTGTGTTCTTCTTCTCTTGAGGTGATCTTTCTTGGCCGTGGAGTTTATCCAAGCTTGGCATTTCCTCTCTCTCTTGTAGATTCTTGGCTTTTGGAGTTGACCTTCACCTCAAGGCGGGTTATATAACTCTTCCCTCCTCTATTGTTGCACCTGATCTTGCATGCGTGTTATATGATCTCTAAAATGTGATTATAGGATGCTTGATGATTTTACCTTGATTTAAGGTTTAATATTATGAAGTAAACTTGTATAGTTTGCTCTTTCTCCTAAATCTTAATTCTTGTACCCAAAATGTATGGATGGTGGAGTTACTAGGATTGCATGCAACATCTTGATCATTGGTTTTATCACCCTGATATGGTCCAACCATCTTGAAGGAGATGGGAGTTTTGGTTCTTGTTTCATGTGTTTGATATTTGGTTCACTCTCTCATGGCATGGTTTCTTTGATGATCTTGGTGATGGTCATTTTAGGGTTTTGATTTCCATCTTTTCATGGAGTTTTCACCTTGGTGATGCTTGAGTAGCCTGATGTTAATCATCTATTTTGGTTGACTTGCATTCTTGGTTTCTTGTGGCCGCTAACACCATGTTAGTGGTGAGCTTGGTTTCGATTGATTGCCATAAATTTAATCCTAGATACCTAGATCGCTACACATGAGTCTCTATTGTGGTCTCAATGCTTGAGCCCTTATGTTGGCCGCTACATAAGATGGCTTGTTTGGTCAAAATGGTTTTTGGTTGATGGATGGTCTCTAGGATATGGTGTTTTTTGTTGCAACAAACCCATAACCCTAGTTTCTCTTACGGTCACTACATGTATTTTAGTTTGGTTGGTCTCTACACCTTGATCCATGGAGGTCGCTACACCCTGATTCATGTATGGTCGCTATGCTTTATGTACATCTTGGTTTGGTCACTACATGTGCTAACCCTTATGGTCACTACAGTACCCCATCATGGTCAATACATGTTGTTGTTTTGAATGCTTCGTTGGTCATGATGATGTTTCTTCTATGTACCCAAGAATGTGGGAAGTGATGTACCTAGGGTTTGTTATGGAAACCCTAATTGACTATCTATGAGAAACCCTAACCCAATTATGAGTACATTTTGTAAGGCTTATCTTGCTTGAAGTGATTATCATGTAATGATGTTTTCTCTCTCCTACTTGTGTAACCCTAATGTTGCAGGTTGAATGAACATCATAGCTTGTGGTTGCTATGGTATTTCTGATATGACACAGGGTGATGATTATGAACCTTTGTGAGGCATGATGAGATAGTGATGTTATGCATGAACTGTGTGATTGAGTCTTATGACATGGCAGAGGCTTTGTGCCTAGTTTGAGGTGATATCCTCTAGTGATGTGATAAGGGATGATTATCCCATGATGATATGATGATGATGATGGCATGGTATAAGGTACTGAGACATTATCAGGTGATGGTGTGATCAACTTTACGCTTAATACATTTTATATCTTTTGAGGTTGCAATCTTCCCCTATCTTTGTAGAATTTTTCTATGGTTTTTATGTTGTAACTTGATTAATGCACTAAAAGGTACCCAATTGGGAATAATTAATCAAGTGTAACCCTAGTCATGTAGGTTGCCCTGAGCCATAGATCCAACTTCAATGTCAGTACTTGATGGATGGTGAAATGACTAATTCCTATGGGAAGCTCGGAGCACATATTGTTGAATCTATAGGGGTGTAAGTTGAGGATATATCCTTGCATCCACAATCATTAGTTTTGAGGATGGCTATGGTCATGCCTCAGTAGGAGAACGGTTGAGGCTGTCTCTCAGGTGATATGTTTTTGGGGATGGTTGCGATCATACCCTAGAAGGAGAACGGATGCGGTCATATCTCAATAGTGATGTGCCTATATACCTAGGAAGACTAGGCTGGTTTGCAGTTTGATTCTATATGTCACTATGGAGGACTCAGACTGACCGAGGGTGTGGGAGATCCTGGGAGTCTGAATCTCCTAGATCTTTTCTGGCATTGATTTTGTCTTAGCAATGGTCAGTTGGATTATTAGTGGTATATATCATCTCCACAGGGCATAATAAAAGACGTAATAAAACCATGTAGTATATTTGCTTAGGGCCAAAAATATGATTTACATTGGATGACCCCTTTGGTTTGTTTCTTATACTATTTAGTTGATAACAATTATAAATGTTCTTCATATTCCTTCTGAGAATATATGATAATCTACTTATCAGTTGTAGCTGGTTAAACTACTTAATCTGTGTTTATCAATTTTACTTATTCATTTAACTGAATCTGCTCATCTTGTTAATAGTATTACCTTCCTGCTATATAAACTATATATGTTAATAATAGTTGTTGGCGAAGAGTTATATCACTTTATGGAAGGTTGGTCTCACCCCATGGGTTTGCACATCTTTTAGGTGGTCGTTCATGACATGGTAGAGATCATGTGGTTGAGGAAGAGCAATAAGGAGACAAGTAGTTGTTGAAGGTTGGGTATGCTTCTAGTGTTTTGTAGTAGAGTCGCATGTGTCATCCTTGTACTCTCAGGCCCTTCGGGGTATTTTGTAGATGTTGTACATCAATGCAAGGTTTTTGGCAGTATACCATGGTTTTACATGTATAGCTTTTATATATATATATATATATAAATATATATATATATATATATATATATATATATATATAAACATGTTATCTTTTGTAAGAGGTTGTGGCAAGATGGCCACTGTATAGTGATGTATATACCTTAATGGTATGATATGTGATACATGTGGTAAACATGTTATCTTTTGTAAGAGGTTGTGGCAAGATGGCCACTGTATAGTGATGTATATACCTTAATGGTATGATATGTGATACATGTGGCACAGTTTGTGGACTTCCATGTAATATGCTTTCGCTTGTGAATATATAAGTGATCAAATTTATATTATCATCTTTTCTGGTAATGTGGATGTTTAGTGTTAATTCCACACTTTGATTTGAGTGATCTCACTTTGGTGTGATCGGTGTGTCACAGGTTGCACATACCTCAAATTAAGGATCATAATCCAACAAGATTCCTAATGTTAGGGTTCAAGGAAAATCAACACCTAAACATTACATATATTCTTTAGGGTCATATATATTACATTCAATTTATTTAACTGTAGAAATCACTTTATTAAAACCTCAATGTTAGATTGTGGAACCTATCTCAAAAAATTGTGCTTTTTTCACAAACATAAATTTTATATTTTTTCGGTAAACGTTTAATTATTTATGCTTTTTGTAGATATAAATAATTTTAGATTTATTAAATAAGAAAATTGAATCCAATGAGAAATGTGCATTGACATCCAATTATTGATCAAGCACATGTGACTAGGCATACTGGTTATTTAACCCACAAACAAAACAATGTGCGTCGTGAATCAAATAAATGTCCAACAGACTGAATAACCCTTACAAAATTAATCACGTAATTAAAATAGCTTGGACAAAATAGGAGTTTCACTCGCTTGGTTCCTTCTTCCCTAACTTGAAACAACAAAAGCTCAACATGAAGATCGAAATCTGATCAATTCAGTGATTTGTAGTCATGATCAACCATTTAGGACCACCTCTGAGTTCCTCACCCAACGATGAACTTTTCGAGCTAAAATTCAGACCTTATGGTGCACATGACCACTAGTTGTGATATGTGACCATGTCCTGAGTTGCTGGGAGTGAAGGTTTGAAACTTGAAAATCTGATTGAACTTCAGACTATGAGTCTTTCTGTAAGAATGCATCAAGTCAAATGGGAAACTGTGAAGGAAAAAGGGCCTCCATGGCCATAGAAGTCTTCGAGAACCCAAGCAAAATAATGGAGGAACTTAAGATCAAAATCCATCACATAATGGGCAACAACCTGAATGGATCTAAGGAAAAGATTCCAAAAGAACATTAAATTCACACACTAATGTTTCCATTACTAGAGACGGCAAGAAGAGAACCATGGTGAACGAGCAAAGTATTGTGGAGTAGGTAGCTTGTCAATGTGGAAATCTAGAAAAACTTGCGGTGAGATGATTGCATAAAAGGAAACATGGGAGGTTAAGGAATGTTACCTAGAGTCTAATTGACTCAAAGTGATGAGGGTGCATGTGGAGAATATCTAATGATCAATGGAGAAGCTCGTGTCCTGTCAACCAACATATATGGCCTTGTGAGCAATTGATTGGTCTGTGAAGTAAATGATGGGTAGACAAAGCCTTTTAGATCACTTCTTGGGGATGAGATAGTGTAGATGTGAAACCTGGCCTCAAGTATTGCTAATAGTTGTAAGCTAGGAGTGGCAATTTGGGCATTGATTGCATGAACATCGAGAGGAGAAATGGGAGGGCTCGAACTATGGAGAATGATGAGACAAAGCAGAAGAAGAAAGGGGAGGATGGGATCCAGTGTCGAGGCAGAATAGTGTAATGAATGTCTGGTTGTTGCGGGGAGAAGAAATGTGAGGTGGGAGATGACACTCCACCATTTTATCCCACTTAAGTGGGAAAATCACATAGCTAGCCCTCAGTGGGAGCGATACATATGAAAAATAACCAACCATGGAAAATTAGCATACATCTTAATGTATTTAATTAAATACCTTAGGTTCATCTATAGACTTCTTTCTCTCTTCAATTGGGGATGCTAACACTGCCCAATTAAACTAAAATTTTACATGGTGACTAATTAAGATGTGATAAAAATATCAATTTTGCCTTTTGGGATAATTTAGAATGGGATTTAATTATCTGAAGGCTAAGTATGTTTAATGTGCATTTGTCACTTTCATGAATCAATTATAAAGATATACTTCAAATTATCCCTAATATCCTCATACAACTCAACTAAGAAATTTCTAGAGTGTCAACTAGGGTTAGACTCTTCAATAGGTGCATTTATGTGCCTAAACCTTATTACTAAGCTAATTATATGATTTCCCATTTATTTTCATGAAAATCGTTTAATATTTAAGATTTGTCTTTATTCATCCAAAAATTACTAACATTGTTTGATTATAGGAAAAAAAGAACGTGACATAAAACATAGAGGAAACAGAGGGTTTATAATTTACCTAAGGTTAAATATGCCACAACACACCAGCCCTTAAAAAGATTTCATCCAGGAAATATCAAGCAAAGAGGGAGGGGTGAGTATGTAGCATCTCATCCTTGAGCTCCCAGGTGGTCTCTTTGAGCCCATGGTAATTCCATAGAATCTTCACAAGCTCAATTTCCTTGCTTTTCAACTTCTTTACTCTAGAGTCTAAAATCTTCACTAGAAACTCCTTAAGGGTAGAATAGTCAACACATGAAAGGGATCCTTCATGTACTTCTTTAAAATAGAGACGTGAAATACATTATGAATCTTGTCATATATTGGTGGAAGAGCGAGATGATAGGATCACTCTCCAACCTTATCTAAGATCTCAAATGGTCCCACATATTGAGGGCTCAGTTTGCATTCAACCTTTGACCTAGAAATAGATCAGATGGGCTTAACTTTTAGAACATGTAATCCACCATAGGAAGTTCACATCAGACCTCTTCTTATCAACATACATATTTTGTTTGTCCTAGGTAGATTTCATCCTTTCCTTTAGCAAATATATTTTATAAGTCATCATCTATATTCCATCATTCTTAATCGTAGAACACTCTCCCACATCATCTCTATGCAGTGGGTAACAATAGGGTCGACCATGGAGTGCTTCTAAAGGTGGCATACTGATGCAAGCCTGGTAGCTATTATTGTATGCAAACTTGTCCAGTGCAAGATGCTTATCCCAAGTACCTCCCCAATCCATCACACAAGCATGCAACAAGTCCACTACAATCTAGACAGTTTGTTCCAATTTTCCATCAGTTTGCAGGTGGTAATCTATACTGAAACAAAAGTCACAATCCATCTCATCTTGTATCTGCATCCACAAGCATGAGTTAAAATTCATATCAAGATAAAGAAACTATCACCTTTGGAACTCCATGCATACGAACAACATAGTTCAAATATAACTATGCCATGTGAGAAACCATGTAGGTACTTTGAAAGGGCAAAAGGTGGAAAACTTGGTTAGGCGATCAAAGACGGTCGATAACACATCTATCCATTCTTTGATTTTGTAAAACTGGTCATACAATCCATGGTGATCTTTTACCACTTCCACTCAGGTATTTCAAGTGGGTCGAGAAGGCCACCAGGTCATTGATGCTTTATTTTACCTTGTTGGCAAGTCAAACACTTAGAAATGAATGTGGTGATGTTTCTCATAATATTCCTCCACCAGGATCCCTTTTGGAGGTCCTTGTACATCTTTGTTATACTGGGATGTATTGTGTACTTCAATCTGTGGGCTTCTCTTAGATCTCTGTACCTCAGATCATCCACATTAGGTATATGTAGTCCATGACAAAAACAAGTGGCTCCATCCACTCCAACATAGAACTCAAACTGAGGTTTCCCCGATAGAGACTTTATTTCCTCCTATTTGGAACTAGCTAATTGGGCAGTGAAAACTTCCAAAATCTAGGAAGGGGTAATAGATAGGCTGGACACGTGTACTCTCATCTGGTCTATGATCACATCCTCAATAATCTCTTATAATTCAGGTCTCAAATGTGACACATGTTCCATACTCCTTCATAAGAAAAAAATAAAGTGAAGCACAAATCGAATCCTTCTTCCTATTTAGGGTGTCTGCAACAAAATTGGCTTTGCCATAATGGTAAGTGATGGTGAATTCATCAGATATCCTAAACTTTTATGATTGGAGAAAACATCAAACTATAATGTATACAAGTAGTGTCTCCAAATCTTTAGAAAGTATGGGTGTTAATTCTAGATCATGCATCAATCAATTTTCCTCATTTGGCTTCAAGTGATGAGATGCGCAGGCGATCAAACATCCTTCTTGCATAAGGACACAACCCGACCCTTATTTGTTGCATCAATATAGATAACATAGGGTTTACCTTTGATGGGTAGGGAAAGAACAAGTGCATGAGTCAAGCATCTCTTCAGTTCCAAGAAACTCTTCTCACATTCAGGACTCTAGACAAACCTTGCATCCTTGAATGTCAACTTCATCATGGGAAGAGCAAACTCAGAGAAATTTTAAAAGAATCTTTTGTAGTAATCCACTAGGACAAAAAAATTATGTATCTCAAAATTCTTAGGCGATTGTTACTTCATCACTGCTTCAATCTTGGTTAAATCGACAACAATGTGACCAACATAGATCACATGGTCCAGAAACATAACTTCTCCCATCCAAAACTCACTCTTAGAAAAATTTGCATACAGCTGGTGCTCTTATAAAGATTGAAGAACAATTTGCAGATGCTCACAGTGTTGGTGCATTGACTCGGAATAAATATGAACATCATCAATGAACGCCACTACAAATCTATCCAAATAAGGGTAGAAAACCCAATTCATTAAATCCATGAAGGCGGAAGGGGTATTAGTCAAGACAAAATGAATAATTAAAAACTTATAACGCCCATAATGTGTGCAAAAGGCCATCTTCAAAACGTCATCATCCATCACGCACATCTAATAGTAATCTCTATGCATGTTCATCTTTGAGAAAATTTTGGCAAACTTCAATAGGTCAAACAAGTCGTCAATGTATGGTAGAGGGTAGAGATTCTTCACAATCACTTGATTTAGCATGTAGTAGTCATGCACATCCACATCAAACCATCCCTCTTATTTATGAAAAGAACTAGATATACCCATGGTGACACACTAGGGCATACAAACCCCATGTCTAAGAGTTCATGTAGCTATTTTTTAGCTCAACAAGTTCCACAGGTGCCATGCAATATGGAAGCTTTGAGATAGGGGATTCTCCTAGTATGAGATCGATGGAAAACTCAACCTCTAGAGAAGGAGTAACCCACCAGGCACTTCATCAGGAAAGTCACGTACTACATCAATATTATTGAGCTTGGGAGGTGTAGGATTGAGAACAATGGATGCTAAATAGGGCCTACAACCATGCCACATGAGCTTTTCTCTTTAAGTGATGAGATAATGAATCACTGTCATCCTAATTTCTACCTGTGATACAGAAATTCTCATCGCCAGGATGAAACAAACTAACCTTATTTTCTCTATATAATAAGGATACATCATATTTCTTCATAGTACATCCCCAAGTTCACATCAAAAGCCATCATGTTAAGGAGGATAAAATTTGTCACAAACATCTTACCCAATTTAAAAAGGTCAAAAGGAGGGATTTTATGATAAGAAGAAAATACCCTACCACTAGGGGTTTGTAGATCTAGAATATGATCCATGTACTCAGGTTTTATCTCTATCATAACTACAAGCTTGGATGTGGAAGTATTCAATGAATAAGAATCAAACAAAGCTTTTATAGGTGGCTGGAGTAAGTGCTTAGTACCTTCAATAACCTCAGTAACTTCTTCAAAATCCAAAACATCAAGGGAAAAAATGCGCCTGACATGCCTCTCAATAAGAGGACGTCTCCCTTATTGGTTGTTGGTGTTATTGTTGTTTCTCTATGGCTGATTCTGACACTGCTGTGGTTGTTGCTGCTATGTAGCTAGATGAGCCGGTGTGGAACATTATTGCAAGTGAGGGCACTAGGGCTTGATGTACTAGGCTTGGCCACACTAATCGCAAGACACATGTCTGTCATCTCTTGGTGCTCTAGGGTTTCCTAGAAAGCATTTTCCTAGGGGGTGGCATAGACAACATCTACACTTCTCAAACCGATAGTCATCACTAGAGTTATTCCTTTTGTTGTTGTTGTTGTGCAACGAGGTCTAAAACTAGGATATGTCTCCACTCCCAATACTTTATCCACCATCTGTTGAATTGTGAGATGGAGTTGTGGAACCAAAGCATGCCTAATGTGATAACTCAAACCTTTCAGAAGGAGAGTAGCTCAGAGAGTCTCCTCTAAACCAGTAGCATAGCGCTCCAAGAGAAGAAAATTCTGAACAAAGGTAGAAACTCTCATTGAACCTTTCTTTAGACTATAGAAATAAACCTCCTTCTTCCTTAGAGTGACAGAGCAGATGTACTTCTCTCAAAAGAGTGCAAGAAATTGCTCGTAGGACATATAATAAGTGTCAGGGTATGAGCGACCCCATTCCACCAAACACGAGCCAACCTGTCAATAACATAAGATGTGAAGCAGACATTCTGCTAAGGAGGGAACACCCTGTGTTTGAAGGTATGCTTGAATGATAAAACCCATTCATCATCCTTGTCTACCATTTCAATCTCTCTTCACCATTGAAGTATAGTGGAAACATCTTTATGAACTCTGTTAGAGAATACTTCTTGGGCTTCTTGTCCCCAATGTTAGCATTGAACCCAACATCAAAGAAGTAAGAGAAGTCGACATAGGAAATTCAGACCTTGATCGAGTGTAAGGCTGGGAAGAGGAGGAACGGATGAAACAACAGACACTGCAACCACTAGATGTACTTTAGGATTGACTTGGATGTGGGGAGTTTGCAATTGTGGGTTGTTCAAGGGCATCCCAAAATATGTTTTTTGCATAGCATTGAACCCAATTTTGTTATCCCATAGTCGGGTGGAGTCACCACCTCAAAAAGATTATTTCTCCTAAAAGTTGGGAAAACAATGGT
Source organism: Alisma plantago-aquatica (assembly GCA_963693085.1). Taxonomy (NCBI): domain Eukaryota; kingdom Viridiplantae; phylum Streptophyta; class Magnoliopsida; order Alismatales; family Alismataceae; genus Alisma; species Alisma plantago-aquatica. The sequence goes on from OY856409.1 coordinate 547,298,596, forward strand.
AACAACCTAATAATATATGTTCTGATATAGCTAGTTTCATCGACTACTTTTATGCTTTGATGCCATGTCTTAAGGAGTGGGACTCGAGAGGGGATCCAATCCTGACATTTATTTTGAAAAATAACACGCAATCTAATCCAATAATTTCCACAATATTAAAAAGGGAAAAAGGTTGCAAAGATTTCTCAAAATCATATGGACATCAAGAAAAAGAGTACTTGAGCAGGGGAAAATAAAACGAGTCCATTACATGGCTTTAGTAAAGTCCAAAAAATGTCCATAACAAGTCCAAGAAGGATAAATAAATGGAAACCAATAAGGCATCTAGATAGGACAATTATAGTGGGAAATCTAGGCAACTTAGAAGATATCCTCAAGACCTACTCCTGGGAAGTTGAGCCTTAAAATGTTGGTCCATAAAATTTTGGTCAATTGGTTTTTGTTCCCCTGGGAAGTTTGGGAAAAACCTAAAAAAAGATTAAAAAAATGGTATTCATCAGAATAAATTGGTATATGTGCATAATATAGGGCATTTGGGCATTTTAATAACACAAAGTAAAAAAGAGGGATTTCTCGCAAGAAGAGACCATTTGCATTTTGGTAAGTTCAAGAGAAGTGTTCATAAAAATATGAGGTACTTTATATATAAGAGTTCCAATTGGGATAAACAAGATTCTTGCCATTGAAACATTTCACAATTCATAAAATTACATTTGCATGCATATTCAGTATAGAGTAGATCTACCTACAAAGGGACAAGACACCATTAGATCATTGGCATGAAGTGGGCAGAGTAGACACACCCAGAGTAGAGTAGACATGCCCAAAATATATATTATTAGGGTGGAAATAGCATACCACATGTGGAGAAGATGCACACTAATGATTATACATAAGCATCTATAATAAATAAACCAGTCTTAAACAATGCACACATAATAGATGTAATGATAATTATGTTCAATAAATATCACACTCCAAGAGGTTTTTAGCACATTCATTGATAGCATGGCAGTGAAGTTATAAATCCAAATAAATGAGAATGATAAAATATCAAAATGAGTCAAAAGGGAAGTTATACAAGATAATGCCTCATTATTTGAAATATACGTTGTTAGTCATTTAAATTCCCAAAATAATAGGGGGTTGCACATACCTCAAATTGAGGATGAGCATGTGGAGGAATAATGATGTAATGGATGTCTAGCTATTGTCGGGAGAAGAAACATGAGGTGGAAGATAACATTCCCACCATCCAATCACAAATAAGTGGTTAGATCATGAGATTGGCCCTCACCTGGAGTGTGACACAGGAAAAACAACCAACTATAGAAAAATAACATACATCTTAAGGTATTTAATTAAATACCTTAGGTTAATCAATATATTTCTTGCTCCCTTCATTTGGGGAAGCAACAAATGCCCAATTAAATTGAAAATTTTCATGGTGACTAATTAAGATGTGATAAACACATCAATTTTGCCTTTTGGTATCATTTATGATGGGATTTAGTTATTTGAAGGCTAAGTATGTTTAGTGTGAATTTATCATTATCACTAATCAATTATAAATATATACTTCAAATTATCCCTATTATCCTCATCCAACTCAACTAATAACTTTCTAGAGTTTCAACCAGGGTTATACCCTTTAATAGGTGCATTTTTTGACTAAACCTTATCATTGAGTTAATTATTTAATATCCCATTTATTTTCATGAAAATGGTTCAATATTTAGGATATTACTTTAAGTCATCCAAACATTAATAACATGGTTTAATTCTAGGAAAAAGAGAACCTGACATAAAAACATAGAGGAAAAAGAGGGTTTAGAATTTATCTAGGGTTTGGTATGTTACATATTGTATGGATGCTTTGTTGCTAAGGAGGTATCTGTGATTGAGGGGACCAATTTTGTTAGCATTTTCCAGTGTGGGTAATCAATAGGCCCTATATCCTTCCTTTGATTGAGAACTCTCTCCCCAAGACTAGTTTGTTTCATTTTGCTTTTGGTGAGCTATCCATCACCCCTAGTTAGTTTGTCAGGATTACTAGATTAGGGTTGTTGGGACCCCTATCCATTTTCTACCTAAATGATAGGAGCAGGGATTTCACCATGTGGTAGGGGTTACTCGAGGTGAACCCTAAGTCCATTGAGATGGCCTTTAGATATTAGGTCAAGTCTACTTGGTTGAAAGCCACCTTCTTTCACGAGGGTGAACATTGGAGCACCAATGACCCTTTTATGCAGCCCTTGGTCAGGGTGTTCTTACTTGTCTTGATCATTGATTGCTCATTTAGCAACAACACAGGGAATAAGGGAGACATTGGTTGGTTCTCCTTCCTTCTTGATTTGGACGTGGTTACCTCCTTTGATGGGGGAGGAGGTGTGTATTCCCATCCTTTGACATACTTGAGGAGGTGTCTTTCAAGAGACTTCAAGGGGAGATGTTCCTAGCTATGAAGGATTGAGGTTTCTTCATAGGCTTGATTGTAGTAAGTCTTTAACCTATAGCTTTGTATTTTTGCTTTGAAATATTTATAGTAGCTGAACTTGCTAATCATTCTTTATAGATGTGGGGCTATAAACACTTTTGAATACATAGACATGTCACTCTGAGCAGACTAAAGGGTTATCATCATGTGTCCCTCCCTACATCTCGTCATAGGGTTGGATATAGTAGCAGGGTGCAATATGAGTAGTAAAGGGGTGAACTAGAAACGATGACCGTAGATGAGGTATGTGTAGTACTTTAACACTATATTATCTTGTGCGTGCATACTTTAGCTGGATCCAGTTTTTTGTCATTCCTAGGTCTTCTTCAGGATCTTATCCAAGTCAACTATGGTGAGGTGACTACATCATCTGCAACCTTCTTTGAGGTGTTGTCTTTGGATGCTTTCCAGATCCAATTTGTTTTGGTATTTATGCCTAGAGAGCCAATCATATGATGACCATAATGAGACATCATAAACTTAATTTGATAATAATGAAGGTTATCTTGTCTATTATGTTTGTCTCAGTCATGAGATGATGGCATGAACATGATCGATGTCTAAAGAATGATGTTATTCGATGACATATGTCTCTAGGTTAAGGACATGTACAATGAGATCATGTGTATGACAGTATACATACATTCTTGTTATGTCCTAGTCAGACATTACTGTGGAAGAAAAATAGACAACAATATTACATAAGACTTGAAGTCACTACACTCATAACATGTCGTTCTTAGACTTGAAGTCACTACACTCATAGCATGTCAAAGTGATAGTAGCTCTTAGACTTGAAGTCACTACACTCATAACATGTCATTCCATGAACTTTGACACCATCCAACGTGACCTTGAATAAGGGTTGCCATAAAGGTGGTTCTTTGGTACATTGTGACACATGGGGATTGACTATGAGTGATGTAGATATGGTTTGTCCCTCCTACATGATTTGATAGACTTTCCACTTGATAAGAGAGACTGAGAAATGTATGGCCATATTCATGTGACTCAATATGTGATATGTGTGCTCACATGCATCTCTACAGTCTTTTCTTGCTCAGGGAACATGGATTTAATATTAAGAGGATGGCAATTCCATGTCTTGAGTTAGATCTGTATATCAGAGACAAAGGAACTGTACAATCACTATAACATCGATCAAGCATTATAGGTTGAAGTTGTTCTCCAACTTTCCAATTACTTAGGTATCAATGATGAGTTTCTAGATATCACTCATTATTTGTGATGTCATAGTCTAGTTATGGACATTCACTACCAAAGTAATTTGGGACCTATAGGGTCACACACATAGGATGCATCTAGAATAGGAGTTTACTCATGAATAAGGTGTAACTTGATTAATAAAGTGTTTACACAATCAACTTAAACAACATTGGCTGACAATTGGTTGACTAAAGTCTCCATTCGACTGACTGAGAAGTCATGTTGACCGACTAGATGATCAATAATATTGGATTAGGGATCGATGTTGATGTCATGTCGTGCATTAATCACCGCATTGAAAGGAAATATGTTTGTGAATAGGAAATATAGACAATTGACCTATTGGCATGCCATTCGAATGATTAGGAGCCCATTTGATAGACTCGTAATTTGCAACAACCAAAAATTCATGAAGTTTGTCTCCTCGTGTCCCTGAGTTTGTAGAAACCCTGACCCATCCATCCTATATAAAGGATGGGGGAGGCCTGGGCTCTCAGGACAAGTCTCCCAATCTCAACATTGTGGTAATGTGAGAGTTATAGGCATCTTACCTGTAAAAGGTAGAGATGGCCAAAGGGGAGAAAATTTGATGCTAGCATGTTGACAACACGAGGAACAACTCCTTCATGTCAATTCTAGTAGAATGATAGGAGTTCTAGGTGGTATGCATGGACTATGTAAAGGCATGAAGGCCTTTTCCATCATGCTAGGAGAATGTCGTCAACCACCATTGGTGGTGCTACACTAAGAGTCCGCTGATGATGATAGATTGTGTGTTGCTTGAAGAAGAAGCATGGCTCTACAAGGATTGTCACTTGACTTGCTCCATGACCAGGTATATGCCTCGCAACCATCCTTCCCAATTCATAGTTGTTGACGTGATTTGTTGATTATCAGAAATATGGATAGAATTTTTTATTTCCACTACCATCTCTGTCACACTATTTCCCTAGAATGGTATTAGAGCCACACAATTTACTATGTTTTGGGATTTAATCGATGTGATCAATTTTTGGTTTTATCATTTATTTTATTGCATGTGATGTGAATATTTAAAATGATTAATGTGCATATCCAATTATCTACCACATACACTAGGGAATTTCTTGTAGATCCTATATATGTGATATGATATATATGCAATCTATACACATTTCCCTAAAATTGTTTTGGCGGTGAATGTATGTGTGGTTATGGCCAATACCCCTTAGATGTGTGTTTTTAGTTGAATGGTTTAATTCTTGTCTTTTAATTTGGTTTGCATATTGACAACCACAATAAAATTCAGTTTGCACATTGAACCTCTCTCTTTCTATGCTCTCCTTGAATGTAACTCGAGGTATACCTTGCTAGGATTTGAGGCCTCAGATAAAATGATCTTAAAAGGAATGATTGGACTACCCATATTACCAAGGTGCACCTCCTTTTTAGGAAGCCCATCACTAAAGAACTCTATGGTTAAGCAAGCTCAGCCCAGAATAGTACTAGGATGGGTAACCAGTCGGGAAGTTTATCCTGGCTTACGCATGAGTATAGTTAAGGTTGGTGTTGGTCTGTGGGGCCAGTTGTCATTCCTGAAACTCTACTAGAGCCTAGGGCAGTGGCCCCAATCATTACAAATAGTATCAAAGCCAATTTCCCTCCAGTAGGTGGGGCCCACTTGGGTCTGTGGTATACTAGTCTTTGAGTTGTGCGGTCCAAGCATGTTGCAAAGGGCTATCCTAGTTGATGGAGCTACCCTTGCACTGGTAGCTATCGTCAAAAGTTGGGTGTACATGGGCCATTTGGGTCTGCACTGAAATGGGGATAGATTATGAGTCCATATAGTTTAGATTTGATGAGGACACCAAGAATCTAAGTCGGGGGGATTGTAACGTCCTTGGATTTGAGGCATCAAATAAAATGATCTTAAAAGGAATGATTGGGCTATCCATATCACCAAGGTGAACCTCCTTTTTAGGGAGCCAATAAATAAATAATTGTATGGTTAAGCATGCTCATCCCGGAGTAGTACTAGGATGGGTGACCAGTCAAGAAGTTTATCCTAGCTTGTACATGAGTGAGGACAAAGTGTGCAGTTAAGGTTACTAGTGGTTTGTGGGGCTAGTCGTCATTCCTGAAACTCTACTAGACCTTGTGTAGTGGGCCTGATCATTACATGAGGTTTTACCTTTTACAATGTAATAAATAAATAGGATTAGCTTTAATTTTTATTTTGATGAAAGAGAAGACATTCTGCACAAGGCAAGTTGACCGGCTGGGAAGTTGAGTAGATCGACTAGAGGACTGAAGAGGTAGCAGACTAGAGGATCCAATCGATCTACTGGAGGCCCAACTGACTGATTGGAGGATTCCAAACAGCCGCTTGATCTAGGATCTAGTTGATTAAATGACAAAGACCAATCGATCGATAGACAAATGAATTGATCATATGGAAGAGTCCAATCGAACTATTGAATTGTTTCTAGCACAATTTTTTCCTTTACAAGTTGCATGCATATGATGTATGACCTTAGGTAGTTAGCAATTCTTTGTGGCTCCAAAGAATTGCATTAGTGTGGCCATAACTATCCCTCATATGTTTGTGATTGTATGGTTTCTTTTATGGATATAGTGTTGGTATGTATGCCCTGAGAGCCAATCATGGGATGATTGGTGGGATACATTAAGATTGATTTGATAAACATCAAAGGCAAGCTTCTAATTCTGTCTGGTTCAGTCATATGAGATAGTGATAGAACAGATTGAATGTCTAGAGAATGACAATACTCAATGACGTATGCCTTCAGGTTCAGGACCTGAACGATGAGATCATACAGATGCTAAGAGTTTGTACATTCTTGTTATGTCCCTAGTCGGATGTCATTGTGGAAGGTAGATAGACAACAATGACACACAAGACTAGATTGTGGTGTTGGTTAATGATAGAATCTCATTAGTCATGATATAGAGATATCAAACCAAACACATAGGTACTTGTTAGAGAACAAGTGTACCTGACAGACCCACCGTGAGTTTGACACATGGAACCATGACATGGTGGTCACAGTCAGTACTCACAGTGATGGTGGTGAGTGTGATTCTTTGACCTGAAATCACTACACTCAACACATGTCGTTGGGCACACTTTGACTTCATCAAACGCAATCATGAAACATGGGTTGTTATAAAGGTGATGATTGGGTGGCTTTGACACATGAGGCTTTTGAGGGGTGAGTGATAGATATGGGATTTGTCCCTCCTGAGGGAGTTTGATATCTAAGGCCACTTGATGATTAGGATTGAAATAGGCATGCGCATGCATGTGTGAATCAGTATGTGATATTGATGTCATACATATCTCTTCCAATCTGCTCTGAGATCAAGAAAGTGAATGAACGTTGACAGGATGACTGTTCCATGCCTTGAGTTCATTCGGGATATCAGTGACAAAGGAATTATACATTCACTGTAACACCATTCATGGATTGTAGGATTGAAAGTTGTTCTCCAACTTTCTACTTTCACTTGGGTAGCACTGATGTGTGACTAGGCACCGCTCTTTGCTTGTGAAGTCAAAAGTGCTATAGACTTTCACTGCCAACGTGAAATGGACATGCAGGGTCACACACATAGGATTTAACCTGGAAGAGGAGTTTTGTCCACAAACAATGTTTAGATTGATTACTAAAGGAGTTTAGTAGTTCAATTAAACACTCAATCAATTGATATCTCAATGTCATAATGTTCAAGGTGTTGGACACATTGATTCAAGTATCAGATTGATTGAAATTGCAATTGATTGATTCTGCACGATCTGCACTCCCAACCGATCAGCTGAGCTTGGTTAATCGGTTGGCTCATAATCAGGGTGAAATGATTGCTTCAAGCATTGAAATGATCAATTCAACTGGTGCAACCGAGCAAGTTGGCAAAGTAGGATCGGTGAGAATTTTGCTTTCATTTCACTTGCCCAATTTGATTGGGACAAGGATTGGTATTTGATACCAATTAGAAACAAAAGATGGAAAGTCAATCGGGAACTGACCAGGACCACGAACCGATCGGTTCAGAAGTGAACTGACCGGTTGAGGTGTCCCAACCGATCGGTTGAGGTGTCAACCGACCGGCTCAGGTCCCCAACCGACCGTTTCAGAAATGAAACGATTGGTTCAGGTTGCGAGTTGGTTATTTTTTGTGGAAAATCTCGAACCCTTCTACTCCTGCTTTTAGTCCCGCATTGCCCGGGATGGAGAACCCTATCCCATGACTCTCCTATATATAGGGGTATTGGGGGCTTCTCAAAGAACAACTCAGTGCAACCAGTTGCTCTGTGAAGTTTTCGTTCTCTCTAGTTTTGTTAACCAAGAGAGAGCCCGAGCAAGTGCTACCCGATAAGGGAGGCACAACAAGGGAAAGACAACTGCAGAAAGCGACTGGTGGAAGGAGAGTGTGTTGGTGACTAGTACGCTGACATGAGGGTGCGACTCCTTCCAATTCCTTGTGGGACAAGGAGATTGGAGTTCCAGGTGGTCCGTGTGGACTACTTCAGAGGCGGGAGGTTTCTGCCTCTAGGAGGACAACCTTCAATCCCGTCAGTCCCACTGCGACCAGGAGCTGCACAGACATCGTCCAAGACAGGAGGTGAAGACCGCGCAAGGCGCAAGGTATTGTCACCGCCTCGGGACAAGGTATAATTCCACAAACCATCCTTTCCTATTGTATAGACGTTGACGCGTTTCCTTGTTCTGGGTTTGGGGGAGAAATTTTTTTTGTTTCCGCTACCTTCTCTGCCTCCCCTAAAACCCAACATATAGTATGTATATGTTACATATTATAAGTATGTGGTGATTGGATATGTATATGTATTTATATAAATCCCTCAATAAATATAAGTATAAGATGATTTCTATAAGCGACACACATGAAAAGTTTGATCGACAAGCGTAGGTTATGCCAAAGCGTGTGTGTTGTCTATCTCATGAAATTGTGATGGTGGATATGTGGGTCTACCAAAGCAGGATGCATATTCTATTGTGTTGGTTTTTAAGTTAGGCTTAACTAGGTGACCATAATGAGATTAGGTGCCTAGAGGCATACAGATGGACTATGGCAAGGAGTTGTTCATACCATCTATTCAAGAATTGCATGATACGTAATTGGCAAATGTTGCCTACCTTAATAATTGGTTGTGAGCACCAATGTTGGATGGGTAATGACTTAATTCTTTTGGATTTTGGCTCAATAGAAGATTGTTTGCTACAATTGTTTGATTTGATAAGTGAGGGCTAACAATTTTAATAAAATAGTGGGAGTGATAATTACTTGAAGGCCTAATTAATATTGCCAATATTTTCATTTAAAATCAAAATAATATTGACAAATGAAATTTCTATTGTAAAAACAAATAGCAAACACACACACATTTTTCATTGCAATCTATCCTTGAGAAGGACAAACTGAATGGGAATAACTTCCACGACTGGTTTAAGAAATTGAGAATTGTTTTCACTCAAGAGCACAAGTTGTATGTCCTAGAGACACTAGATTCAGATGAACCCATTCCCACAGTGCCTAATGCTATGCTCAATTAACTATGAGTCACAGAGACAACTTGAAAACATGGAATTCATCAAGATGGTAAAACATCTCAAGAACATTTATCAGGATCAGGCAAGACAAGAGAGATATGATATCTCAAAGGAGTTGTTCAAATCCAATATGGTAGAGAGAGATCTACTAGGGCCCCATGTGCTCAATTTGATTAGATATGTGGAGAACCTAGCAAGACTGGGATTCCTTAGGCCAAGAGTTTGCAACATATGTGATTATGTAGTCATTGTCATAATCATATAGCTACTTTGTCATGAAATACAACATAAATAGTTTTGATAAGTTGTTATTAGAATTGCTTGGCATGTTGAAAACTATTGAAGTGCAAATGAAGAAAGACAATATTAAATCTATGATAATGATCGACAGAGGAAAAGGAAAGTCCAAGGGCAAAGGCAATGCCAAGAAGACTTATGAAGCTACATAGAAACCTAACTCTTATTCACTAAATGCAAAGGGAGGAGTCAATAAGGAAGGGAAGTGCCATCAATATCACTAGCCTAGACACTGGAAAAGGAACTTCCCTCTTTATGTAGAGGAACTCAGCAAGAAGAAGCAAGAGATGAATATCTACACTTTAGGATCTGAGAAGAAATAAAGCTGGATAAGGAGGAGCTATGTGGATCAAGAGTTGTTTCCACTATAGTTGGAACCTGTCATTCATCTAAGCCCAATGGAAATGTCATAGAATTAGTGAATTGCTATTATGTACCTGTCATTAATAGAAACATCATATACATATCTTTTTTGGACAAGAGTATCATGAATGATTGATGTTTTATTTTAAAGATAATATCTTTTATGGCATTGCCTCAATGTTTCATAGTCTATACTCAATAGTTCTAGAGATAGATTTGTATGCCACATAGAATGAATGACTTGATGATTCAAACCATACATACATATAACATTGTCATCTAGGGAACATAACTAAAGAATACATTTCTAGAATCCATGAGGATGATCATCTAGACTCTTTTGGTTTCAAACCATAAAGACATGCAAGTCTTGCTTGTTGGGCAAGATGACAAAATGCTCTTTTCATTGGAAATAGTGAGAGAGTGAGTGATCTATTAGGAATCATACATATCGATGTATGTAGACCTTTTGGAATGAATTCTAGAGTTGGTTACCAGTACCTCATCACATTTATTGATGATCTCAGTAGAAATGGTAATTTGTACTTAATGAAATACAAGTTTGAATGCCTTGAAATGTTCAAGGAGTTCATGAATGAAGTACATAACCAAATTGGTAAAAGTATTAAAACACTTCAATATGATCAATGTCAATAATACTTAAACCAGGAGTTTGAGGACCTTCTGGGAGATTGTGATATTATATCACAATGGACTCCACCTGAAACATAATGATATATCAGAAATAATAAATCACACTCTATTAGTCATGGTGTGATCATCGAAAAATCTAGCTAATCTTGCTACTTCTTTGTTGGAACATTATTAACACAAAACCATGTACTATACAAATCGGTTCAAAAGACACCATGTGAGATATGTATTGGGAAGTGTTCTGATATGTCTTTTATGAAGGTTTGGAATGGGAGGCTTATATGAGAAAACAATTTCTTGAAAATATTGATCCCAAAATCACATAAATTTTATTTTGTTGGACTAGGGAAACTAGAGGATATTGCTTTATATTCCATCCGACAACTAAGTGTTTGTTTCCAAGAAAGTTGTATTCCTTAAAAGGGAATTTATTCCAAAGGAATCTGTGGGAGAAAAGTAGAACTCAAAAAGTTCAAGACCAACAAGAAAACATTGAACCTATAGAGTTACAATAGGAACAAGAAGAATCACAAACTGATGTGGAATCTCAAGTTTCTCATGTAACACATGAACCATGTAGATTTAGTAGAACATGCCTTGAGCCGGAAAGGTTAGGATATCTTATGACTCAAAAGGCGATGAGTTGGTCATAGATGATCAACCAACAACCTACCTAGAAGCTATTCAGGGACCAAAACTGAGAAATGGCTTGAGGCCATTGGATATAAGATGGACTCCATGTACCAACAAGGTATGGCCTTGGTGGATCCACCTAAAGGGGTAAAAATCCATAAGGTGAAAGTAGGCTTTCAAGAAGAAGACCGACATGGATGGTAATGAACAAACCTATAATGGTAGATTGGTTGTAAAGGATTTCAAACTAGTTCAAGGTGTTAAACACGATGAAATGTTTTCACCATTTGCCATGGTTAAACCCATTAGGATCATGCTTGTCATTGCATCTTATTATGACTATGAGATTTGACATATGGATGTTCATGAGGATGTGTGCATGACAAAACTAGAAGGTTTTATAAATCCAATGCGAATAAAGTATGTAAGCTACAAAGGTCAATTTAAGGATTGAAAAATCATCTTAGAGATGGAATCTTTGATTTGATAAGAAAGTCAAAGAGTTTTACTTTTGTCAAAATGAAGATTAAACATGTGTTTATAAAAGGTTAATGGGAGCATATATGTATTCTACACATTTGTAGGGTTGACATCCTTAATTTACAAATATTAAAAACCTAGTTGGGAAAGTACCATATCTGTGGAGAATTTAGGCAAATCATCCTAACTAAATCTATTGAGATTGATCTAGAAGGCTTATTAACCTAAGTAAGAGCGCATACATTGGCAAGATGTTGAAAGAGTTCAACGGGCATGACTCAATGAGAGAAAATGTGTCCATGTTTCATGGAATTAGTTTCTCAAGAGCCTAGTGTCCTAGTTCTCATGAAGAATGGGAACGCATGAGTAACATGTCATATGCATTTCTAATTGGATCTATCATGTATTCAATGTTGTGCACTCATCTCGTTGTTTTGTATGTATTGGACATGACGAGAGGATATCAGTCAGATTCTAATGAAGCTCATTGGGCTGCCATAAAGAACAACCTTAAGTACTTGAGAAACACTAAGGATCAGTTCCCTTTTATGGGAATAAGGAAGAGGTGGGTGTAAAGGATTACACCAATGAAATCTTCCAAACTGACAAAGAAGACTAAAGATCACAATCCAAATTTGTGTTTGACCTTAAGACAGAACTATAAACTGGAAAAGTTTCGAGCAAGAGACAATTACTGATTTTATAGTAGAAGTTGAGTACCTTGCTATTTTGAACACAATAGAGGATACTATATGGACGAAGAAGTTAATTTTGATGAACTTGTGGGAGGTTCTAACCATTGCTGACATAGAAGAAATATTGTGACAACAGTAGACGAAGGAACTTAGATAACATACTACAACATTTCCATCTCATATGAGATATTGTACAACAAGGAGATGTGAAGACTTGAAAAGTATAGAGTAGAAGAAAATGTTGCTAACCCACTACAAAAGCACTTATGCAATCGTGATGAATAGGTTAACGATCACTTGTAGTAAGATTCTAATGATTGGCTCTAAGTGCAAGTGGGAGTATGTTGGTATTTATGCCTAGACAGAAAATCATATCATGATTGTAATGGGGCATCATATACTTGATTTGATAATAATGAAGGTAATTCCATCTATTATGTTTGTATAGGTCATGAGATGATAACACAAACATTATATATATCTAAAGCATGATGTTACTTGATGGCATATATCTCCAAGTTAAGCACCTAAACAATGAGATCATATGTATGACAAGATTACATACATTCTTGTTATGTCCCTAGTCAGATATTACTATGGAAGAAAAATAGATGACAATAATACATAAGACTAGAATGTGTTTTGACGAATTATAGAGTCTCACTAGTCATGATATGGGATATCAAGTCAAACCCATAGGTACTTGTTTAGAACAATGTATCAAACATACCCACCTTGAGAGTGATGCATGGCGACCATGGAATGATTATCATAATCAGGTCTCCAAGTGATAATGGTTCTTAGACCTAAAGTTACTACACTCATCACATGTCATTCAATGAACTTTGACACCATCCAACATGACCTTGAATAAGGGTTACCATAAATGTAGTGCTTGGGTACATTGTGACACATGGGGATTGACTATGAGTGATGTAGATGGGATTTGTCCATCTTACATGAGTTGATATCCTAGCCATTTGATAAGTGAGATAGAAAATGTATGGTCATAATCATGTGACTCAATATGTGATCTATGAGCTCACATACATCTCATACAATCTGCTCTAGTCAAGGAACATGTATTGAATATTAACAGGATGATGATTCCATGCTTGGAATTCAATCTGGATATTAGAGATAAAGGAACTATACAATCACTGTAATAGTGATCAAAGATTGTAGGTTGAAGTTGTTCTCCAATTTTTGAATTACTTGATAGCAATCATGTGTTGTTAGATATTGCTCATTGTTTTTTATGTCAAAATCTAGTTATAGACATTCACTGCCTATAAGGTCACACACATAGATGCACCAGGAATAGGATTTTACTCATGAATAAGATTTGACTTGATCACTAAAATGTTTAGGTAATCAAATTAATCAAAATTGACTGACAATTGGCTTATTGGAGTGTCTAGTCTACCAACTCGAAATGTCGGTCAAATAACTGGAGTGTCCAGTCGACCAACTGGATGATTAGTAAGACTAGATCAAGGATTGATGTTGATGTCATGGCGTGCATTAATTGTTGCATGAAAGCCAATATGTCTGTGAATAGGAAATATAGCCAATTGTCTGACTGGAGTGTCCCGTCGACTGACTAGCATGCCAGTTAACCGATTGAGAGCCTAGTCGAATGAATGGAGTGTCAACCAACCAATTAGGAGCCTGTGCGACTGACTGGTGTGCCAGTTAATTGATTGGCAGCCCAATCGACTGTCTCATGATTCACAACAACCAAAATTCATGAAATTTGTCTCTGTGTGTCCCCATGTTTGTGGAAACCCTGATCCATCCACTCCTATATAAAGGGCAGTGGCTAAGGCTCTTAGGAAAGTATCCTAATATTAACATTGTGGTAACGTGAGAGCCAGAGGCATATTACCATAAAAGAAAAAATAGCCAAAGGGGAGAAAAATTGACACTAGCATGTTGACAACACGAGGAACAACTTCTTCATGTCAACTCTAGTAGAATGACAAGAGTTCCTGGTGGGATCATGGACTATGTAGAGGCTTTGAGGCCTTTGCCATCATGCTAGGAGAATGTCGTCAACTATTGTCTTTGGTGCTACACTAGGAATCCACCAATGACTACAATTCATGTGTTTCTTGAAGAAGAAGCACAAATCTTTGAGGATTTTCGCTAGACTTGCTCTAGGACCAAATATATGCCTCACAACCAGCCTTCCAATTCATAGTCGTTGACATTTATGCTAATTATGGGAAATATGGATAGAAAAATTGGTTTTCTTTGCCATCTCTATCACCCTATTTCGCTACAGTTCAAGACACCCTTTGGGAGTGTGTTATATATGGGTGAGCGTGCTACTCATTAGTGGGATGGTGGCTGGCACATTCCTTTCAACCCTTTGTTAGTGTTATCCATCTTGGACTCAGGATTTTCTAGGCTATTCGGGAGTTGCAGTGGGGTTAGGTGACTCATCGTGAGTATCTAGAGTGATACCATGGACATGGTCAATCGTTGCTTTTATCTAAAGGGGTACACAATCGACTTTGATGTCTTCTAATGGTAAATTTTTTGAAACCATTTTGTCTTTCTTTTCTTGCACTATATTGACATGCATTTTCTATATGTGATTGAGTATGATTATGTTGAAGAGAAGGATGATTATGGATATGAGTTCCATCGTCCATCTTCTCCTAAGGAAGTTCCTTCTCATGAGGCTCCACCTTCTCTACATGTTGAAGATGGTGTCTTTAATGACTTCCTCAGGCTGAGGCCTCACCAAGACTTTGGTTTGGGAGTGTTGTGTCACTTCCCTGGTGACTTTGGCTATACCTCATCCTTCTAGTGGGATAATGTAGATTTAGATACAGTGGGTGGACTTTTATATTAGAGTATACTATCCAGTGCTTGAATGGATCTATTGGTGTTGGAGGCTTCTCCTTAGACATACCAATTTTAGACTATAGATTTGCCATCGACTAGCATTGGAATAAGTTTTTATGATAGGAGAATGCTTCTATAGTTATGGAGGTTCCTTCAAATAGATCTTCTTTCGATCATCGGTGGTCCACCAATGGTTTTCATTCTAACCCGAGTGAGGACCATCATTCTTTAGGTCTTCTTCCACTAATCATTAGTCCTTGGCCAAGAATTTGATGGGGTGGCTAAAGAAGAAACTAAATAAGTTGCGACAATCTTAGTATTTCTATTTCATGATGTATTTTCCTTTCCTACAAAAAAATAATGTATTATCCATATTTATGTGCGTTAGATTTTTTAATCTTTGATTTGGGATCTGATTTCTATTTAAAATCATATTATGAGGTTTTGCTATCTTCAATTTGGTATCTAAGTTCAGGAGTTTTATCTTTGGAAGATCTCTAGTAGATTTAAAATGTTGATTGCCTCAATCTGTATGTCAACCATGGGTGACATATTGTGGTAATCTTCCAATACGTAGGACACAAAGTCCTACTTATCTGAATGAGTGTCTTTGTTGACTGGTGATGTAGATGCATGTGGCAGATTGCATCATTCCATTGGTAAAGGACAAGAATGCTATTGTGAGTCTATCTTGTTCGGGGCCTATAAATAAGAGTGCATGCTCTCGTCTTTTCTACACATCTTGAATTAACAACTCAGAGCCATGGAAGCGAGGGAGATATGTGAAATACCACTTCTTCGACATCCTCCCATTAATATGTGTGTGGTGCATCTTTGCATCATAGATCTTTCTGAGACTGAAGAATTCAAACTAGAGAGCTTCTGTGTGACTATTCAACTTCATCAACTAGCTTATGTCCTTTTTGCGAGAGAGTTGATATTGGTGGTAATCCCCTTTTAGGATCTTGTAAGTCACTCCTTCCATTTTGTATACATCATCCTGACTCCTACCTTGGAAGATGTGGCCAAGATTTCCTAGCTTCCTTTCCATGATTGTTGGCCTATGGTACCTAAGAAATTCAATTTGGGTTGTTGAATTGAGGAGTCTCCTAGGCAGAAAGAAGTCCCTATTGGATCAATGGGCTCTAGAAGGGGGGGTTGAATAGAGCTTAAGCACTTAAACAAGATTTGTTAGACCTTAAAATTACTTCAAGGGATAGGATAGAAAATATGGAGTTTGATGTGCAACTAAACATACATAGAAAGGATAAGAGAGATTGAATGAGATCATGAACAAGTTATATATTCAACCTCCAAACTAGGAGAGTGTACATCCACTACCTAGAGAGGTAAACCTCTAGTATTATGCAACCATTGCATACTTATATTCCATTATAAGACATCTAATAAGACCTTCCTTTTATAGGTCAAGGATACCTAGCCTTCCTTTTTAATGATTAAAAGGAGCCATTAAACCTTACAAGGTCTTACCTATCCTTAGAGAAAGAGTCATCAACCTCTACAAGGTCATACCCACTTTTGCAACGAGTTGGAAACCTTCACCAAGGAGCTCCCCTCTTACAATAAATCTTTTGCCTTGAAGGAATTACCCACTCTTCTCAAGGATCTTCAGCCTTCACCTTCTCCTTCACCAAGGAGATGCTTTCACCAACTTTGCTTGAAGAATGGGATTGGGAAAGGGAAGATGTGAGAGCTTCACAATGGTTACAAGGAAGTATCTCTCTCACGCATAGCCTATATCACTCATAATTACATTTTCATTAGTAAGCAATAGAGAGAATGGGGCTCTTAGTAAACAAATCCACTCAACTATAGCTAGGAGCATAAGAAGAAAACTTGGGATGAAGCCCAAGGGTCCCTAATTATAGTTGGGGAAGTCTACTAGCCACTAGAAGCACATGGGAACATATTATAATTGCTTGGGTGTTGAAATATATATATTTTTTATGTTTGCAACATCCAACGACTAAAAACACATTTTCTACACACTCTATACAGTGCAGTCGGTCGAGTTTCAATAAAGCAAACTCGACCAATAGCACTATGAGAAAAAGCAAATTTGATGTTTTGATTGAGTTTATCCTTGATGAAACTTGGCTGATGGCTTAAATTTGATTTGCTTAGTTTCTGGTATCGGTCGAGTTTGTCTTTAGGAAACTTGGTCGACGCTAGTAGCTCCCAAAATCCATTAAGGGTGTTGGTCAAGTCTATCAAGGATGAAACTCAACAGACAAAAGTCTCTATTATGAACTTTAGAAATTTCCATTTGAGTGCTCAAGAATTCATTTTAAGTCATCCGGATTATTTCTCATTTAAATTACAAGTCATAGAATTAATACAAATGATTACAAAATTGTCCTAAGGGTTTTAGGGCATATTCCATAGAAGTGCATTTGTAGTGACTTTGGCTTGTACTTGGTCATTCCAGGGCTTGATTTAATTGATCCTTTTCATGTATCTAATACCTGAAATCAATATCAAATTGACATATTAGATACATATGAATGGAATGGTTAAGTCTTTGTCAACATATGGACAATGTATAATAATTAGGTCAATAGTCCCAAGTTGCTTGATGCTTGAATGAAGATGGTCGCTTCATTCTGATGGCTTCCATGTGGGAAGCGTTTAAGAGTGAAGTGGGACATAGAGTTTAATCTTCCAAAATGACCCATTTGAGAGCATATACTTTGCTCATCTTGACAAAGTTGTTCTTTGAAGAGACGATTAGGTGAGTGACGATCGCTTCTTCTAGAACTATGGCTTCCCTATAGAGGAAGGAAACATTTGTTCCTTTGATACTAGATGAATTGCACAAGTGCTCAGATGAATCACAATTGATCAAGAAAATAAAGGGACCCTTTAAGATCACGTTGAATTATCTAGGAATGCACATCAGACCTTCTAGAATGATGGAGTCTTCAAACCCTCATTATAATATTACTAAGGAGTTTTTGTTCAAGCATATTCAATTCATGAGCCCCTTCAGTTGCATGGTGATCTAGCTCAATGGCTTACAAGTCTAGAGTTAACGGATGTGCATTTTGGATGAATGGTGTTTCATCTTACTAACTCAGACTATAGAGTTGCCATTCCTGGCTTCCATTAGTTGATCATTTTGCCAGGTCTGGAGAGTTTTGTTGCACACTACCTTGTGTCAGTGCTAAGGCAGATTAATCATCACCAATTTGTGTATCATGTTGAAGCATTTCCCAACTTTTTTCAAGAAGGTGATGATGTATTCCTGAAAATTTCATGAGAAGGTGACATTGATGTGGTTAAACTAGAAGAAGTTGGATCATGGTCCCTTCACCGTGGGTCAATATTGCTCTCTCGACTATATGGAGTGGCTTGCATTGACACCTCCAGTGATAATAACATGTGATTCCTTTAGAGAACTACAGTGATATTTGTTTTATTTCTTTTCATATGTGTTTTATTTTGTGTTTGTAGACATAAGGAGCCAATATTTTTTGATAAATTTAAATATATATATATTTTTTCATGGCATTCATCACCAGTTATCAGTACTCCTCCCTGATGTCTTAAATCATGTTTTAGACTTAGGTCCTTGAGGCACATATTTATATGATCCCCTTTTTGACAAGTTAGTTATTACATTCAATCTAGACTGCCTTTCTATGTGTATAGTACACCAGGGATATTTATCGATTTTCCTAACATGTGTTCAAATCACCTCCTTTAATGAAGCTATAAGGATAAAATCCCAAGTCTTTCTAAGCTAATGCTCATCTCAGTCATCTAATAATTGGTGTTTTCTCCCTCCAAATGATCATGGCTCTTTCTATTATGAGGGGGATCCTCATTCTAGGGAAGGAGATGAATTAAGACTCTTCTAGACCTAGGTGTCATTCTAAGTGATCAATTCATGCCATATAGTGAGTGTATTATTAGAAACTCTCTACCTAGTTGGGACAAGACTCTAGGTGTTAGAAACACTATGATATGCTTCACTCCGGACATGCTTTAGTGTAGTGATTGATCACATGCATGTCTCTACTAATTGAAGGACTTTTGGGGTATTTATTGTGAGGTTCCCATTAGTTGTGGGTCTTTTCATTAATTGTTTTGATTGGACACTGATGCCTATGGCCTTATGAGAGCTTAAGAGTCCATAGGGAATGAATGATGTTTACCTTGTGAAGGTTTCCCATCTCATCACTTTCAAATCCATCTATGTGGAGTTTGGTCTTACCACTTTTCAAGAGATGAGGCAAGGATAGATGCAAGGAGTTTCAACTTCTGCCTTTTCCATACGATCCTTACTTTTTAGGTTGACCCTGGCATCTATTAGCATTATGGCATCTACCTGGGTATAGGTTTCAAGATTCTAAATGTGAGGATCAAATCTAACTTGCCTCTGGGGGCTCATAGCTTCTTCCATTTTCCTATGATGTTGGTCATGGTATTCACATCGGCTGCATTTTATTAAGTTTAAACTATTGGATAAAAGACTTCCCCCTAAATTTAAGTTTATTAAGTTTAAAATATTGGATAAAAGACTTCCCCCTAAAATTTTGGGTGCATTTTATTAAGTTTAAACTATTCCAAGAAGATATTTTTAGGTTGTAATACCACTCAGCCTCATGATAATGGTCATCCTCCTCCTGTCCTAGGCCCTAAGTTTTACTTTAAGATTTTAACTTCAAGGTTCACGATAGCATGCAGTCGGGTATTAAGTATATTTGAGGTATTTTCTGGAGGGGTGGGAGCTCTGGGCTCCATTACATGACTCTATATAGGAGGCTTGCTTGTCTTTGAAGCTTGATCATTAAGAGTAGTAGTGCTTAACGAGGCTAGCATTTGTGTGATGAAGATGCATGTCTCCATCCATGTCCTTTAAGTGCATGTCACCCCAGTCATAGATAATGGAGGGTCTCTCCCATTTAGGGTTGAATTTTCCCCTAGAATATGCATTTTGGATGACCCACAACACTAGTTCACCTTTCTAGAAACTATGGTGTTGGACCCTCTTGTCGAATGCCGGAGTTATTCTTGCCTAGAAACACTATGCATGATGCAAAGATCTCACCTACCATTTTTTTGTGGGTGTTGAGGCAGTAGATTTGATTATGAATCCTTATTGCCTCTAGAATATATACGTCTCATAGTATGTGAAATGAAGGAATCTGAATCTCAACTGGCACGACTACTTCCATTCCTTATACTAGAGAATATGGCATGACTCATGTGGAAGTTCTAATAGAAATATGATATGTCCATAGAGCCATTCGGAGATATTCATGCTAATTGGTGTGAGAGATGATTGTCTTCTTAAAAATATATATTATTTTTTTGTTTACAACTTCTACATTTATATTCATTTGATATCAATAAGGTGAAGTTTGGCAATGTTTGATCCATGAAGAGCTTATATACTCTATGATTATTTTGGTGATGAAATTTGTACTTTTGTCGAGTATGAACTCATGCAATATCCTATACCACATTATCATGTTTTTCTTGAGGAATTTGATGACTTGTTGGGCTGACACATTGGTGATGGACACTACTTCTACCTATTTTATGAAATAATCAATCGTGACTAGGATTAATCAATTCACGTTTCATGCCTTAAGATTGATTTTCCTGATCATGTCAATTGTCCAAGATGAGAATGGCCAAGGCATGGTCATGTTGTATAATTGATTGGCAAGCGAGTGAATGTAATCACCATGGATATGATATGATCATCACTTACGATTGTATTTGTAACATCCTAGACCTGGGTTAAGGCTTAACCCTAGAGGTTTTGCTTAAGTAAGTCATTTATATTCTTGTCTTTATCCTTTGAAAAGTAATTAAGGCTCAAGAGGAACTTATGTTTCAATTTTAGTCCTTTTTGAATAATGTTGAAACAATGTTTTACTTGTTTTGGACTAAAGTGCAAATTACCCAAGTTGAGGGTTTAACTTGAAAATGTTACATGATAAAATGTTCCTCAAGTGTTAAAGCATCATAAGAATGAAAATGATGCAGAGGTATGGCCTGTGGTAGCCTGAGCACCAAGAAAGAGCTTATTAAGCAATGTTTGTGCATTAAAACCTAGTTTTGGTGTAATGTGCAATTTACCCAAAACCTAGGGTTCAATATGAAAATACCACTTCTAGAGAGTCCCTAATGTTTCTTGGTATCAATTAGAGACAATAAAATTAGAGGGGCATCTCATTTGAATCTCTTTGGAGGAGAGAGAATCTTGATATTAAAATAATCAAGATTTAAGCATAATTGAAACCCTAATTCAATTTAATGCAAAAATAAATATATTAATGGAAGTGCCCTTCAACCAAAAATGAGATGGTTGAATTTGAATAAGTATGGACGTCCTTGTGCCTTGCAATAGCACCGAAATATCTAAAGTGAGTGGAGAGCCCACTCACATTAGTTAAAGAAAAAGTAATATCAACTCAATTTTGGATATTATTATTATGTTGATTAAGGTGCTTAATTTGTTTTCTTTTAATTCATCGATAAAGAAGAGGATTTTGAAGGATAGGATGATGGCTTTGTATTTAAGGAAGTGAGGGGGATAAGTGGCACCAATTTTTGGGAATTAAAGGATTTTTATAACACTTTCTCTCTCTTGAAATTCCCTTACATATATCCCATTTTTCCACCACATGAAAGACGTTTTCAACTCTTCTTTCTTTCCTTGCTTTGGCCATGCACAAGGGAGCTTAGGAGAAATAGGAGGACGTTCCCCAACCTGTAGGTCAGCTCCCTAGTCATCTTCAACCTTGAATTCATGGTGGAAATCGAAATTCAATGCTTATTTTCTTCTTTTCCCCATTCAATGCTCAACCTTAATCATCCTTTGCATCCAAAGACTTGAGAACGGACCTTGGACAATTGATAAAGCTTCATTCACCATTACGACATGAAGCTTGAAGCTTGGATTCAACTTTGAAGGTGGGTTATATAACTTGAACCCTTAAATATTATTATTGATTTCATTTCCTCATCATATGTTGATTCCTTTTCTTTTCCCGAAATTCCTTTTGATTAATTGATGAGATCACCATAAGAATCACAAGAAATTTTGAAGGATTGTAGCTTGAAGATGATGATGCCATCTTAGAACACACCTCAATAAATATCATGAGCAAACAGTTTGCAATGTTGATGAGCAAATGGTCTCAAGACCGTTAGAGGTTAAATGGTCTCAAGACCATTTGGGGTCTATTGCTGATGTGGATGATGAAGATCCAATGGTTCAAATTGATTTAATTATAATGAATTCAAGAATGGGTGATCCATTTATTACAAACCCTAATTGGATTGAATGGTTGAAACCTTACATTGGTTGAGCCGATTTCTAAGTTGAATGGCTCAAACAGTCTCAAGACCGTTTGAGGGCAAATGGTCTCAAGACCGTTTGGAGGTAAAGGGTGGAGATGGATGGTTGGAGATCCAAGGGTTATAATTTGATGTATTTTCAATGGTCCAATTGATGGATGATTCAATGAAGCAAACCCTAAATTGATTGATTGTAGAAATCTTAATTTAGGGTTAAACGGTTTCAAGCTGAATTGACCAAATAGTCTCAAACCGTTTGAGGAACATTCAGTCTCAAACCGTTTGAGGACCATTCAGTCTCAAACCATTTGGAGTTAATTAATATTTAATTCAAAACGGTCTCAAACCGTTTAGAGATTTTGAGATCAATACTGTTTGATGGTCTAACGGTCTTAAGACTGATTGAAGGTGTAGACCAAGACCGTTTGGAGGTCAAGCACTTCAAGACCGTTTAAGGTCTAACGGTCTTCAGACTGTTTGGAAGTGCAATTGATTCAAAGACCATTTGAAGGTCAAAGTACTTTAATATTGTTTGAAGGTCAAAGTACTTCAAGACCGTTTGAGGGTCTAGTACCTCAAGATCGTTTGACGGTCTAATTAATTCAAACTATGTAAGTACTATTAAACCCCATGATTGATAATAATGTATATCAAAGATAATTACAATGGATGTACCTTTAAGGTACTAGGATGATTAGTACCCTTATAGAGGTTAACCTTAGATGCTTATGGAAGCAATATCTCAAATACACTATGTTAACCCTAAATGTATGTACTTGAATGAAGGGTTGACCTAATCTAATAAAGCTTGAAGTAATCAACATCCTAGAGAGGATGAGAGAGAGAGGAATTCATACATTTATAATGATCATGTAGTGATTAAGCATCAACACTTTCAACATGAATAAAATATGTAATTAGGGTATGATCCTTGACAAAGAGATCATGAAACCCTAATCGGGAAGGTTGATGAACCCTAACCGTAATTTAGGGAAATGTTAGGTGTAATCCTAATCTAGGGTGATGATATGAGAAATCCCAATTTAGGGTAATATAATGAAAAATCCTAATTTAAGAGGATGCTTCATGAAACCCTAATTTTGGGTAAAGATTATATGTAAACCCTAATTTGAGGAAAAAGTTATAAGGGGTCTTAATTCAAGATAATGATGTGTGAAACCCTAATCTACGGTGATGCCATGTGAAACCCTAATGTAGTGATGTGATGTGAAACTCTAATCCATGGTGATGCTATGTAATGCTATATGAAACCCTACCCTAAAATAGGGTGAGGATATGTAAAACCCTAATTTTGGGTTATAGTGCATGAAACCCTAATCTTGGGTAATATGATGATAAATCATAACCCTAACTTTGGGCTATGAGTTGAGAAACCCTAATTTTAGGTAATTCTATGTGAAACCCTGATATAGGATGATAATATGTGAAATTCTAATACAGGGTGATGTTATGTCAAACTCTAATATAGGGTGATGTTATGTAAACCCTAATTGATAAAAATGGGAAACCCTATCCATAATAATGGAATAGTAACTAATATATTGATAAGTGAAACACCTAAAGTGGTTGTTAATGGATGACCTTATATCAATAATGCCTTAACCCAAGATGAGTCCATATCATTGAAGATAGTTGGACAATTCAAATGTGTGACTTATGTTTAGTACACTACATGATAAATGTGATGAGTTAGTGCATAAAGTATTAGAATGGGAAATACCCTAATACAAGATAAGTTGATGAACTTAAGTAAGATAAAGGTGATGAGGGAAGTGATACATCAAGACAGGATAGATATCACATCCAACACCCCAATATTGATACACCTTGATGTATTCTAAATCCAATATAGTTGGATGAGTAACACATGAAGTGTGTCATGTCAATTGTTACATTGAGATGTAATGCACTGTGATAAGTGTAGGCTAACATACCTTATGAAAAGGTTAAGCCAAGTTAATAAAGTATGATGTAATCATATTCTGGTAAAGTTGAGAGAGGGACTCATATCTTGTGTTGATAAGTCATTTAATGATAAATGATGAGAATAAATAAGCACGATTGAATATTTATGTTATCAATGTTGGCTCCTAGCTGTGTGGAGCAATGAATTAGGGCTTGATCATTAATAACATGATCTTCAGAACCTAAATGGTTAATAATGGAAAACCCTAAACCTAATGAAGGGTGATGATATGTAAGAGAAACCCTAATCGATAAGGAAGGGAAAACCCTAAACCTAATGAAGGGTGATGATATATAAGAGAAACCCTAATCGATAAGGAAGGGAAACCCTAACCCTAATGATGGGAAGGTTGTAATTCTTGTGTTATATAAACCTTGTAAGACATGTTAAATACTTGAATAAAAGTATAATGTGCAATGGGCTTGTGAGCCATATAAATAAGTTGTTACCTAGTAAGAGGTGACAAGTTTTGCAATGGCCTTGTGAGCCATGTAAATAGGTTGTTACCTAGAGAGAAGTGACAAGATGTAATGGCCTTGTGAGTCATGTAATAATTGTTGCCTAGTAAGAGGTGACAAGATACTTAATGAGCCTTGTGAGCCATGTGAGATGCTTGTGTAACAAGTATCCTGAATACCTTGGTCAGATGACCTGGAGGTAATAGTTACCTGATAAGTGGTAACCATGTTCAGTGATGAACTAAGGGTTTGAATACCCAGATCCAGTAAACATGATGATGATTTTGAGGGATGTGAATTCCTAAAAATGAGATAAGGGATTGAGATCCCAATGTTTTATAAAGCTTTGAAAAGTACTTGATAGAAGTATTACACATTCTTTGTAGCATTTGTTATAATAAATTATGTTTGAAAACATGACTGATGCTAAAAGAATATGGTAATACACTTAATCAATCAAGTGGAATCTTATCATGTAGTGCCCTGGCCATATAACCATCAACGTTAGAATTTGCTGGATGGTGAAATGGGTTACTCCGCGACATAACCCAGAATGCATATTTTTGAATATGCGGGGGTGATGGGCGAAAATATCTGTATGCCCTAATGGAGGAATTGATGTGAGATAAACATTAAATCTCTCAATCCTTCATTATATATGTCGGGGTGGATGTATCACTAATCCCCCAATAACAGGATGGATGTATCACAAATCTCCCGATAATATTAATGTTGGATCGATGTGGGATAAACATGAAATCTCTTGATTGCGAAGAGAGTAAAGCTACCACTGTAACTCTATTGCGAAGTTGCCAGTATACCCTAGAAAGCTATTTAGTAGAGATACAAGATGTCCTGCATGGAATCTCGTACTGACCGAGATAAGGGAGGTCATGGCAGTCGGCTCTTCCATTGAACTTGTATGGCACCAATTTCGACTTCTCAACGATCCGTTGGAGTATGAGCGGTATACCTCATCTCCTCAGGGCATAAGTGTGATTGTAAAATGTAATCAGCTGTATAACATGTTTGCTTAAGGATTGAATGTGAAAATCATTGGATGATGATACATTTCTTTTATGCATCTTTAGTTGATAGATGATATATTTATGTTCCTTGCATTCCTTGCAATGTAGATAGATGATGTATAATCCTACCATGGGTACATACAATGTTCTCCTTATGAAAGGAGATTAACTTATTTTGTTCATACAATGATTAATACTGTTGTTAATATAAAAGAAACCCTGCTCAGTTTATTACTATTTATCTACAATAATAATGTTTCTGGCAGAGAGTTATATCTCTCGCTGGGACAATTTTCAATTGTCTCACCCCCATGGGATCCAACATTTTTAGGTAAACGCGGAAGAAGAGGTAGAAACCCTATAGCAGGGAAAGAGCAGCAGCAACAGGGACAACAGTGATATTCCAGGTGGAGGCAATGGCTGTCATATTTTGTATAGAAAGTCCTATGTGTCGTCTCTGGACTCTCAGGTCCTTGGAGTCAGTAGTTAGTGCTTTTAATAAATCGGTCTGAGATTTTGGCTTGATGCCTCGAGGTTCTTATGCTGCTTGTGTATAGTTTTAACAGAGCAGTTGATGCTTGTAATCCTCGACAAGGAATGGTACAAGATATGTACTTATGAACTAGGATCTAAAAGAAATACAATGGTTCTTGATAAAAGAGTTTTCCTGTGTTTGGATCTCTTTGTAAATAGTTTTAATTTTTAGTGTTTTTTCAGTAATCCACTGTTAATGTTCGCTTCCGCAATTATTGTTATCCGATGTTTTGGGATTTGTTGTCACAATTTAGTGGTATCATAGCTCTAGGTCTGTTGAGTCTACAGAGACATAGGATTAAGGTTGTTGAGTCTGTTCTAGTGGCTTCCAGTTTATCTGATAGTGTCTTCTACTCATATAGGAGAAGAAGAACTTAAAGATGTCTGGATCACACGAAGAACATGTTGTTGAGAGTAGCAATGTTGCACCAATAGTAGGTGTAAGGGACTAGGCGAGAGAAGAACGACTGCCTGAGAACCCCCATGATGATCCAATTATGATAAGGAATCCTTCTTTTAATATCACTGTTGGGCAAGCTAGGACAGCAATGATGCATATAGGGGACCATATATTAGCAATACAACCTAGATTACCATCTCCCAATGATGAAGTTTTTGACTCCAATAGGATTCTTGCTCAACATCAGCATGTTGGAGTAATGAATAATGATGAAAGGAATAGGTTACAACCTGAAATCAGGATTTGCCACAGGTGTAGGCTGCCTGGACATATTATAAAAGACTGTCCAGAAAAGGATAATGAGGAAAGAATTAAGAAAAGTCCTATCCAAATTCAGGATCAGATGCCTAGTAGTTCTAAAAAGGGGAAGTTTTTGGTACTATCAATACAACCAAGGTCTAGTGCACTAGGGAAAGGGATACCCGAAAAGGGTAAAGGACCTTTTAGACCATATCAAGAGAATAGAACATGTCACCAGTGTAGACAAGTCATACATCTAGCAAGGAATTGTCCAATTAGAAACATAATGGTAACCCAACCACTGAGGCAGAGACATCAAGGTCATAAGAGGAAACAATTTTCTAGTGGAACTCGAGGACATAGACAGACGTCCCAGGCAGGATCAACTGCATTAAATAACAAATCACAAAGTCAACATCAGGCAACGGTAATATTCTATGAAAAGAATCAGCCTGAGGCAGTAAAAAAACGGTGAGATGAGACATGTCAGATGAAACAATGTTATTTTGATATATCATATCATAATTCCATGTGTTAAATATAAGAAAGTAGCTATTTTTTAGCTTCCTTTGACTAGTCCTATGAGGACATAAGGAAGATGAGGACTTATATTTTGCTCAATATTCCCTTAAATGCTTTATACTTTCTCTTATCTGTGTAAAAAGGATAAGGTATATATATGATGCCTGTAGGAAATCCAAGAATGATAAGTCCTATGTTTTAGATGATATGAAAAGTGAGGAACATGATAGTAAATAAAGTGCATACTACCTAATCTTAGTACTTGTATACCCTGTCTAGGTATATGATTATTGGAGTTAGGGCAAGTATGGAACTCTTAGATTGTTATCTTTCTAATTACTCTGATCAAGTAGTCATTCTGAAACAATCTAGTGGGCATAAAGAAACTAGAAATATGGCATGGATATTTTTATCACATCCCAAGTGCAAGAAAGAGGAATCTGAGATGATCTTAGGTCAATCTGTGTGTATGAGGAAATAAAAGTATAATCCTCATGATAAAGAAAATGAGACAAGGGAGATGATCCATGTCTAATAAATCCTATGTGTATAGTAAAGATCTTTTCCCATGATGTGGAAATGGGAAATGTGATAAAATCATAAAATGTTCATAAATATGTTAGACAATAACAAAAGAAAGGAATAATGATATGTAATCATCCTTATAATTCCTATGCTGATAGCAGGGAACCAAGGATGAAATAAGAATAAATGATTCATGAATAGTTGAAAGTTCATACAATAATTGGAGGAGATGATAATCTTTTCTCTTTGATAAACAACCCTGGGTGATGATGGGGGTGATAAGAGAAATATGTTTCTTTGTGATCTCTCCTTTTAGAGACATGGAAATTAAGTGAGTACTGTGACACTTGATGTGCATGGATAAGAAATAATCCAATGATATATATTTAGAAAAGTATCAGTTCGTCTTGGACTTTGGTTCCACAATAAAAATATGTGTAATAAATAATGTTCCAAAGATGAAAGAAAGACCCTTTTATATGTGTGGCTCTGGTAATAACAACAGAGAGATGGAAATGATGAGGATGTGATGTGTTTTGACACATGTGATGAATACCAAGGTAAGAAATTCTAGTATCTAAGGAATATCAGGTGATATGGAAAAGTAAAAACATAACTTCTAATTAGACGATATATGTTGGTTATCTGGAATGGCCAACTGTGAAATCAATCTAATTACATAAAATAGTATGGACATCACATGTTAGGGGTTTATGCTCTGCATAAACATAACATCGATTAGAATGTACTAATTGAAGGAATAATTGTAAAATCGTTGTGGGAAAAGCTTATCAAGTTAAAAATAATTCCAAAGACACCTCTAAGAAAATTTCTTAATTGGTAAGTAACCTCCCCTTATGAAAAAAGTATGTACAACTAATAAGATAGTTGGTACAAGTAAGAAAGTTTAGTGTTGTGTCGGCAGTTTGGATGGCACAATAGATGTATGATAATACTTGTAGTCACAAGTGGGTGACAAAATGTAACTCTAGTCTTTCCTTGGAAGTGAAATGCTAAACTAAATGAGGAGTATGGGAGACTCCCCAGAACCAAGAATCATGTCACATAAAGTTATAAATTGAGAAAGGTGATAAATCAGTGAGGTTTGACACCTGAATAGAATGAGGTATGTATAATGTATCTTTGATAAAGAAAAATGCTACCTGCCACGGAGTTGACTCAAGAATCAATAATGAAAAGGACAATGCAGTATGTGTCCTGTGTGACCGATTCTATGATAATCTTGTGTGGAAGAACTTTGTATTGATGAAAGTTCTATGGCATCTCCATGACATTAAGATGTTATGTGGAGACTTGATGATATGATGAATAAATAATATCTGTCTTCCTTTACCTGGGATTTCGGGGATGAATCCTTGTTAGGGGTTTATATTGTAACATCCCTGACCTGGGTTAAAGATTAACCCTAGAGGTTTTGCTTAAGTAAGTCATTTATATTCTTGTATTTATCCTTTGAAAAGTAATTAAGGATCAAGAGGAACATATGTTTCAATTTTAGTCCTTTTTGAATAATGTTGAAACAATGTTTTACTTATTTTGGACTAAAGTGAAAATTACCCAAGTTGAGGGGTTAACTTGCAAATGTTACATGATAAAATGTTCCTAAAGTGTTCAAGAATCATAAGAATGAAAATGATGCAGAGGTATGACCTATGGTAGCCTGAGCACCAAGATAGAGCTTATTAAGCAATGTTTGTGCATTAAAACCTAGTTTTGGTGTAATGTGCAATTTACCCAAAACCTAGGGTTCAATATGCAAAATACCACTTCTAGAGAGTCCCTAATGTTTCTTGGTATCAATTAGAGACAAGAAAATAAGAGGGGCGTCTCATTTGAATCTCTTTGGAGGAGAGAGAATCTTGATATTAAAATAATCAAGATTTAAGCATAATTGAAACCCTAATTCAATTTAATGCAAAAATAAATATATTAATGGAATTCCCCTTCAACCAAAAATGATATGGTTGAATTTGAATAAGTATGGACGTCCTTGTTCCTTGAAATAGCACCGAAATATCTAAAGTGAGTGGAGAGCCCACTCACATTAGTTAAAGAAAAAGTAATATCAACTCATTTTTGGATATTATTATTATATTGATTAAGGTGCTTAATTTGTTTTCTTTTAATTCATGGATAAAGAAGAGTATTTTGAAGGAGTGGATGATGGATTCATATGCAAGGAAGTGAGGGGATAAGTGTCACCAATTTTGGGAATTAAATGATTTTTATAACACTTTCTCTCTCTTGAAATTCCCTTACATATATCCCATTTTTCCACCCACATGAAAGACGTTTTCGACTCTTCTTTCTTTCCTTGCTTTGGCCATGCACAAGGGAGCTTAGTAGCAATAGGAGGACGTGCCCCAACCTGTAGGTAAGCTCCATAGTCATTTTCAACCTTGAATTCATGATGGAAATCGAAATTCAATGGTTATTTTCTTCTTTTCCCCATTCAATGCTCAACCTTGATCATCCTTTGCATCCAAAGACTTGAGAACGAACCTTGGATAGTTGAGAAAGCTTCATTCACCATTGAGGACGTGAATCTTGAATCTTGGATTCAACTTTGAAGGTGGGTTATATAACTTGAACCCTTAAATGTTATTATTGATTTCATTTCCTCATCATATGTTGATTCCTTTTCTTTTCCCAAAATTCCTTTTGATTAATTGATGAGATCACCATAAGAATCACAGAAAATTTCGAAGGATTGTAGCTTGAATTTGATGATGTCATCTTACCACACAACTCAATAAATATCATGAGCAAATGATTTGCAATGTTGATGACCAAACGATCTCAAGACCGCTTGGTGATCAAATGGTCTCAAGACCGTTTGGGAGCAAACAGTCTCAAGACCGTTTGGGGTTAAATGGTCTCAAGACCATTTGGGGTCTATTGCTGATGTGGATGATGAAGATCTAATGGTTCAAATTGATTTAATTATAATGGATTCAAGAATGGGTGATCCATTAATTACAAACCCTAATTGGATTGAATGGTTGAAACCTTAAATTGGTTGAGCCGATTTCTAAGTTGAATGGCTCAAACGGTCTCAAGACCGTTTGAGGGCAAACTGTCTCAAGACCATTTGAGACCAAATGGTCTCAAGACCATTTGGAGGTCAATGGTTGTGATGGATGGTTGGAGATCCAAGGGTTATAATTTGATGTATTTTTAATGGTCCAATTGATGGATGATTCAATGAAGCAAACCCTAAATTGATTGATTGTACAAATCTAAATTTAGGGTTAAATGGTTTCAAGCTGAGTTGACCAAACAGTCTCAAACCGTTTGGAGTTAATTGATATTTAATTCAAAACGGTCTCAAACCGTTTAGAGATTTTGAGATCAAGACTGTTTGATGGTCTAACAGTCTTAAGACCGATTGAAGGTGTAGACCAAGACCATTTGGAGGTCAAGCACTTCAAGACCATTTAAGGTCTAACAGTCTTCAGACTGTTTGGAAGTGCAATTGATTCAAAGACCATTTGAAGGTCAAAGTACTTTAAGACCGTTTGAAGGTCAAAGTACTTCAAGACCATTTGAGGGTCTAGTACCTCAAGACCGTTTGAAGGTCTAATTAATTCAAACTAAGTAAGTACTATTAAACCCCATGATTGATAATAATGTATATCAAAGATAATTACAATGGATGTACCTTTAAGGTACTAGGAGGATTAGTACCCTTAGAGAGGTTAACCTTAGATGCTTATGGAAGCAATATCTCAAATACACTATGTTAACCCTAAATGTATGTACTTGAATGAAGGGTTGACCTAATCTAATAAAGCTTGAAGTAATCAACATCCTAGAGGGGATGAGAGAGAGAGGAATTCATACATGTATAAAGATCATGTAGTGATTAAGCATCAACACTTTCAACATGAATAAAATATGTAATTAGGGTATGATCCTTGACAAAGAGATCATGAAACCCTAATCGGGAAGGTTGATGAACCGTAACCCTAATTTAGGAAAATTCTAGGTGTAACCCTAATCTAGGGTGATGATATGAGAAATCCCAATTTAGGGTAATATAATGAAAACACTAATTTAAGAGGATGCTTCATGAAACCCTAATTTCGGGTAAAGATTATATGTAAACCTTAATTTGGGGAAAAGGTATAAGGGATCTTAATTCAAGATAATGATGTGTGAAACCCTAATCTAGGGTGATGCCATGTGAAACCCTAGTGAAGTGTTGTGATGTGAAACTCTAATCCAGGGTGATGCTATGTAATGGTATATGAAACCCTACCCTAAAATAGGGTGAGGATATGTAAAACCCTAATTTTGGGTTATAATGCATGAAACCCTAATCTTGGGCAATATGATGATAAATCATAACCCTAACTTTGGGCTATGAGTTGAGAAACCCTAATTTCAGGTAATGCTATGTGAAACCCTGATATAGGATGATGATATGTGAAATTCTAATACAGGGTGATGTTATGTGAAACCCTAATATAGGGTGATGTTATGTAAACCCTAATTGATAAAGATGGGAAACCCTATCCCTAATAATGGAATAGTGGCTAATATTTTGATAAGTGAAACACCTAAAGTGGTTGTTAATGGATGACCTTATATCAATAATGCCTTAACCCAAGATGAGTCCATATCATTGAAGATAGTTGGACAATTCAAATGTGTGACTTATGTTTAGTACACTACATGATAAATGTGATGAGTTAGTGCATAAAGTATTTGAATGGGAAATACCCTAATACAAGATAAGTTGATGAACTTAAGTAAGATAAAGGTGATGAGGGAATCGATACATCAAGACAGGATAGATATCACATCCAGCACCTCAAGATTGATACACCTTGATGTATTCTAAATCCAATATACTTGGATGAGTAACACATGAAGTGTGTCATGTCAATTGTTACATTGAGATGTAATGCACTGTGATAAGTGTAGGCTAACATACCTTATGAAAAGGTTAAGCCAAGTTAATAAAGTATGATGTAATCCTATTATGGTAAAGTTGAGAGAGGGACTCATATCTTGTGTTGATAATTCATTTAATGATAAATGATGAGAATAAATAAGCATGATTGAATACTTATGTTATCAATGTTGGCTCCTAGCTGTGTGGAGCAATGAATTAGGGCTTGATCATTAATAATATGATCTTCAGAACCTAAATGGTTAATAATGGAAAACCCTAAACCTAATGAAGGGTGATGATATGTAAGAAAACCCTAATCGATAAGGAAGGGAAAACCCTAAACCCAATGAAGGGTGATGATATGTAAGAGAAACCCTAATCGATAAGGAAGGGAAACCCTAACCCTAATGATGGGAAGGTTGAAATTCTTTTGTTTTATAAACCTTGTAAGACATGTTAAATACCTGAATAAAAGTATAATGTGAAATGGCCTTGTGAGCCATGTAAATAAGTTGTTACCTAGTGATAGGTGACAAGTTGTGCAATGGCCTTGTGAGCCATGTAAAGAGGTCATTACCTAGAGAGAAGTGACAAGATGTAATGGCCTTGTGATTCATGTAATAATTGTTGCCTAGTAAGAGGTGACAAGATACTTAATGAGCCTTGTGAGCCATGTGAGATGCTTGTATAACAAGTATCCTGAATACCTTGGTCAGATGACGTGGAGGTAATAGTTACCTGATAAGTGGTAACCATGTTCAGTGATGAACTAAGGGTTTGAGTACCTAGATCCAGTAAACATGATGATGATGTTGAGGGATGTGAATTCCTGAAAATGAGATAAGGGATTGGGATCCCAATGTTTTATAAAGCTTTGAAAAGTACTTGATAGAAGTATTACACATTCTTTGTAGCATTTGTTATAATAAATTATGTTTGAAAACATGATTGATGCTAAAAGAATATGGTAATACACTTAATCAATCAAGTGGAATCTTATCATGTAGTGCCCTGGCAATATAACCATCAGCATCAGAATTTGCTGGATGGTGAAACAGGTTGCTTTTTTTTTGTTAAGCCAGGGGTCGCTTTTATTCATCCCACACCCCTCTTGTGGGCATAATCATCAAAAAAATTACAGCTCCTGCTTATATCGGGCGCAGGTAATAGAAGGAAAAAACAAAACAACCATTGTACTCCCCTTCCTATTTCTCTGACTAGCTCACTATTTTCTGCAATACGATGTATGGGACACGATGCTTTTCCAAGGCCACCATACCTCTTACTCTGCATGGCATATTCAGGATATCAGAAGAAACATAAGGCTCATCCAAACTGCTGCCCCATTTTCCTAGTTCACGAGGTATCGAGTTGATGACCTTGTGAACAAGGGACCCATAAATCATAGCAGCGTGAATCTCCTCTCGCAACTCACAAACAAAAGATGTCGACCTCCATGGTTCCTTTCCGTTGTTCCATATGATGTCATACACATAAGCCTCATCAAGCTCAACACATGAAATTCCCAACGCATTATCTCTCGCTAATTTCAAGCCGATGGCACATGCTTGCATGTACGCAAGGATGTAATCTGTACTCCTGATCCACATTCTGAACACCAAGCAAATATCAGCCTTGTGGTTCCTAATAATTCCCGCCGCCCATCTTCTAGGAATTCCACGGTTGTCTCTATCTTTCTCGATCATAAGATTGAGCTTAAGATTATGTAGGTCAGGCGTCATCCATCTTAACAGTTTAATCTGCCTCATCGTGACTTTAGGTTCCACCAAGTTGGCCTCCCTCATGCGGTCATAAATATTGTTATCAGAATCAAGCATAAAAGATCTTTCCTTCAGCTGAATATTCAGTGCTCTAGTAACATACTCCCATTCATGACATAATGGTCTGTGTTTTCCTTCAAACCTTGCTTCGCACCTCAGCCGCCAAATACTGTATGGGATCAAAACCACCAAATTTCCAGCTATCCATTCCTTAAGTTTCTTCCTTTTCCCCAAACCGCATGTGTCTATTAGATTTCTTACACTGGTGGGTGGCTCCATACCTGTCAAAATAGCAAATTTGCCCCAGAAAAACTCCGCATTTTGCCCTTGAAACAAAAGATGCTCAATGCTTTCCTCATGCGGTTCCGCACAACAATTGCATTGAGATACTAACGGGATACTGTATTTAGCTTTAATGTTGTCATCCGTTGATGTGGCTCTTCTAGCAGATTTCCAAATGAACGATGCAGCCTTAGGGAAATTAGTATCCCAAATCAAACCTAGTCCAATAGGACCTTCCCTTCTATCAAGCATTAGAACCTGCTTTACCGATCTCATAGAAAAATCTCCTCGCATTCCCGGACTCCATATCATCCTATCATCCTCATTAGCGATCCATGTGTTAGAATCACGGATAAGATTCAGCCCCTCATTATTGACAACCATCTTCAAAAGGTCCCAATCCCATCCCTGTCCATCAATCCAAAAGTCTTTAATAAGAAAGGAATGTCTTCTGTCACTAGAAAATCTCGCATGATCAACCAACCACTGTTCGCACCACCGCGAATCCCGGAAAGAAATATCACCTCTTCCTACCACCCATCTACATAAAGGGAAAACCCGCGACATCATATCCCAGATTCTTTTCCAATACGGGGAAGGATAGGGCCCAAGCTTCAAGGAACCGGGGTAAACATTATCACGACCTCCTGCCACGTTAGCATACTTCCTCCTACAGAACACAACCCATAATGAGTCCGACGTCAACACCTCCCAGCATGCCTTCCCTACAAATGCATCATTTATCAGTCGCAAAGGTGGTATCCCAAGTCCACCTTGAGAAAAAGGTCTTGCAACTCTATGCCAACTGAGCCATGCCTTTATGTGCTTTTCATCTTTGCCCACCCACAGGAATTGAGATAGTTTGCTTTCAATACGGTCTGCAATCCCCGCTGGAATACCAATCGCAACCACCGTATATACTGGAATAGATGTCAGAACATGAGCAATCAGTAGTCTCCTACCCGCAAAGGATAATAGTTTGGACCTCCAGGCTGTGAATTTACCAACAATCTTCTTCATTAGAAATTCAAAGTCATTAAGTCTCATCCTTCCTTTAGAAATAGGAATGCCCAAATAAGTTAAAGAATCCTTTGCAGCCCCCGTATCAAGACAATTCACCACTCTGTCGGTCATTTCCAAATCATTCCCACCTACGACACAAGAGGATTTAGTCTTGTTTATACGCTGCCCCGTGGCCCGTTCGTACGCCTCAAAGGTTTCCTTAACCTTCACCATCGATCTTTGATCAGCATTGAAAAATATAGCAATATCATCTGCATATAAAAGGATACTTGGCGGAACTGCTTCTCCCCTTATCTGGAATCTAGAAATGAGTCCTTCTTCTTCTAGTTTCAGAAATCTTCTACATAGAATCTCCTCAAACAGAATGAACAGAAAAGGTGATAAAGCACATCCTTTCTTGATGCCTCTACAAATCGGAAAAAAACCAGCAGTTTCTTCTCCAACAGTGATCGTGGCACAAGTATTAGAAAAGAAGCTTAATAATAAATTCACCATCTCTATTGTAAACCCAAATTGCTGTAGTACTCTCCGCAGAACATTCCAGTCAGTCCTATCATAAGCTCTCGACATATCATACTTCAAAATTACATTAGGTGTACCTTGGCCCCTGTTGATGTCATGCATCAGCTCCTTCGCAATTCAGACGTGATGAGTGATATCGGACCCTTTGACAAAAGCACCTTGCACCTTAGAAATCAATCTCGGCATCATGGGAGCCATCCTATCATTGAGAACTCACACAAGTATGCGAAGGCCAACGTTCTCAATCGATATAGATCTGAAATCCTCCGGTAACCTTTTTGGGGTGTCCACCTTCGGTATGAGTAGAATACGACAGCAAAAAAGACCCCTAAAACATGGCTGTCCTCTAAAGAAGGCTTCCGACATCTTCATAAAATCCTCACCAATGATGGACTAAGCAGCCCGTAAGAAAGACAAAGTGAACCCATCTGAGCCTGGAGCCGATGTGGAATCCATCTTTTGCAAGGTCTTCATAATCTCATCTTCATGGGGAACAACAATAAGGGAAAAATTGTCATCCATGGATATTGATTCCGGTATATCTTGCAGGAATTCTTCCATATCAGAATAGCTTGTCTCCACCACTTCATTGAAATTTTTTTTATAGTGATCTGCCGCCACCTCCGCCATCAGCTTTGGATCAGAAATACAAGTGCCATCCTATAAGACCACCCTGTTAACCCTCCTTGCTTTGACAGTTGCATGATAGAATTTCGTATTACACTCCCCGTCTTTAAGCCAGCTTATCCTTGCTTTCTCTTTCCACTTTGCTTCTTCTTCATTTAACAGTAGTTGCAGCTCATCCTCAGCTGTCCTCAAATTTATTTCATTCACCCTGGTTGGATTCTCATCAAACGCAACCTATGTAGTAAAGACCACATCCTCCAAGTCACGTATCCACTGCTTGATTTCACCAAAAGAATCTTTGCTCCATCGACGCAGAGCTGTCCTAACTTTCTTAAGCTTGTGACAAAAAATAAAGGAAGGATGTTTAGTCACTGGTTCATTCCAAGCCTGTTCAATCACTTTTAAGCAGTCATCGTGATCAAGTCATTCCTTCATAAAAACAAAGTGTGCTTTCCTTTGGTCTACTGCACGAGCGTCTGGAATCGTAACAATTGGACTGTGATCCGATACGCTGTCTCTGGTCAAGTGTATCGACCTGGTAGCGGGCCTTGCCGTCATCCATGCTTCATTCACTATCACTCTATCTATTCTCTGCCACATAGTAGGTGTAAGAATCTATTTATTCACCCAAGTAAATTGGCTTCCTTCAAATGGAATCTCATCTAGAGCTGCATCCACAATTAAAGTGTTGAAATCCAGCATGTCCTGGTATCCTGGAAAGTTTCCACCTCGTCTCTCCCTTGCATTACGTACCACATTGAAATCACCTGCGATCATCCATGGTTCATCACCAATATGTTCTGCCAATACAAGCAATTCGTACCATAGAGATCTTCTCTCAATGGTATCACAACTGGCATATATAGCTGTAACAAAAAATTTAGATCCATCGTTGTTTTCCATACTCGTCGTGATGTGGTCTATGTCTCCTGAAAACCACAGGGTTCATATCACTGTCAGCATAGAACCAAACCTTTCCTCCCTCTTCTTGGTTGTCCACTGCCCAGTCAAGCCTCACAATGTCCATGAGTTCCGCAGCCTGTTCCGCATGAAGAAATGGCTCAAACAGGAAAACCATGCCTGGTTTAAACCGACCACATATTCTGCTCAACACTCTTCTCGTTGGGTTATTAGAAGCCCCCCGGATATTCCAAAAAATAGAAGAACAATTCATTTATAACTTGGTTCCGCTGTCCCAGCAAAGATGAACCCAATCAAGGGTTGTACCCCCCTTCAAAATCCGACCAGCAACCATCAAAAAATTCACCGTCACAGTCTGAGTGTCTTCTCCTGGAATGATAACGCATGTGGTACCGACTATCATCACCATCTCTTCTTCGCCTGCTATGGCATCTCCCCGATCTCCTCCACTGCTCATTGTATTCACTCTCAAGGAACATGAAATCCTCCAACCGTCTGTTCGACAGGAACCTGTTGTTACCTTCTCTATCCACCACCACTCACCTTGGAGACCTATGATGCTGCCTGATCAGAGATGGACACCGCGTTTGAGAGATCTCCCTAGCTTCCGAGGTTCTATCTGTCACAACCACCATGGTATTAGATATATTTGTCTTCTCCTGCATAAGTAAGGCCTCCCGAGGAATCCCAGAGTCTCTCCCAAACTCAGTAAGATGCGTGTTATTGGATCCCACCGGTCCTCTCACCACCATGAAGAGTTGTACAGAAGTCCGACGCTGCCCGTATGTAAGAGATATAAATTGAGGGACATCTT
This sequence comes from Alisma plantago-aquatica, assembly GCA_963693085.1. Taxonomy (NCBI): domain Eukaryota; kingdom Viridiplantae; phylum Streptophyta; class Magnoliopsida; order Alismatales; family Alismataceae; genus Alisma; species Alisma plantago-aquatica. The sequence continues at coordinate 547,337,851 of OY856409.1, forward strand.
CATTAAAAGCCTCTACTAATATCATAAGTCCAGATAGGTCATCTTTATCCTTCTTCCAATCAGAAATAAACATCAGCTTTCCGAACGGTGACATAATCTTCTTCATCGTGTCATCATCCCTATAGGTAATCGGAATGTCTACTACCCAGAACCAAAATTCCTCCTTCCGCTGGTGCTGTTCTCCATTGATCATGTGGTGCATATCGATTCTTTTTCCACATAATGATGGTACTCCCTTCTCTGTCACTTCCTTTGCCTCCTTGTCGCATGAGAAGAAGGCAACAGCCTTGCGCTCCGCAAAACTATATAAATCTGCAGCATTGGGCCAGCACTGTCGCAAGAACGGGCATACCTCCATCCACTGAATATCAAAGGGCCAAGATACCTCCACCGCTCTCTCTAGCGCCATCATCTTGCTTCTCCGCATCTCTTCATCAGGACCTACATCAACAGCGATGCATTTAGGGACGTGTTGTGGAGCGCCCCTAGCCGGAATACCTGTAGGTAAAGGTGGAAAGGACGTTCTCGAATGTACGTCCGGTGGCCTCAGTCTCGGGACAAACTGCGTGCACCTAGCAGTGACATGCCCCGGTCTATGATAGTTATATTAGACCTTGCTTCTCCTACACTGTGCTTGCCAATGACCTCTCCCCATACACCTGAAACAAGTGTCATGTGGAATCCCGAACATAGGTGCTTTTCTTTGGGGCTGCATCGTGTCCAATGGCGGCATGTTTGGTGTCTGACCAGCAACACCCCTAGGGTTCGTCATGTTTCCCTCAGGTGCTTCTATCGATCCTCCTCCAGATGAGAGTGTCACTGTCTCCACCAGGATAGCAGGGGCCTCCGGCGATCATGCCGTCTCGACCACTAATGGCGTTGGACCTCCATTTTCCGTCAACGTCGGCTGGGGCGGCGCCATGAATGGGTGTCCCTCCCGATGACCAGACTCCAACGTCGGTGGCTCTGCATGTATACCTACCTGCGATGACGCTCCCTATGCACACCGGATCGTGGGATCTTCCGCTCGCCCAGACTCAGAGACGTCAGGCCTCCCTTCCTCCCTGGTCGCCCTAGGCTGCGATCGGTGATCAATCATTGCATCTTCGTCAGCAAGAACCATCCTAACATCAGGAAGTATCTCCTCCGTTGAAATCGCGGACGCCATCATTGATTTCCTCCTCTCCGCTACGGTTTGTTGTGCTAGGTTTTCACGCATGCTCTATCTAGTCACCCTATGAATTAACGGTGAGGGCAGCATCGCGACCTGAACCCTAGCCCCTAGTAGACGGTGGCCTCCGGTAGGAGGGGTGCCTAGCCGAAGTGGTACGACGATGCCGACAGGAGGGTGATCGCCCTAGGAACCGATCGCTGGAGCCGTGTACGAGAGAAGGTCCTCTTCATCAAATGTAGGCAGAGTTCCAAGGGGGAGAAGGTCCTCATATGTGGTTAGAGTTCCAAACAAAGAAGGTCGTTGTCTCTGAACTTGGAGAATCCGGTGAAATGGGTTGCTCCGTGGTATAACCCGGAATGCATATTTCTGAATATGCGGGGGTGATGGGCGAAAATATATGTACGCCCTAATGGAGGAATTGATGTGAGATAAACATTAAATCTCTCAATCCTTCATTATATATGTCGGGGTGGATGTATCACTAATCCCCCGATAAAGATATGGATGTATCATGAATCTCCCGATAATATTAATGCCGAATCGATGTGAGATAAACATGAAATTTCTCGATTGTGAAGAGAGTACATCCGCCACGGTAACTCTATAGTGAAGTTTCCAATATACCCTAGAAAGCTATTTAGCAGAGACACAAAATGTCTTGTATGGAATCTCGTACTGACCGAGATAAGGGAGGTCATGGCAGCCGGCTCTTGCATTGACCTTGTATGGAACCGATTTCAACTTCGTAATGGTCGGTTGGGGTATGAGCGGTATACCTCATCTCCTCAGGGCATAACTGTGATTGTAAAATGTAATCAACCATATAGCATGTTTGCTTAAGGATTGAATACGAAAATCATTGGATGATGTTACATTTCTTTTATGCATCTTTAGTTGATAGATGATATATTTATCTTCCTTGCATTCCTTGCAAAGTAGATAGATGATGTATAATCCTACCATGGGTAGATACAATGTTCTCCTAATGAAAGGAGATTAACTTATTCTATTCATATAATGATTAGTATTGTTGTTAATATAAAAGAAACCCTGCTCAGTTTATTACTGTTTATATGCAATAATAATGTTTCTGGCGGAGAGTTATATCTCTCACTGGGACAATTTTCAATTGTCTCACCCCCGTGGGATCCAATGTTTTTAGGTAAACGTGGAAGAAGAGGCAGAAACCCTGTAGCAGGGAAAGAGTAGTAGCAGCAACAACATGGACAGTAGTGATATTCCACGTGGAGGCACTGACTGTCATATTTTGTATAGAAAGTCCTATGTGTCATATTTATACTCTCAGGTCCTCGGAGTCAGTAGTTAGTGCTTTTAATGAATCGATCTGATATTTTGGCTTGATGCCTCGAGGTTCTTATGCTTCTTGTGTATAGTTTTAATAGAGTAGTTGATGATTGTAATCCTCGAGAAGGAATGGTACAAGATATGTACTTATGAACCAGGATGTAAATGAAATACAGTGGTTCTTGATAAAAGAGTTTTCCTGTGTTTGGATCTCTTTGTAAATGGTTTTAATTTTTAGTGATTTTTCAGTAATTCGCTGTTAATGGTCGCTTCCACAATTATCATTATCTGATGTTTTGGGATTTTTTGTCACGGTATTGGCACCAATCCATCTCCATAATGTTTCAATAATACCCCAGTAATTGTATTTTCTTGGCTGGCATGACCCCACTCACATGTGCGTCGCACAATCCTGTACGGACCTCATTCATGAGAGTTTTTGATTCTATCCTTCATGAGTGTGATTGTAGGATCTGTAGTATAGTTGTTTTGATTCTAGGACATATTGCATGGTCTATCATTTGGGCACCTATTTCTCTCTCTGGGAGAGGCTTTTGGAGATGGTTTGGGTTGATAGATATGTCTTGATACGTGGAACCAAGATTTTTCTTCATTATTAGGTTCATTGTCAATGACCATGCAATATGAAGTCTTATAGAGTGTTTGTGTCGTGAAGGTATGGTATCCATAGATGTCAATCCAGGGATTGAGGGTTTCTAGAGTGTTAGAAAATACATACTTCTCTCTTCTGATGAAAATGAAAGAAGATGTGTTCGAAGTGTTGAGGTAGAGAGTACATGTGTTCTTAATATGGAACTATGCCCTTATGGTGCATATTCTATTCATTCTAGACTTGAGATATTACCGTATGGGGGTCATTGTAGACTTGTAAGTGATGTACCCATTTCTCTATAGCAAGCTGGAGTCCTAAAATATAAGCTTCATACTCGCCACATTATTAGTGGCATTAAAATCCAACCACCTTGATACAAGTAGTTTCTCTCCTTGAGGGTTCTGGAGGATCACTTCTGTGACGTCTGGTGTATGATTGAAAACTCCATCAAAGAAAAATTTCTATACGTCTTGAACTGGAAGAATGACCGCATCTAGTGGATTGATCATTATCGTGTCTTTGTTAGGGAATTTATATTCATGTGTCATTTCTTCCTGAAGTGGGGAGTCAACCAGTTGATCGATTAGAGTTTTCTCTTTGACTACATTCATTAGTAGATAGGTGATGTCGAACCCTAAAAATGTTACTTTCCATTTAGCACATTGAATGTCTAGGGTAGAGTGATCACACAAATACCAAAGGGGATCATGCTTGGTTATTAGTTGTAGAGGGTACATCATCATATTATGGTAGAGTTTTCTCATTGCATGGATCAAGGCCAGTAAATATTTCTTGATTATAGTGTAATGAGACCAGATATCATTAAATGTATTCGAAAGGTAGTAGATAGTATGATCTTAGTTTTTTGTTTCCTGACATAAGACTCCTCCCGTTGACATTTCATAGACCGATAAGAAAAGTATGAGAAGATGTCCTGGCATGGATGATCTCAACACTGGGGGATTAGAAAGATAATATTTAAGCTTCTGCATCACCTCTTTACATTTCCTATTCCATATGAGTCGTAGTTCTTCTTTAGTAGATTATAAAATATGCTCATATATAGGTGTGAGATTGGCAATAAAGTGGACGATGTATCTAAAATGACTGATTAGACCTATGTCTCCTTCTATGTTCTGGGGGAGGGAATTTATGGGATAGTTTGATTTCCTGAGGTCAAGTTTGATTCCTATCAACTGATAATGTATGAAGTAACCCCAAAGGTACATTTATTTGGATTCGGGCCCATGGAGAATTGTCTTAGTTGTTGAAACAAATCAAGATCAGAGATGTGGTCGTTCATAATTTTGGATCTAGCAATCATATCTTCCACATAATCCTCCACCTCCTTGTGCATCATGTCATGAAAGAGGGTGACCATTTCCTTTTGGTACATTGTTCTAATATTCTTAACACCAGATGGCATGAATGGATAGCCAAATACTCCCCACTCTATGACAAAGAGTGTCTTCTCTTTTTCTTCTTTGGCCATATGTATTTGGTTGTAACTAGAAAATTTGTCCATGAAACTGAGTAGTGCATGGCCGACTGTGTTATCAATGAGTATGTCTATGTGTTCACCAATAGGAAGTCATCTCTTGGAGATGCTTTATTAAGGTCACAACACTCCTTCATACCTTTCCATCCTTCTTTGGTACTAGTATAATGTTGACATGCCATGTGGAGCTGACTGGCTCTAAGAAACCATCTTACAAACGTCCTCCATGACCTTGGGACTCCATTCTAGACTTAGTTACCCAGCCTTTTGAAACATTGGGTAAACAACAGGGATAATAGGTAGCCAATAAAACATGATCACCTCATCTAACCTAGGCATGTCAGAGTAGCTCCATGCAAACACGTCGATGTAGTGGCATAGAAGCTCTATAAATTGGTCATTGATATCTTGTTGTAGATGCGTCCCTATTTTGACTTAGCATTGCTCAAGGTTTGAGCTGAGATTCACTGTATCGATCTTGTCTTTGGTATAAAAAGGTTGATGTTTCTTTGTCCTATACTCCATGTTAGGAATGTCCTCAAACTTGGTGTCTTTGTCATTGTAGATTTGAGTTACTTCAGTGAAATAGCTAGAAAACTCTATCAGAGCCTGCTCATCTTTAGATATTTTTGGGCTTTTTGAGTTTGATATTTTTTTGGATTTTTTAGATTTTGCACATTTTTATGATTTTGTGGGGGGGTGATAGAGGATGTAGTAGAGCATGACTAAATATACACTCTAGAATCTCTACCACATTAAGGTGCATTCCTATAACTGACTTTGTTGGGTACATGAGGGGACCTAATACATATAATGTTTTGTCATCTACACACAAGTTCTAACCTTCCTCATCATTCAGGACAAGGCGAATGAGGTTTTTTGGGTCTTCCACAACCTCTACATCAAAGATGGAATTGATGCCTCATACTTTGATCATGTCATAGGCAATGTCGTAGTCATCCCATGTAACGATGTAGCCCTCCTTAATGGCTTCAGGAGAGGTAGTCTTGGGGTCATCTTTGCTAGGTCATCCATGGAAAATCTAGAGAGGATCATAGTTGACTACATCAAATGGATCCTCCATCTCTTTATGTCTTGGATCGATGATTTTCACTTTTCCAATAGGATTATTTTTGTGTTTGATGCTTTTATCCAGTATTTGAGTGATCTGAACACAACTTGTTGACTGTATGATTAGGTATGTGCTTTATTATTTCCTTTTTTGAAAGGATGATCTTGTTTTCTCATTATTTCTAGTTCTTGGTGGTCTATACACTCAAGATTTTATCAAAGATGATGACGATCTCTGTAATGTTGGTTGTGATCTCAGGGTAGTCATCCTGGTAATCATCATCGACCTCTTACATGATGTAAGGTTTTGTCATGGGGATGAAGGCCTTGGTGTTGCTAGCCTCTTCTTCAGTTACTAGAACGGTATAGGCAAAGTATAAATGAGTATCCTTATGCTTGGGACCAAGGTCCTGTTGATATGGTACCTTTAGTGACATTCTTCATCTATTCGAATGCATTGAGCATTGTGGTTCAGGTCTCAAGTCAGCGGTAGGAAGTTGAGGTAACCCCTTAAGGTCAAATCCATTGTGGTGGGCGACAACAATGTGGTCTTCCAATACGATATCCACTTGGTGATCTACGGTTGTACATCAGATGGACCATTAAACCCCAGGACCAACCCCTTCTATCTTGGAGGGATCTAGATGATTTTTGTACATCCTTTTTGCTTGGATCTCGAACATCAATCTAGGTGGATATGCGTTTCTAATATCCATTTGGCAATGAAAGTGAGGTTGTATAGGAGATGATGAGCTCTTATTTGTGGTGGCACCTAGTTGATGTTGTCATTGTGCAACATCTCAAAGAAAAATTGGAAGTAGTTTTCTTTGATGCAAACTATGGTGATGGGCTTATCCGTTTGAACAATGATGATGGTGTTTTCTAGTTGATCTTCAATTTCTATGGATCAATGAGTAGATTAGGAGTTATTTCTTTGAGGGTGTCTTTGATTACTTCATCTGAAGAAGTTGCTTTGTTTGTTGTTGAATTTAGGTCAGAGGGGTCCTTCCTTAGGCTGATGAGTGGCCTCAGGGGGCACACATTGAGATAGACACCATTGTCTACAAATAATGAAGGTATCTTGAGACCGTTGTATATTACCATGATTAAAAAGGGCCCATAGTGACATCCTCCTATAGGTATCTCATCTTCAAAAAATGAGATTAGTTGTGGGGTCTTGATTAACTCGATGGTGGCTACAAGTGTTATGACCTCACATCTTTAAAGATGTAAGCCCCTTCTAGAGCCTTCATGTCTACTTCGCGGTGCAGGACTTTGCATCACTTCAACCACTGACACATCCCCTTCATGTCTATCTTGGAACTAGATTATAACTAAGACCTCTAGATTAGTGTCCCTACGATCTCATATGCCAGTGATACCTTCTTGGTGTTGATAGCTGGAATGGAGACCTTGATAGTCTCCCCTTTTTTCACATTAGTAGGGATTGATGCATATGTAGTTACCTCCTCCTTACCCTCGTCGAGAAGGAGGGTTCTTCTAGTGGAATGGGGAGTTGGTCCATATCCAATATGGTTGGTTTGGATGCAACATCTTGTACCACTACTATGAGGAACTATCATCTTCTAGGCTTTCCCCGGGACTGGTGCTTTAGGGACCCATATTTTCTATACCTTTATTCCTCGGTGAGCTCCCGGTATGTTGATCGGATGTACTTTCTTCCTCTAAAGAGATCTTTGTATGTAGATTGATCATACTTCCTACCCCTGACGAGCTCCTGGTATGCTGACTGGCCTCCCAGTGCTTACTAGCATCACTAGTTTCTTCTCTTGGACCCAAGCAACAATATGACTACTTCAAGGCCAGTTCTTGAAGTCTTTTTCCATAGTAAGGGTGATCTTGTGAGTTGGATATTATGGTGATGATATGAGAACTACTATGTTGGAAGATGAAGGCATTTCCTTCAACATGATTGTGCTAACATCACCAGATTCTATCAAGACCTCTAATGTGTTCTTGAGTACGATGCATGTAACTATCTTGTGTCCCTTATCTTGGTGGAAGTCATAAAAGGTGTTGTCATTGTAGCTCTTTGATAGGGGATTTGTCATCTCCCTTATGGATAGGAACTTTAGCAGGTGCTTGATGTCTAGAAATATCATAATGAGGGAAGGTCCCCAGAGAGTGAACTTTCTTTTTGGCATGGAAGGTTCTTCTAATGATGGATTTATGGTTGTTGTACCCACTTGAGGAATCAAGTTACTCCATGGTGGAGGAGTGTCTAATAACACTTGTTGCATAGGCAGTCAAACTGATGGTGGTGCACACCCAAAGTAGTTGTTTGGAGGATACAAATACTACATGGATATGTGCTAAGGATAATAATTGGGAGGAACCATGTAGGCCGACTACTGTTGATGTGTTGAGGAAATGGTAGTTTGAGATGTTGATGTCTGTGTTGGTATGTATGCCCAGAGAGCCAATCATATGATGATTATGATGGAATTTGTGTAAATGATTTGATTAATAATATATAAATGCAAGCTTCCAATTCATTCTGTTTCACTCATTCGTGAGATAATGAGGAAACATGATGAATGTCTAGAGAATGACATTACTCAATGGCATATGTCTTCAAGTATGTGACTTGAACAATGAGATCATACGAATGTTAAGAGTATGTACATTCTTATCATGTCCCTGGTCGGTTGTTACTATGGAAGGCGGATAGGCAGTAGTAATACCAAAGATTGGAATGTGGTGTTGGTTGATGACAAAATCTCATCAGTCATGATATGGGATATCAAACCATACACATAGATACTTGTTAGAGTACAATGTATCAGACAAATTCGCCTTGAGCTTCACACATGGAAACCATACTTGGTGGGCATAGTCATCTCTCATAGTGAAGGTGGTTATTGTGGTTCTAAGCCCTGAAGTCACTACACTTATCACATGTCCTTCGATATACTTTCACAACATCTAATGTAACCATGAATAAGGATTGCCATAACAGTAATGATTGGGTAGCTGTGACACATGGGGATTTCATGTGAGTGATGTAGATTGGATTTTTCCCTCCTACTAGAGTTTGATATCTATGCCACTTGATAAGTGAGGCTGAGAAAATCATGCACATGCACATGTGAATCAATATATGATATTGAGGTGACATATCTCTCAAACAGTCTACTCTTGGTTCAAGGAACATGGATTGAATGTTGAAGAGGGTGACGATTCCATGACCGAGTTCATTCTAGATATCAGAGACAAGAATTAGACAATGACTATAACACCTTACACAGATTGTAGGTTGAAGTGGTTCTCCAACTTTGCATTCACTTGGGTAGCACTGATGTGTGACTAGGCACCATTGTTTGCTTGTGATGTCATAAACTAGTTGTGGACATTCATTGCTAATGTGATATGGGACCTATAGGGTCAGGCACATAAAAACTCACCTAGAAGAGGAGTTTAATCATGAATGATAATTGAATTGACTACTAAAGTGTTTAGGTATTCAATTTAAGCAACAAAATTTGTCGAATGAACTCCCAACCGACCAGTTCAAGTGTTGATACAACTGGTTGGAGTGTTAGGTTGATTAGATACTGAATTAGATGACTTCTACCTAGTCTAGGGATTGAACTGACCGATTCACTTAGTGAACCGATCAATTGGGATCATGAGATGAGTGGCTCATAGGGTGAGATGACTGACATGATTAAATCGTGTGTAAAACGCAAGTGCACGCGTCAATGTAATATAGGAATTTATGAGGCCTGAGTCGAACTCAGGGAACATAATTTCGGTAGACTACTACTAACCACTTGCAATCAGCTAGACCGATTATAAAAATTTGAGAGTTGTTTTGAAAAAGAAAATTAAAACAAAAGAAAACAAAGCAATCGATTAAATGGTTGGTTTAATCAATTAAAATGGAATCTTTAGGATTACAGTTTCACCACGGATTCTTGTTGAACTAATTTCTATATAATTATCACAACTTGTCTCCTATCTCAGGTAGTGGCATGTGAATAGAATTGTTCGCTTCCGCGATAAAATTCACTACCTTAATTTAGATCGGTTCCACATCAGTAGTAACCTATACCCTAAATTAGGTGCTTGAAAAACATATCTCGAGGTTTCCACCATTAAATGTACATCACCTTTTCCAAATGATTTATAAGTTAATGTGATTATTATGTCTTTTCAACCGCTAATTCTTCATCAAAAGCAATTAAAGGTATTAAATTACCATTATGGTGATCAAGCACAATGATAGAATAGAGAAAACAATATCATACCACGGATTTGAGAGACAAATTATGGTTAATTATGTAAAAAGTGTCATACAACAATTATCCGGGCTACTCTCGGTCCTAAAGACAAAGGGGATTAGCCTCACATGTTCATCTCAATGAAAAACACGATGAAAGGAGAAGAAAACATAGGGGAAACATGGATGGAGATGGTGTAACCCCTGAACGAAGGAGAACTAGACGATCCTCGACATGGGATGAGCGTTCTGCAGCCTTTCGGCAGTATAAAACTCTATCTGTAGCTTTGGAAATGTCTGGGGCATAGCTCTGGTCTCCGTTCTTCATCCTCTCCTCTTCCGATACTTGTGCGGCAGCTAATGATGTGATAGTATGGTTTGGGCCATCTTTCCTAGGTATAGGGATCACTCATAGCTGCCAAAACATCACAGCCGTTCATTTAGATTCGATCTGTAGTAATTCCTAATCTGACAGTGTCGATACCATCGACAGTGGGTCGATGGTATCGACCCATGTAGAGTATCGACGCTCCTTGATTTTCTGGTGTTCTCTCTGATGGTAGCTCGATACCATCGACATCCTGCGTTGATGGTATCGATGTGTGGATGTTTGGCTCGCTGAAGACATCTCGTTACCATCGACTTCTGGGTCGATGGTATCGACCCGTTCTACTCTTTTCGGCTACCTCACTGTGGCCATCTTGATAGTATCGACAACCATCGATGGTATCGACGGTTGCATATATGTGAATTGACTAAAATTCATAGATAAACTCAACTCAACTCCGAGAAATATGATCATTTATACCAAATAAGATAAAACAAGGTAAATTTGATGCATAACGAGATTATAGGCTAAATGAAATGAATCATACGATATTAACCACAAATATGACCAATACACGCACAAAACACATATGAAACTAGCCTATAAAAGAGACTTAAAATCCTCACATCAAACTCCCCTAAGCTTGAACTTTGCTCGTCCTCGAGCAACAAACTACAGAATATAATTGCGAGGGTCAACTAAAGAACATATTAGCATAAAAGACATCTCAGAATGATTCCCTCCTGCAAGGCACATATTGGACCTCACTGACCACAAAATGGTAACTACCCTAAAGGTGACAATAATCATCCATGAGAGATGCACACCCCAAGACCAATGAACACTATCAAATAAGGTAGTTGATATAATGAATTCATCCAATTTAGGCTTGGTGCATCTTGTGATCTCCTATCTACATTGCTCATATCCTAACTACCATCTACATGGAAGCAGATCTCCTGATATACAAAAATGAGGAGATAATCATGGGTGGCCTACCATATTGAGCAACAGGTGGATGAAATGGATGGATGTAGAAGAAAAAGAAGCACAATACAGTTTAACATGCAAAACATTAAAAAATACCTAAATGATGCATATGCATATGAAAATGACCTAATGCCTACATTTTGGGTGAAATGATGCATGCTCTACTATTCCATCTAAATGTGAGATAGATTGTCTAAAAAATTACATCATGTGCTTATTCTTCCTTTTATGCAGGTGAAACAAGTTCTTTTCTCCCTCTGATTTTACTTTATTATTTTTTTCTTCCTTTTTTTTCAAGTCCTTGTTTTTTCCTTCTTTTCAATGTGACTAAGAAAACATTTATAATACATGACATTTTTTTTCGGACTTATTTTCACATAGCTACTACCATTGATGCATTACAATTCACTTCTCAGAGAGTATAGAACAAGTTTCCCTGCATTTCTTATTTTTTTAGAATAAGTAAGGCACATAATGTCCTATATGCTCAAGAGTATACAAAATGAAACTACATGAAAGTAATTATGCAACTACCATGGCATGCACTTGAGAATGTGTACATGCATGACTAATCTACAAATCTCTTTTCATTTTTCATTTTTTAATGCAAAATCTAGCTATAATGCAATCCTATCTAAATGGCATGCAATCAAGAAATGAAAAACTGTAATGTGCTCTCAATTCTTAGGGTGGAGTGTGAATGAAGTGGGGTGGATAGATCACAAGACTAATTGATAGAACCATTGGAAAAGATTATATGTCCCTCCTTACTGACATGTGTACCAATCAATCAACGAGTTTCTCTCACTCACTTTTGATTAAAGTCCCGTTACCGTTTGGTCAGTTTAGGCTCAACATACAAATCCGTCAACATTTCTTGAACCATAAGGATGTACAGTTATGATCGTATGTTTTAAAGTTGCCCTACCCAATTATTTTCATAACTTATGTGCTCAATTTCAAACAAGGCAAGCTTACAATTTCTTGAAAATTCTTTTAAATTAATGCTCAAATTAAATTTCCCCCATATAAAAAACATTGAGATGACATGCAATTTACATTTAGACATCCATTGATTACACTAGATAGAAAGTGGATCCTAGAAATCTATAAATAAAGAAATTTTGCAACTAGAAGAAAAATTGCAAAAAGCTAAGAAAAATGCTAAACTGAAAGAAAATGAAATAAAACTAAGATAGAAATTGTTCCATCTCCCCCCCAAGCTTGAATTGGACTATGTCCTCATAGTAAAAAACAACCTCAGAAGGTGGAACAGTGATACCCTCTATTTCTCAGGTGGCGGCTGTGGGTAGCCTCCAAAGTGGTCTGTACTCCAGTAGTAGTCGTATAAGGGTTGTTTCTGCATCTCTAGCTCTGAAGGTGTGAAGAGAAATTAAATACAATCCCTCCTTATATAACTAAGGTCAGCGCCCCTGGTACCCCATCGATACCATCGATGATGGTCGATGGTATCGACCCGTCCCACGGGTCGACCTCCAGATTTGGTGTGCATTGTTGATGGCGTCTCGTGGTTCGCTGACGTGGCCCGTCGATACCATCACCTTCAGTATGCATCCATTATCCTCACGAGGCCTTGGCGGTGGATTCCCCCAGAGTTGTGTCGATACCATCGACATAGGGGTCGATGGCATAGACTTCACTGGCAACGATTCGTCTGAATATCTCCAGAGATAGAGAGAATTGACTAGGGGGTCGATACTAGAAACTTGCTCTAGAATTTGAGTCGATTCTCCTATTGGGTGGTCGATACTATCGACAAGGTCGTCGATAGTATCGACGGAGAAAATTTTCTATAGTTGTCACTCTGCACCCTCATCACTACCATCGACTCAGTATTCGATGGTATCGACATCCACACAGACCTGCACACTTAGAAAACATATCAGGGTATCATTTTTACACTAAAATTGAAATTAACCAAAACTAGTGAAGTAAATGGAAATGAAGTCTACCAATGGCTGGGTTGCCTCCCAACAAGCACCCTACTTTAATGTCTTAGGCTAGACACAATAATGCTCATAAAATTGGGGCATCGGGGAGTGTCCCTAAGGAATCACTCAGCAATTTGAACTCAACTCTTTCTTTCTCGATTCCTAATGTCAAGGTACCTGTTCCGATAGCGGTGATAACATCAGCCGTAGCTTGAAACAGTCTCCCTAGAAGCATCTCACAACCATTAAGCTGCGGCATGTCCATGACTATGAAATCTACGGGGAAGATAAATCTGTCAACTTTGACAAGTACATCCTCACACACTCTGTGTGGCTTCACTATAGATCCATCTGCTAACTTAATAGACATGGCAGATTTCTTTGGTGACTTCAATCCCAACTTTTGAAATGTGGTTAATGGCATAAGGTTTATGCTAGCACCCGAATCGCACTGTGCGTGTGGAAAGTGACAGTCGCCAATTGAGCACGGTATGTAGAAACTCCTGGGATCTTTCTTCTTCATTGGTAGACTCCCGTAGATTATTGAGCTCACTGTCTCATTCATAAAGCAAACGTCAGTGTCTTTTATCCACCTTTTCTTAGTGATGATGTCCTTGATAAATCCTCCGTATGCAGGAATTTGTTCTATCGCCTCCACTAGCGGAATGTTAATGTGAAGTTTCCTAAACATCTCCAAGAACTTCTTATAGTTCCTACGCTCTTTCTTCATCCTCAGACTATCCAGAAAAAGCACATTTGGCTCCTTCACTCACTTGTATGGTGGCACATATGGGATATTTGGGGTCTCCTCCCCTAAGCTCGCTTCAACGTCACCCTTTTGCGTAGGCTTTGACACCTCATTCTTGATTTGTGAGGCTAGTGGTTGCCCATCCTTCTTGGTGGTAGTGGCTCCACTATGAAATATGGCTTTCACCTACTCCTCTTGCCTAAATGTGGACATGGTTGTGATGGTGACTTGGTGGGATTTGCTGAATGGGAAACATCCTCCAGGTAGTCCATATAAGCTGCGGGGGTGTGGCATACTAGGTCTAGCCTCCATGTCAAAATGCATTTTTCCCTTTTCATGGACCTCCACCACCAAGGGCTCCATCTCCTTAATCACAGATATATACTTAACTTGATGATGTGATTGAGTAGTCTCTGCATTACCATCCGGTCTTTGTTGATTTTGATGCTTCATGGCCGCCACTTCATTGGCAATTTGGGCCACAGTCGTCTCTAGTGCCCTCATCTATACTCCATGACATTGCAATGACTGCCCAAATTTATTCAAAATTTCGCCCTGGGACTGTAACTGCTTTCCAAACATATTCATCAACTCTTGGTTTTGTTTCACCACTTGGTTGAGCAATTCGGTGCTTTTGTCCTCCGCAGTGGGCTATGGCTTTGCATCCGGGTCTTGTATGAAGTTGTTTGGATCTTTCCATGAAAATTTATTGTCCTTCCTCCAAGCGTAGTCATTGCTCCTATAGCCCTGTTGATGCATAAACTTTACATATTCTTCCTCATCAGACCCATTGCTCTCCTTCTCTATGAGCTTCTTAGTTAGTAGGTCCATCTTCTTATTTAACTCTTTAATTGCCTTTGATTCCCCTGCAGCTCTAACTTGTTTTGGTGCATCTCTCTCACCCCATGACTATTTCTTGGCCATGTTCTTCAAGATCTCCCAACACCTTGTGCCTGTGTTGTTTAAGAAGAAATCCGAGCCTGCTGAATCGAGGTTGCTTCTGTCATGCTCATTGAGAGCAAAGTTGAAAATTTTGACTTGTTTTTCCTTATCTAGCCCATGACGTGGGCAATTCCTCAGCATGATCTGGAAGCGCTCCCATGTCTCAGAATAGGTTTCTCCCACATTTTGACTGAAATTATGGATCTTCCTCACGAGGTCATTGGTCTTCTCTAGTGGAAAGAATCTTTCAAAGAAAACCTATATCATTTGGTCCCAAATCTCAAAGATTTCATCATCAAGGTTGTGCAACCATTCTCGTGCATTTCCTGCCAGAGAGCTGGGAAATAACTTCAAGTAAAGTGCCTCCTGTGGAAACCTATCAATCTTGATCATATCACAATTTTCTACAAAAGTGTTGATGTGGGCAACAGGATCTTCATTCTTCAACCCATGAAATCCTTGAGACTTGACCAGGTTTATTAGTGTCGGATCAATCTTGTATGTGGGAATGTTGATTGCATGCCTTTTGATCGGCCCCTTTGATGCTGATGAGGAAGAAGCCTTGATCTTCTCCCATATTGTTTGTTCCTCAACCATTGCTTCAGGTTCTTATTCAAATTCCTCAGGTGGTGGATTTGTCAACTCAACTCCTTCGCCTACTGGCAGAATTACTGGTAATTCTGCGTAGTCTGTGCTACACATCTTTACAATCAACTAGCACCTGAAAAGATGGAAATTGTTTCAGTACAGTGTTAAAAAGAAATAAGTAATTAAATGATGTGAAATTAAATTTAAAATTTTAAGAATTATGTGAAAAAGTGGCCTAGTGTGGCCGCTCGCAGTACTCGTAGTGTCAAAAATTGTCGTTCCCCGGCAACGACGCCAAAAATTGACACGATTAAACAGTGCATAAAACGCAAGTACATGCGTCAATGTAATATAGGCCTTTGTGAGGCCCGAGTCGAACTCAGGGAATGTAATTTCGGTAGACTACTACTAACTACTTGCAATCAGTTAGATCGATTATAAAAATTTGAGAGTTGTTTTGAAAAAGAAAATAAAAACAAAAGAAAACAAAGCAATCGATTAAATGGTTGGTTTAATCAATTAAAATGGAATCTCTAGGATTGCAGTTTCACCACAGATTCTCATTGTACTAATTTCTATATAATTATCACAACTTGTCTCCTATCCTGGGTAGTGGTCTGTGAATAGAATTGTTTGCTTCCGCGATACAATTCACTACCTTAATTTAGATCGGTTCCACATCATTGAAAAACATATCTCTAGGTTTCCACCATTAACCGTACATCGCCTTTTCCAAAGGATTTATAAGTTAATGATTATTGCATCTTTTCAACCGTTAATTCTTCGTCAAAAGCAATTAAAAGTATTAAATTACCATTATGGTGATCAAGCACAATGATAGAATTGAGAAAACAATATCATACCACGGATTTGAGATACAAATTATGGTTAATTATGTAAAAAGTGTCATACAACGATTATCTGGGCTACTCTCGGTCCTAAAGACAAAGGGGATTAGCCCTGAATGTTCATCTCAATGAGAAACACGATGAAAGGAGAATAAAACATAGGGGAAATGTAGATGGAGATGGTGTAACCCCTGAACGAAGGAGAACTGAATGATCCTCGGTGCGGGATGAGCGTTATGCAGCCTTTTGGCGGTAGAAAACTTCATCTGCAGGTCTGGAAATATATGGGGCGTAGCTCTGGTCTCCGCTCTTTGTCCTCTCCTCTTTCGATACTTGTGTGGCGGCTAATGACGTGATAGTATGGCTTGGGTCATCTTTCCTAGGTATAGGGATCACTCATGGCTGCCAAAACATCACGACCGTTCGTTTAGATTCGATCTACAACAATTCCTGATTCGACGGCGTCGATACCATTGATGGTGGGTCGATGGTATCGACCCATGTAAAGTATCGACGCTCCTTGATTTTTTGACGTTCTCTTTGATGGCAGCTCGATACCATCGACATCCTGCGTCGATGGTATCGACATGTGGATGTTTGGCTCGCTGAAGACATCTCGCTACCATTGACTTCTGGGTCAATGGTATCGACCTGTTCTGCTCTTTCCAGCTACCTCACTGTGGTCGTCTCGATAGTATCGACAGCCGTCGATGGTATCGACAGCTGCATATATGTGAATTGCCTGAAATTCAAAGATAAACTCAACTCAACTCTGATAAATATGATCATTTATACCAAATAAGAAAAAACAAGGTAAATTTGATGCATAATGAGATTATAGGCTAAAGGAAATGAATCATGCGATATTAACCACAAATATGACCAATACACGCACAAAATGCATATGAAACTAGCCTATAAAAGCGACTTAAAATCCTCACATCAATGACCGGCTCATAGGGTGAGACGCCATGTTTGTGGAGAAATTCGATTGTATCAAGGATTAGTGGTGACATCATGGTGTGCATTAATTGGATTCAAATTTCCAATTCATATGCAACTCAGAAATATGGTGAAACAACAAGTTCGTAGAGCGAACCGATCGGCTCACATGTGAACTGACCATCTCGATTGCAAATTGACTAATTCAGCACTCGCATGTTGTGAAAGTTCATGATCTTCTGGTCTCTTCCACTCCCACACAGATTGGGAACTCTGACCCTAATCACTCCCATATATAGAGGGGTACTAGGGGCTTCTCAGACACATCAATTGCCACTCACAATTATTTGTCTTATCTGGTTGTGGTAACTGAGAGAACCTGAGCAAGTCCTACCCGATAAAGGGAGGGATAGTAAGGGAGAACAATTGTGGGAAATCAAGTTGGTGACTAGTACACTAATAGGAGGGACAACTCCTTCCTGTCTGTTCTCATAAAACAACATGAGTTCTAGGTGGTCCATGTGGATTATCATAGAGGTGAGGTGGTCATTTCCCATCGCTAGGAGGACAATGCCAGCCTAAAGTCTGTGAAGGAGTTGCTACATACATTGTTCGAGTATGTTGTCCATAGAGGAGTTGTTGTAGATGAGTCCTAGTACAACTAGGAGTGCACAACTAGTACAACGAGTTATGGTCACTAGACTTGCTCCAGGACCAGGTATGAACTCTTAAACCATCCTTCCCATTACATAGTTGTTAACACAATCTTGTTGTTCTAGGGAATATGGATAGATAAATTTTTGTTTTTGCTGCCTACTCTATGCTCATATTTCCCTACAATATGAACCAAAAAATATAAATGGTCAACTATTGTCGCTATTTTTTGGCGGAGATGAGCACTAATCCTACTGTTGCATCTACAACTTTTTCCTTAATCCACTTAGGCTTAGATGGTTGTCCTAGGGGTAGAAAGTGACAAAAAAATGAGACCTATGTTTTGATAAAACCCTATCTTGATGGAATTTTCAATCATGACTCCTCCTTGCATGAGTCCTAGAAAGGTAGATACCTCTGTAAGATAAGAGGGCCATGAGAGTTGGCATAGCAGCTTTGATTACCATGTCCAATGCCTCCTTATCCATGGGTTGAATTCTAATTAAATGCTAAGCTCCCTTCATTGTCCCACAAACTCAGAGAACCTTTCATCCACCTTCTGTTGTAGTGCCTCCATCTCCTCCTTGGTCGAAACCTAGTCTAGATTCCAAGCATACTGACCAACAAACTTCTCAGCCATCTTGGCCATGCAGTGATGTTTTTCATGTCTTGTTTTTTGTACCATGCCAATGCAGGACCTATCAAGGTCCATGCAAAGTAGAGGAGTAACATTTTATCATCCTCCTAGACCTCCACCACATCCAAACAATAGGCCTTAACGTGGGATATCATGTTGAAGTTTTCCCCTCATCTTTATTCCCCTCCATTTGTTTGATTTTCTATAAGATCTCCAACAATAGGGGGTCTATAGTAGAGGGATCTGGACAAGCTTATTCCTAGCATGTAGCGACCATTGTTATCATTTGCGGTCTGATTTTCATTGATGATATTATATATATGGGTGGTGGTGATCAATACTTTCTCCTATATACAAATTGTACTATGAATGGGGTAGTGGAAAAAGAGAATGCAAGATGGGAATGGGCCCTCAACCATTCATGTGTTTTTCTTGAATCTTCACTACAATGTTGGTTTTCTTAGTCTCCTTAGGATCCTCTTTCACAGTTGCAATTTCTTCCTCATTCTTTTTTCCCTTTGATTTCTCTATCAAGAATCAAGACAGATGTTCTTGCCTCCTAATTTAATGGAAATTGGTACAATTTTTACAAATGGTGGATCCTAGTAGGGCCCAAATTGGAATGGTTCTGGTTGAGGTGGGTGGGAACCCCACACTCTGCATGGAAATAATGGAGTTGAGACTCAACATATGTAGCTCCTTGTCTAGTAAATTTCCAATAATGGCATCCTCTTGTATATCTTGAGCTTGGTGGAGTCATAAAGGGCATGCTAACTGATTGTTCCATAGAGGCAATCATCTATGTCACCACTATGGCTTCTTTGTGATTTTCCCCACCCACATGTTTATCTTGCTTGTTGTGAACATCTCCCTGGGTCTCGCTATCGGATGAACAGTTTGTACTTATGTTCCAATCCATATGCACTAATCTTCGGAAAGATAAAATGAAGTATATCATGCTCCTTGACCTTCTCATGATGTCTTAAAGTTCACATTCACATAATAAAAAATTAGGGTGCTACATTACATGAAAATATACTTTGTGTTTGGTGATCGGTCCGACCACACATAATATATCAGACAAGAAATGCAAAAGACTTCCCCCTTTGTCTGGGAAGTTCATAAAAGGGGTGCTCCTTGATTCTAGAAATCTTCTCATACTAAAAGACATCTATGATATGATTTTTTTTCTTTTTCTAATTTAGTTTTTAGGTGACAGTATTTGCCCCTAGCCTGGGAGAGATAGAGGATTTTATTCACTTTTGGTGTTTGAGGTGTACTTAACAATGCCATGTTGGAAACAAAAAAGTAAAGATGGTGGTCAAGACTTTCCTTAGGGAATAATTCCAAAAGTTGTATTTGAAAGAGGATAGAAGGTGGGGACTCAACTGGGTGATAAAGATTAAGGTAGCCCCTTTTGTTCCAGTGATTGTACTCAATCAATCACCTCTTATTTCCTAGTACACCCTCCTCCAGTGGGGTTCCCAAAATGAAACCCTTGGAATCATTCATGACACACTAGTTTCC
Source organism: Alisma plantago-aquatica (assembly GCA_963693085.1). Taxonomy (NCBI): domain Eukaryota; kingdom Viridiplantae; phylum Streptophyta; class Magnoliopsida; order Alismatales; family Alismataceae; genus Alisma; species Alisma plantago-aquatica. Next base: position 547,357,911 of record OY856409.1, read on the forward strand.
TCCTAGTTTGAGGGGTTTCTTATGTGGTCCTCACCCCTTGAAAGCAATGAGAAATCAAAGAGGAGGCAACCTCAACATGGCATCTCCCTACAGATTGTAGAGTTGAGTATGGGTTGTGGTCCAGTTTTAGGTCATAGTCTAATACCATAAATGTTGACATAAAAACATAAGATGACCTAGTTTAAGGTCATTGTCTACGACTATAGATGTGAGCATGAATGGATCTAGGTGGTCCATTTTTATCTCATAATTTAGGACCCTACTTGTGTGTGGACCCAACATTGACAAGTGACACCTCACGCAAGGTTGAAGAACTACCACACTTGTCTAGGCTTCTAAGGCAACGCTCCTTTTTTGGAATAAAACAAAAAAAGAAGTATTTTTATTTTTAAGATTGTTTATCAGGAAAAACTAAGCTTTTGAAAGGTTATCCCTCTTTTTAAAGGTTTTTTTACTTTGAAAAACCAATTGACCCTTTTTGATAAGGTTATTTGATTTTTTAGGGGATGGTTAGTCTTTGAAGAAGATTGGTTGGTTTTAAATGATTGCTAATAGTTGTAAAGATATTTGGTTTCTAAAAGAATTATTAATCTTTAAAAATATTGTTGACTTTTTAAAAAAAATATTAATCTTTAGAAAGTTTGTTAGATTTTGAAAGGATCACTAATCCTTAAAAATATTATTTGATGTGAGATTGTTCATATTCTGAAAAGATTGTTCAGTTTGATTGTTAATCTTCTTAGTGAGATTTTTTGATTTGGAATTGTTAATCCTTTAAAATATTGTTAGATTTAAAATTTATTAATATTTAAAAATAATATTCAATTTGAGATTTTTAATCTTTAAATAGATTATTCAGTTTAAGATTGTCAACCTTCTTAGAAAGATTGTTTGATTTGAGATATTTTTGTGTAAAAAGATTGTTTGATTTGAGATTGTTAATCTTTAAGAAGATCCTTTGATTTGAGATGGTTCATCTTTAAAAAGAGTGTTTGATTTGAGATGTTAGTCTTCTTACAAGATTGCTAAATGTGCACACAAAAGGGGTTAGTAACAATCTAAAACATTCTCAGTAGCCAAGGTAGGATTTATGTATAGGAAGTACATAGCCCTCTCTTTTAGCAGATGTGTTTGTCTCTGCATTACGTCCTATAATGTACCATATCTTAAGGCCTCATATGAAATGATATGAAAAGGAATGATTGGACTATCCATATCACCAAGGTGCACCTCCTATTCAGGGTTCCCGTCACTAAGAACTCTATGGTTGAGTGTGCTTAGCCCAGTGTAGTACTAGGATGGATGACCAATTAAGAAGTTGATCCCGACATGTACTTGAGGACAAAGTACATAGTTAAGGTCAGTGGTGGTCTGTGGGGCCAGTCATCATTCTTGAAACTCTACTAGAGCCTTGGTTAGTGGGCTCAAGCATTACAAATGATATGAGAGCCAAATCCCCTCCAATAGGTGGGGTTCACATGGGGATGTGACATCCCAATCTTAAGTCATGTGGTCCAGCCATGTTGGAAAGGGCTCTCCATGATGATGCAGCCACCCTTGCACTAGTAGATGTGATTTAGAGCTGGGTGCACATGGGTCATTCTAGGTCTACATTCAAATTGAGAATGACAATGAGGCCTCATAGTTGAGGCTTGATGAGGATGACGAGAGTCTAAGTGGGAGAGATTATAACATCCTAGGTCTTGAGACCTTAGATGAAATGATATTAAAAGGAATGATTGGACTACTCATATTACCAAGGTACTCCTCCCTTTCAGGGAGCCCATAACAATGAACATTTTAGTTAAGCATGATCAATCCAGAGTAGAACTAGGATAACTGACCAATTGCAAAGTTGATCATGACTTGTGTGAGTAAGGACAAAATGCATGATTAAGGCTATGGTGGTATGTGGGGTCATTTGTCATTCCTAAAAATCTACTAGAGCCTTGGGCAGTGGGCCCATTCATTATAGGCCCTCACTCAATTATGACACATATAGGAGAGGTTGGTCCTTATCTTCTCTATGAGTGGACGGTGCTCATCTAGGGGTAACCTAGGTGAAATGGATAAGGGTACTACTCCAAGTACACCTTGTGAGTTGACAGACGTAATTGGTGTGAGTGTTAGGAGAGTGGGATGTTTTCAGGCCTTTGGATGTTCAACTTAGCATTGTGTATGTACCCTTACTGACATCCAACATCATTTTTAGTGATCCAATGTGAGTTTGGCACCCATTTGAATGACATTTATCTTGGTAGGAGTGTAGAGAGAAAGTGATGAAACATTTTTAGAAGCAAGCCCAGAAAGCATGAAAGTCAATAACATGCAAATAAAGAAATAGTACAAATATTTCTCAAGAAAAATACAATCTGGTTTCCTACATCTTTTTTCATCATTTATTTCTTTTACATTTGTTTTTTTATAAATAAAATAAAAAATGCAAGGGAAGAATGCACAATATCCTAAAAGGGAAGTGTGGCCAAAACCCTAAATCAACAAGGGACAAAGAAAAAAGAAAATTGGAACGAAACTACCTCAACTGCATGGAAACAAAGAGGTAGGGGTGGGGATGGTGGATCACCTCGATCCATAAGTCAGAGGCTATCATATTAGAGGGATACATCACCTAGCCTCCCAAACCAACCAAATTTATAAAAATAACAAACTAGAAAAAAAGGAAAATAAGATTAGGTAAAAAAACAAATGGTCCTGAAGAGGCTTGATCTTGACAAAAAAATAGCAGGAGTTTGATTCAAATCATCTTAGCATCCCCAATAGAGTTGCTAGTATGTCGCATCCTACCCAAAAAAGAGATATGGAGATATTATGCTACACCGACATCCCATGATAACTTCTAATCATGAGATTAGGGCATATGTTGAGGATTTAACATAATACATAGATCACTCCTGATCTTTGATTTCAAAACTCTTTGTTTCATCACATTCACTCACATAAACTAACTTTGCAAGGGAAATACAAACTTGATTCCTGTAATCTGTTACCAACAATATAGATACATATCTAAACATTCATGTTGTTCTCACACTTCCATGTACATATGACTTGATAATTGGATACATACTCTAATAATGAGGACACACAGTTACACGACATCATTTACAACTCTCTCATTACTCTACAAGGACCTAGAGTGATAGGGACTGACTGAACTTGACTAATTTGATACTTAGATCTTATGGCAGATCTACTCTGGCATCAACATTTTTCAAATCCACAAGGTTTCCCTAAAAATTGTGAGTAGAGGGGTGAGCCTACTCGCTAAGTGAATGAGTACTTCAAATAAATAGTTTTTTAACAATTTTTTTGGGGGAAAAAACTATTTATTTGAAGTACTCATGCACTGAGCGAGTAGTCTCACACCTCTACTCACAATTTTTAGGGAAACCTTGTGGATTTGAAAAATGTCGATGCCAGAGTAGATCTGCCACAAGAGCTAAGTATCAAATTAGTCGAGTTCAGTCGGTCCCTATCACTCTAGGTCCTTATAGAGTAATGAGAGATTTGTAAATGATATCGTGTAATTGTGTGCCCTCATTATTAGAGTATGTATCCAATTATCAAGTCATATGTACATATAAGTGTGAGAACAACATGAATGTTTAGATATGTATCTATATTGTTGGTAACAGATTTTATGGTCCCTAGAGTGATCGGGACCGATTGAACTCGACTAATCTGATACTTAGCTCTTGTGACATACCTACTCTGGCATCAAAATTTTTCAAATCCACAAGGTTTCCCTAAAAATTGTGAGTAGAGGGGTGAGCCCACTCGCTCAGTGAATGAGTACTTCAAATAAAGCACTTTAATAGTCAAAACATATTGAATTTAAAGTAGAACAATAATGTGCTATACATGAACTAATCATTTGCATACATATATATGGAACGATACTCTAGGTATCTACAAGGAGTAAATAAATATATAAATATAATTCATTATTCACAAAGGGAACTAGCAATTTATAAACATATAAATCATAAAGGTATAACTACACAGACATGATTAATCTCTCATTCATCTTATTTTGCATCACTACCAATATACAAATATCAAAACATTTTTCTCATTATTCCCATTATGATCTTTTATTAACTCTAACTTGACTTGACTACTGAATTGAATACTACTGTGTTGTCCAATTGAATGTAATTGACTGATATGGATCTTTGTTTGAACTCAGTTAACTTTTTCTTTTACTTTGCCCCTGAACTCTCTTGGATTGTACCATCCAAAAGAAATCCACTACTACTAATTCTCTGTACAAGTATTAAGGTAAACCTAGGGCCCTCAAGACTGCTACTATAGCCTCAGTCTACATTGAGGGAGCCTCGTAAGGGCTGACGACGGATATATTGTTGGTTGTATAACTGTGTCCTCTTTGTAACATACTCAAAACTAGGTAATATCACCTTTTCCCTCCTTTTATTTTTAAATTTTATTTTGAACCCTCATATTAGATTTATAGGTACTAGGATATTAGAATATTTAAATAAAGGAGTTTAATGCAAAAATACAAATATTTGACAGGTTTTATATAAGAAAATGAGATTATTCATTAGTTATGGGTTGTTTGTGAAAAATTGTCAAAATAAGGCATTTAAGATTAAAATTAGTATTCTAAATTTTTCATGTGAATAGGTTTGGTTAAGAGAGAGTTATGAACAAAATTTGGTTAAGAAATAATGAAAGAATACTTTTACATAAAGAAAATGCACTTTTCATTAGATTGGGAGTTTCACACATTAAAGTTTTCCTAAAGGTAAATTTAACTCCAAAAAATCATATTCATTGGGTCCTTGTTACTCTCCCCACCAATTTTCATGTTATTTAGGAGTCAGTTACTCATTCAAATGAAAAGAGAGAGAAAAGAAATTGTCTTTATATCACTTTATTTGATTTTTTTTCTTTGGAAAGTATTATGAAACACATGTATCGTTGATGCGCGTACCTCTTTGGACCATCATATTTTGGATCAGATGGCTAACAACCCTCTCCTACCTTGAGCTGTATAAGGAAACAAGATGTTAGTTGGAGCAAGATTAAAATGAGGATTGCTCAGTCAATAATCCATCTTTTCTTGAAATTATTTCACCTACATGTTCCTCTTTCATTTCCGCACAGAATGAGGTATTACCCGTGAGTTTTATCAAGTATCTATAATTCATCCAAATTCCTCCCAACTCTCTCTAACCCTTTAGTGCCCGATGCTCCAAATCCTAACCTTATATGAACCTTGTCATAGATCTGCCGCCACCCGATCTTACCTTTCTCGCTCTCAATTTCTCTACTGGTTGCATTTTGAGCCATCGCCAATCTACTTCTTCACCATGACTTTACGGCACCCGGTGCAAGAAGCCTGTGGCTTTGGTCTATGACTTATCTTGAAGGGGAGTTCATAATGGTGCAACCTTCTATTTCATATCTTCATATTTTTGTTTCATCGCCGCATGTAGAAATGCCCAAAATTGGGCTCAAAGTTGTTGGTCTAGTGTGCGTCCATGGCACACGAGCAGCTGGGAGAGATGACCATTGGTGCTTTCTTTGTTCTACCCTTCTCACTTTTCTTTCTTTGCTTTTTCTCAAGAGGGGTTACATGGTCTTTTTGTATTGATTTTTCTTTGACTTGAGTGAGCCACATTGGTCACTAACTAAGCGACTTGGCCACTCTTTATTGTGCCAAGTCAACAGCCCAAGACTCTGTCTCTCTCACTCAGTTGGTTGATTTGATGCTTATTTGACAATTTGGAATATTGTGATTTGTTAGAAATTGTAAAAATCATAACACTCACTCTGATTATCCAAAATTATAAAAATAATATGTTTTGAAATCCTTTGAATTTTCTCTATTTTTTGATATAGTTTCCATGATTCGGTTCACCAGTTTTAAAGATTGGATAGGGTTCAAAACAATCCTAATATCAGATTAATGATTAAATATATGTCTGAAAAGATAAAATTTAGATATTGGAGTCAAATCCATGATTAGTGACTCTAAACTAACTACCTAAGGTTTCATCGAGTATCAATCTAGGGTTTTGACAAGGATTTGAGTTTTAAGGTTTTGTTTTCACTTATGTCCATGCAAGAAAATATAATAATCAATAAAGTTATAATTGTGAATCAAGATTTATCTTCAAGAAACCCTAAGTTCAGTTTTGGGTCAAATTCAAGAATCGAATTAGGATTTTGTTGATCGATTTGGATTTCTAGGGTTTTCAAAATACTTATATATTTAAGGACATAATCCCGAATTAATGAATCCAAACCTATATGTAGCTTTACTTGACCATAGATTTGGATGGTTACAGTTCAAAGTCTGATTTAGCAACTCAAGTGGAGGTAAGTTTGTCTTTCCTAACTATCAAAGCAATACTATGTTCACCAAAAAACTTTCCCATATGAGGCATTCTTGAATGAACTTGTTCCTCTTTGAATATACCTTATTATTTCCGTGTTAATTCTTGATTTATTATTTATATCGTGAGTTTATACTATTGAAGGTCATCTAACCTATCTATTGAAATAATCTCATTCTCTTATTTGACTCATGTTGATATGACAAATCATATCTTTTTTTTATATCTTGTGCACTGTGCAAATAGACTAGGTTTATTCATAGTAGCATGTACATATGTACTTACCATAGTATTTTGGTGTGCCTTTCCACTCTGAGTGTGCCTTTCCACTAGTATAATATATATAGGCCGCACCTTTCCACTCAGGGTGCGCCTTTCCACCCCACTTAGGCTGAGATTTATGGGTCTCCTCCCTACATAAATAAAAATGGTCTAATTTTTTACATGCACTGCTCAAGAATTATAATTGATTGTTATATAGAAATATTTTCTTTCTGTTAAAGATTCTTGAAACTTCTTAACATGTGCCTTCTTTATATTATTACATGCCTTACATTTCCACATACCCTAAGTATTGCCTAGTTGTTTATTATTGCACATACTCAACTTTTGTTGATGTCCTTCCTTTTTTGGTGTTCTCTTCCTTAGGAGTTGACTTCAACCCACCTAGAGGTTGCACAACCCTGGGACCAGGAGTTAGGTGGTGATGCCCAAAAGTAGCTACTGAGGATTTCTGAGATGGAAAGGTTACTCACCACAAACCGATTCAAGTAGTTTAGCCTTTAAATTCAGTTAGAAGCCATATATGACTCTATAGTTGAACTCTATTAAGATTATCATGTAATAAATAGATTTCAATTTCTGCTACAACAAAACTATGCTCATGTTATCATTCTATTTTAAAGAAATATTGTGAACCCCGATTGCTTGAGTGGAAATCTTTGGGGAGTTTTTTTAATTATTTCATTAAAATAAAGTAAGGATTGGTTCCTCTTGGGCCCCACTCCTTACAGAATGGTATCAGAGCGTGTTTATGCTAAGTAATCTAACTATTTCAGAACTCCTTACTTAGTAGTATGCCTTACCCCTTAACCTTATATTTTGGGAGAAATAACATGTTTGATGATGTCGGTACTACCCCTCAGTCTGGAACTATGAACAGATTCTCTACACCGGAAAACTATCATTTTGGTAGGGATCCCCCTCCTAGGAACAACTCCAACACTGATCATGGGTTTGTCGACATCACTGTCTTGACTTTGACTGGCCTTACCCCTGAGCAGGAGTTATCCTACCTGTAGTAGTTTCTCACCACAACCATGGTCGCAAAATTAAACACCCCTCTAGTTCCAGATAAGCCTAAGAAGTACACTTTGAATGACTTCAGGAAGATGCAACCCTCCTCCTTCAAGGGTGAAGGAGAGCTAGAGATGGTCGATAAGGTCGATGACTGGGTCTTGACGATTGAGCAAACTTTTGAGGGTATGGCGTACCCTCCTCATTAAAAGGTCAGGTTCTCTTTGTATGTGCTGGATGGGCCAGCACGTGTCTGGTGGGATGGGATCTCAATGATGCATGACATAACAACCATTACCTGGGTGTAGTTCCTAGCATTATTCTATGGAAAATTCATCTACACCGTCGCTCTAAAGCAACGATCACTCTCTATCTTAACATACATGCAGAGAATCCTATTGCTTGAGTGGTACACAGTTGGGTTTACTGAAGAATGAAAGGTTGATTTGTTCTTGCAAGGCCTCAACTACCACATGGGACGTGCTTTAGTCCCTCAAATTCCCCTGACCTTTTAGAAAATGGTGGGAAAATCTCTAGAAGTAGAGTCTTACCTTGGTTTTCAAGCCCCATCATAGAACAACAAGAGAAAAAACTTTGATCATGAGCAACGACAAGATAGGTGCAATCGTTTCTCTTGGCATCATCCTCTAGGAAAGTGTTATGGTGGCAATCCAACACGACAAAGAGAGTGTAGGTAAGTAATATGCCATGAGTGTGGATAGGCTGGACATTTTCGACCCGAGTGCCCTCAACTACAGCAACGTCAAGTGCCTGCCAACCAGCCTCAACCTCATCCTAATCAGCCTCCAAGATACAACAATAACAACCAAGGCTGACGTTCTTCGATAGAGTGTCATGTTGGACATGTTTTTGCAATAGATGATGCTGACGCTGGTGATGATAATGAAGTAGTAGAAGGTATTGTACATCTCCATTTACACCCTATAAAGGCATGTTTGATTTTAGTTCTTCAATTACCTATATATCTACTAAGCATGTTGAGATGTTAAACATAGAACTCACATATATTAGATATTCTTGACATACAAACCCCTAGTGTTAAGATATCCTCTTCCTATCTGAGAACTCCACCTATGGAGTTATGCATATCTGGAAATATGTTTACGACTGAGTTCGTATTTTTGAACATGACAACTTTCAATGTCATCTTGGGTATGGATTGGTTGAAAAAGTTTAAGGTAGCCTTGTTTTATGATGAAAAGAAGGTTATCTTACTTTACCCTGATGGTGACGTATGCGCATAAAAGGCAGAAAATGTGAGGAAAGACAATTTATCATATTAGTCATGAAAGCCGAAAAACTTATCTCCCATGGATGTCGTGCTTATTTGGCCTCCATCATCTTGGACCCTTAACCACCCCAGTTAGAAAATATTGAAGTAGTTTAAGACTTTCCTAATGTGTTTCCTGAAGAGTTACTTGGTATTCCCCCTTCTCGAGAGGTTGAGTTCACCATTGATCTCGTACCAGGTACCACCCCCATATCAAAACCACCCCATCATATGGCACTTGTGGAGCTCGCAGAACTTAAGAAACAACTATAAGAACTTCTTGACATGGGGTTTGTTTGCCCCAGTGTCTCACCATGGGGAGTTCATGTTCTCTTTGAAAGAAGAAAGATGGTTCGTTGAGGATGTGTATGGATTACAAAATGTTGAACCAAGTGATGGTGAAGAATCAATACCCTCTACCCTGCATTTATGATCTGTTTGATCAATTAAAGTCTGCTACAATTTTCTCTTAGATGGATTTGTGAAACGGTTACTATCAAATATGGGTAAAGGATGAAGACATACTGAAGACAGCCTTCCGTACTTTCTATGGGAATTATGAGTTCCTAGTGATGCCCTTCAGATTAACTAATGCCCCTATCTCTATTATGGACTTGTTGAATCAGGTCTTTCATCCCTATCTTAACAACTTTGTGGTAGTATTCATCGACGACGTTCTCATCTAATCCATAATAAGGAACAAACATCGGGATCATTTGCAGATTGTCTTGCAGACTCTTTGTGAAAACCAACTATATGGCAAGCTTTTGAAGTGTGAATTCTAGATAAATGAAGTGATGTTCCTAGGCTACGTCATATCAGCAGGTCACATAGTTGTTGATCCAGCAAAGGTTGAAGTTTTGACTAAGTGGCAACCTACAAAGAATCTTTCTGAGATACGAAGCTTATTGGGTCTTGTGGGTTATTAAAGAAGGTTTATCAACAACTTTCCTGAGTTGGATAACCCTTTAAACAAGCTATTTCACAAGGACACAAAGTTTAGCTAGTCCCTAGAATGTGAATAGAGTTTTATAGAGTTGAAGTGTTGTTTGACTTCTGCTCATGTCTTGGCCTTACCTGTAGAAGGCAAACCTTATGTTATCTTCATTGATGCTTCTAGACTAGGTTTAGGTTGTTTCTTAATCAAGAAGGATGGGTTATAGTCTATGCCTCCCGCAGTTGAAGCCGAATGAAGAAAATTGGATGACTCATGGCCTTGAACTTGTCCCTATTATTAATGCTCTCAAGATTTGTAGGCACTATCTAAACGGTGTGCAATTTGAGGTTTTCTCAGGTCATAAAAATATTTGATACCTTATGACACAAAAGGACTTGAATCTGAGACAAAGATGTTGGATGGAATTTCTAAAAGATTAGAATTTTACAATCATATATCATCATGGGAAGGCCAACATATTTGTTGACACTCTTAGTCATAGGAAGGATGTCATTTGTTCATCCCTTATTAATTTTGTGTGGAGAAGTATGGAACATGTTTCTAGTTGAAGAATTGAATTAAAAGATGATGTTGTCATAGATAAAATATGTGTACACATCGCAAGTCTTTGTATTACTCCATCTTGGGTCTCTGAAGTTATACCAACTCAAATAGCTAGTCCTGACCTTGAGGAAATGAAGACTTTGATGGAAAAATCAGAATCTGACTTCTCTATTGGTGTTGATGGTGCGATACATTTTCATCACCGACTATGGATACTGAATGTGGATGACTGAGACAGAAGGTGATGAGTGAGGCTCATGGTTCCAAATATATGATTCATCCTGGCACCACAAAGATGTAAAAGGATCTACAGAGAAGTTTTTGGTGGAAAAATATGAAGAAAGATATTGCTACTTCTATTGCAAAGTGTTTGACCTGTCAACAAGTAAAAATTGAACATCAGAGTCCTAGTGGACTTTTGCAACCTCTTTAAATACTTGAATGGAAGTGGGATATATTACAATGGATTTTATGACAGTCTACAAGTGGTTATGATGTTGTCTGGGTTGTGATTTATCGAACTAAGTCTTTTCATTTCTTGCATTTCAAGACTACATACAAGGTTCTGGACATGGAAAAAATTTATGTGGATTGGATTGTGTGTTTGCATGGTGTGTCTAAGTATATTGTGTCTAATAGAGACCCTAAGTTTACTTATTTCCTGTGGAGGTAGATTAAAGAAGAGATGGGTTCAGATTTGCATTTTATCACTTCCTACCATCCTCAGACTGGCTGTCAATCTAAAAGGACAATCTAGATTCTAGAAGATCTATTACGACCTTGTGTGATGGACTAGGGAGGAGTTTGGGATAAATATCTTCCTTTAGTTGATTTTCTTATAATAACAAATATCAAGAAAGCATAGGAATGCTAACCTTTGAAGCTTTATACAAAAGACCCTATCGATCACCCTTGCACTAGTATGATGTGGGTGAGCATGCTCTGGAGAAAACTAATGAATGCAATTGAAGAAGGACAAGATAGTTCTGATAAAGAAACGAATGAAAGCAGCCTAGGATCATCAGAAGATGTATGCTGATAAAAAGAGGATGGATATGAACTTTTTGGTTGGTGACTATGTTTTCTTGAAAATAAAGCCTATTCAGTCTATTTCAAGATCTAAGGTGAAAGGAAAGCTCAATCCTTGTTATGTGGGACCCTTTGAAATTCTGGATAATATTGGGGAGTGTTCTTACCGTTTGGCTTTTCCCCCTTCTTATGACAAGATTCATAATGTTTTCCATGTATCTATACTAAAGAAATATGTGAAGGATCCATGTGTTGTCTATCAAACCCATAGAGATACACAGAGATTTGACTTATGCAGAATGTCCTGTGAAGATTCTCAACTCCTAAGTGAAGTAGTTGAAGCACAAGGAGATTGAGTTAGTGAAGGCTTTATGAAAGTATCATAGTGTAGAGGAAACTACTTGCGATCTCAAAGAAGAATTGTGACAAACTCACCCTTCCAATTTTTCTTGAAGATTTTAGGGAAGAAATCCTTTTAAGGAGAGGAGAGTTGTAAGATACTTAAACTAGGTAAATATCACCTTTTTCCTCCTTTTTTAATTTTAAATTTTATGTTGAACCCTCTTATTAGATTTGGAGGTACTAGGATGTTAAAATCTTTGAATAAATGAGTTTAATGCAAAATATAAATATTTGATAGGTTTTATATAAGAAAATGAGGTTATTCATTAGTTGTGGGTTGTTTCAACAAAATTGTCAAAATAAGGCATTAAAGGTCAAAATTAGTATTTTAGATTTTTCTTATGAATAGGTTTGGTTAAGAGATAGTTACACACGAAATTTTGTTGAAAAATAATAAAATAATACTTTTATGTAAAGAAAATGCATTCTTCATTAGATTGGGAGTTTCACGTATTAAAGTTTTCCAAAAGGAAAATTTAACTCCAAAATTGCATTCTTTGGGTCCTTATTACTCTCCCCACCAGTTTTCAGCGTATTTTGAAGTCATTTACTAATTAAAATTAAGAGAGAGAGAAAAGAAATTGTTTTGATATCACTTTATTTGATTTTTGCTTTGGAAATTATTATGTCACACATGTATTCTCTACTACGTGCCTCTTTGGACCGTCAGATCTTGGATCGGATGGATGCCATACGTCTCCTACCTTGATTCATATAAGGTAATAGGTTGTTAGTTGGCATGAGATTAAAATGAGGATTTCTAAGTCAATAATACATCTTTTCTCGAAATTCTTTCGCCTACATGTTCATCTTTATTTTCCGCATAGAATGAGGTATTACTCGCAAGTTTTTATCAAGTTTCTAGAATTCACCCAAATATCCTCCCAACTCTCTCGAACCATCTAGTGCTTGATGCTCTAAATCCAAACCTTTATATATATATATATATATATATATATATATATATATATATATATATATATATATATATATACACACATATATATACATATATATATGAACCTTGCCCTAGATCAACCGTCACCTGAGCTTACCTTTCTCCCTCTCAATTTCTCTACTGGTTGCATTTTGAACCGCCACCGATCTGCTTCTTCACCTTGACCTTGCGACGCCCAGTGCTAGCAACCTGTGGCTTTGGTCTATGATCTATTTTGTAGGTAAATTTGTGATGGTGCAACCTTTGATTTTGTATCTTCATATTGTTGTTTCATCATCGTGTATAGAAATGCCCAAAATCAAGCTCAAAGTTGTTTCTCTAGTGCACGACCATGACACGTGAGTAGTTGTGAGAGATGACCCTTGGTGCTTTCTCCATTCTACCCTCCTCACTTTTCTTTCGTTGCTTTTTCTTGCAAGGGGTAACATGGTGTTTTAGTCTCAACTTTTCTTTGACTTGAGCGAGCCACATTAGCTGTTGACTGGGAGACTTGCCTGCTCTTGATTGGGCCAAGTCAGCGGCCCAAGTCTCTCTCTCTCTCTCTATCTCTCTCTCAATTGGTATATCTGATGCTTATTTGGAAATTTGTAATATTGTGATTGTTCAAAAATTGTAAAAATCATAACTTTCACTCTGATTATCCAAAAAATATAAAAAATATGTTTTGAAATCCTTCGAATTTTCTCTATTTTTTTAAATAGTTTTCATCGTCTAGTTCACCAGTTTTAAAGATTTGATTTTTAGGGTTTAAAACAATCATAATATCTTATTACTAATTAAAGATATGTTTTAAAAGATAAAATTTAGATGTTGGAGTCAAATCATGATCAATGACCCTGAACTAGTCCTTAAGATTTCATCGAGTATCAATCTAGGGTTTTGATAAGGATTTGAGTTTTAAGGTTTCATTTTCACTTATGGTCATGAAAGAAAATATATTAATTAATAAAGTTATAACTGTGAATTGAGATTTATCTTCAAGAAACCATGAGGTCAGTTTTGGGTCAAACTCAAGAATCGAATTAGGGTTTTATCGATTGATTTGGATTTCTAGGGTTTTCACAATACTTATATATTTAAGGACATAAACCCTAACTAATGAATCCAAACCTATATGTAGGTTGACTTGACCATAGATTTGGAGGGCTTGGGCTCAAAATTTGATTAAGAAACTCAAGTGGAGGTATGTGTGCCTTTCCCAATTATGAAGGCAATACTATGTTCACCAACAAATTTTCCCATATGATGCATTCTTGAATGAACTTGTTCATCTCTAAATATACCTTCTCATTTCCTTTCTAATTCATGATTTATTGTTTATATCACGAGATTCTACTACTGAAGGTCATATGACCTATTTATTGAAATAATCTCATTCTCTTATATGACTCATGTTGATAATGACTAAAATTATATCTTGTTTTATATCTTGTGCATGTGCAAATAGACTAGGTTTGTTTATAGTAGTGTGTACACCTATACTTATCATAGTATTTGGGTGTGTATTTCCACCCCAAGTGCGCCTTTCAACTCATATTATATATATTCAGTTCACCTTTTCGCCCAGGGTGGGCCTTTCCACCTGACTAAGGCTGAGATTTATGGGTCTCCTCCCTACATAATAAAAATGATCTAATTGATTACATGAACTTCTTATGAATTTTAATTGATTGTTATATAAAAATATTTTCTTTCAATAAATCATTTGTTTTAGTATAATTCCTCATCTCTTGTCCTGTCAAAGCTTCTTGAAACTTCTTAACTTGTGCCTTCTTTATGTTCTTACATGTCATACATTTCCACATACCCTAAATATTGCCTAGTTGTTTATTATTGCACAAACTCAGCATTTGCAGATGTCCTTTCCTTGTTGGTGTTCTCTTCCCTTTGTGTTGACTTCAACCCACCCAGAGGTTGCACAACCTAAGGACCAAGAGTTAGGTGGTGACACCCAGAACTAACTGTTGAGGATTTCTAAGATGGAAAAGTTACTCACCACAAACTGATCCAAGTAGTTCAGCCATTAAATTTAGTCAGAAGTTGTTTATGGCTCTTTAGTTGAACTCTGTTGAGATTATCATGTAATAGTTAGATTTCAATTTCAACTACAACAAAACTATGTTCATGTTTTCATTCTATTTTAAATAAATATTGTGAACCCCAATTACTTGAGTGGATTTTATTTTGCAGGATTTAACCTATTGGGGAGTTTTGCAATTATTTCCTTAAAATAAAGTAAGGAGTGATCCCTCTCGGGTCCCACTCCTTAGGCCCTTTTATGAGGTACTCAGGACGGGTGCCTCTAGGCTAAAAATCATTTGCCTTGCATAATGAGGTTCCTCAAGAACTAACATGCAATATAGAGTAACTTCCAGAAGGAGTAGGTCCACAATGGCTATATACTCCAACTGGTGGGTATCACTGGATCTCTCGTTATTATTGGATAACCCTACTATTGAAATAGCACCATCAGGATATCGATTTATTGTTGGGTAGTATGATACTAACATAGCACCACCAATACCCAATTGGTTCATCTTGGATACTCAATTCTAGGCTAATTCTTCCTACATATGAAAGTCCATAGCATGTTTCACCCATACTGTTACAGACCTATAGGGAGGGATGTACAGTGTTTAGGGAATCTACTACTATTGTAATTTTCTGATTATATCATCAAATATCATATTGAGAAATACTAATATGAAAAATAATTTATTAACTAAATCCCTATCCTTATGTTTTCATTTGCCTCATTCACATATCACATGACTCTCATAAGGATTTAATGCATCATAAACTTTAACCAATATAAGATTGCCTCTAACAACTAACACACAACCAATCACGCATATGAAACCATGGTATGAACAACTAGGGTTTCCATGGAATTCACTTAAATATCATTCATCAAGAATAATCTTGAATAAATAAATTGATGATTTTAAGGGAATTACTTCATGTGGAATTCATAATGTTAAATCACAAAGTTCCAACTTTCCACTCATCTAGAGTTTAACCCTCTATACAGAGAAATCAATCAAATAGTGCTAACTTCAAATAAATCCCTACATAATATCCAACACATCAGTACTAAACACTCAGATTATAAACAACATTTATAAATAATGAGATTCAGACTAGCAAATATCTTCATTCAATTATACAACAATTTCAGACATAATCGAAAACCCTAGATTTCAATTTATTCTTATAAATTATGCAATAACTATAGGAATTCCATCTTAGATGATTTGTGTCCATTTCTAATATGATTTTATCATCTAAAATTCACCACATCAGGAAAATAATCCATTTCTAAATCATTTCACACAAACTAGAACTAAAAAAATAGATTTAGGGTTTATGGTTGCATAAAAGAGAATTAAAAATTATAATGGATTTAATCTAATTTCGTGCAATATTGTTAAATGGAAGTATCCACTCACCTAAGGTGTGAAAACACCTTAAGAAAGTAGCCCAAGAATTGAAATTCTAGAATTTGCATCAAACTTCTAGAAATCCTTCACTTTCTTCTTCCTTCCAACTTGGAAACCCTACAAATAGAGAATTATAGAGAAGGAGTGAAAAAAGGGAGTTATTTGATATCATTTTGAATAGTAAATATAATATCTAGAGGTCCAATAAAAAAATAGATCATTCTTAGTTACCAATAAATAATTAAAAATCAAACACTACAGTGTTGAACAAGAGTCTGCAACATGGTCAGTCAAAGTGTAGTTTGACCAAGAACCACATTAAAAGAACATCCAAATATTCTAAAAAATGTCACTAACATTCATGATTGAATTATCCATACCATATCCAATTTTCAAGTAAATTCAAGTTACACAAAAAATATGAAAAATCATTTACCGTACTTATGTACCTATCAAATTTTGTATTTATATATTATCAAAACCTTAAGTTGGCAATTAGGATTTACACTCCTCAAACCCTAATCTATCAAAGTAAAATTAGGATTACAGTTCCTTCTTAAGTTTGAAACATCACAATTGAGCTACCATTATTAATTAGGTTTAAATGATGATCAATCTAATTAAGCATGTAATCATCCAAGTAAACCCTAGTTTACCAATTAAGCTCAAACACAGTCATAACATTTTCCTATCCTCTTCGTAGTGAAACTTTGTTTGGTGGTCGCATCAAAGTAAAATATAGGTGTTCTGAGTCACCACTACATTTTATATGAAAAATGAGGAAAAATATAATAAATCCTTAAAGATAATGTGTTAAATTGGGTTGTCATCTGAGTCAGATAGATAAGAAAATAATAGAATTAAAACAAATCAAGAGAAATCAGGTTCGACAATCTTGTTATGAGTGGGGAAAGATTAGCATCCCCATCTTGATTAGTAAATCGGTATTGAGCCACTTTTAGGTTGTTGAAAACAAAAAGAGCGATTCAAGACCGTGGAAATAAGAAAAATAAAATACAAAATAAAAAATGATAAAGTACAAATTTGTGTTGATGGGTGTGCTTTTAGGGATGACGATGTGTGTGTCTGTCCTTCTTGTTGTTGCCCTAAAAGTCCTTTTTTAGGTGATTTGGAGACATAATCACCTCATGGCCTCCCATTATGGAGATCTACCACAGGTAATTAGGACCAATGATTAGGATAGAGAGAGATTTGTAGATGTGAGTGAATCGTAAGATCTGATTTTTAGATGAGTAGCATAACAAACAATATAACATGGAAGTAGAATAGAGCATAGAACAAAGCAATTATACAAAACAATTATAGCATCTATAGCAAAGTAATTTTCCATTTTAACAGACTACAAATGCTAACACAGTAGGACACATTTGAAAAAGGATCCTCTCATCATGAATAATGTGAGAATAAAAGAGAGAGGTAGTTCAATACTCTAGCATCAAGAGGTTTGAGAGTGGCCTCAAATATAGATGATGTGGGGGTATTTGTAGGTGGATATTAGTGTTTGAGCATCTAGAGAGAACCTTCTCAAAGTGGTGGTGGATCACCATAATGTGCCACATCTAAGAGGCACGATAATCAAGGTGATCTTCCACATGGTACATGACAGATGGCATGGATCTACCAGGTGTCCCAATTGGTTGAAAATTAGTTTTCCAATTTTTTAGTAACTTTATGAATGTTGTGGAGAAAATCAAAGAAAAATTTAAAGAAATATACTTTGATATTATCTCTTGGATTTATCATAAAATTTCCATGGAAAAGAGGAATATTTTCATTTTAGATCATTCTACTAGAAAACTTTTGAAAAAGAGCATGTAAAAAGTGGAGTTATAGAATAAATTTCATGTTTTCTTTGATAAGAAGATCTTTTACATAATTCTCCAAATTAAGTGGAAGTGGATGAAAATAGGAAAAATAAATAAGTTGAAAGTGTGGAAAATGATAAATGTGAAGAACAGGTTGAATGTGGAACACATTCCATCATTATCATGTGAATTTGTATTAATCACAAATTTATGTCGAGTGAGAAAATATGAGGTGTCGACACATGGTGATGGTCTCCACTCTCAATGTCCCACTGATATCTAGTTACTAGACCAGATAGATGACAAACACACATGTGTTTACTTTACCATAGGTTCTCTTTTGACATGTGTTCTTTCAAATAACTTAAAGTAGGACAAACACCTTGGGATGTCATTGCACATAAGGTATAAAATTATGGAGCCACTTGTATGAAAAATTAACATCATGTTTTTCCTTAGTGATGATAAGACATCCCTTCTATGGTGTCTTCAACACATGACCAATAGTTGGTATTCCACTTTGTTATCTGAACTTCTGCAAAGACATTTTTGCAAAAAGAAAATTATTTCAATATTCATAACACCACTACTATTGTCATAAATAAGTCTAGATGGAAATTGTTTCTCTTTGCTGAGGTACTCTTATAATTTCCAATAAAGGATATTTTGCCCAAACAATCATCTTAGAAATTGTGAATCTATAATAAAGATAAGCAGTAGTGTGTCATTGTTTTGCATAAAGGTAGTTTCATTCTTTGTATTAAACAAATCGATGTCAATTTAATAACTTATATTTCAAAAATAAAAAAAATACATCACAATCTTATGGTATTGAGTTTGATTTATGTGAACTTGTCCCAAACCCAATTTGAGACTGACCAAAATTGCTATAAATAGTCTAAGAAAAACCCAAGTGGACTCAAAATAACCCGACCTAACCCTATAAATTAGATTTTTCTACAATTATAAATAGTCCGAGCCAAACTCGAGTGGACTCAAAATAACTCTGCCTATGTTTCATACATTTTGTGCAAATGTAGTCGGTCCCAAGCCCATGTAGAGGAGGAGGGTTGGTAGTATGTTGACAACCATCTATAAAAACTTTGTCACTCTTTCTATGACACGGATCAAGGGTTACCACATCATGGATGGGTCTAAATAAAGAAGCTAGTCCTACTGCATCATCACCCGGGTGTAGTGAAAAATGTGCAAGGACAACAATATCAACGAAGGCCGGTAAAGAAGCAAGCTCAACAAAAAAGGATTAGAGTTGGATCTTGGAATATTGTCTCTTTTACAGGGAAATACTTGGAGATAGTGGATACCATGATGAGAAGAAAATTCAATATAGATTGCTTGTAGGAAATCAAGTGGTGTTGTAAAGAGATTGGAGACACTGGACAAAAAAATCAGTATGCATGTATTGATAAACATAGAAATGGTGTAGGTGTTATATTTGATAAGGTGTTAAAGGATGATGTTTTCATGATCACAAGGATGGGTGATAGAATCATAGATATCATGGTTGTTCTTGGGGGAAATATTTTTAACATTATTAGCACTATGCCCTCCAAGTTGGCTTTAGTGAGGAGACTAAGAAGGATTTTTGGGATTACATGGATGAATTAGCGTAGGGAATACCAATAGATAAGAAGATCACTATTGGAGTGATTTAAATGGACATGTGGGGAGTATCAATGTTTTGTTGGGTTTTAGGGGAATTAGAGAAGGCAACGGAAACAAAACTTTTCTTCTCTCCAAACCTAGAATAAAGGAATCGATTCAACGTCTATACAACAGGAAGGATGGTTTGTAGAGACATACCTTTTCCCGAGGCTTTCTCGGCGATGTTACCTCACGGCTTGTGCGGTCTTCACCTCCAGTCTTGGACGGTGTCTATGTAGCTCCTAGTCACCGGGACTATCGGGATTGATAGCTGTCCTCCGAGCGGCAGAAGTCTCCCGCCTCTACAGTCATCCACACGGACTGCCTGGAACTCCGATCGCCTTGTCGCACAAGGAACCAGAAGGAGTCATACCCTCTTGTCAGTGTACTAGTCACCAATACACTCTCCTGCCACCAGTCACCTTTTTGTAGTTGTCTTTCCCTTGTTGTGCCTCCCTTATCTGGTAGCACTTGCTCGGGCTCTCCTGGTTACCACAACAAGAGAGAATGACAACTTTATAGAGCAACTGGTGTTCTGAGTTGTACTTGAGAAGCCCCCAATACCCCTATATATATAGGAGGGTCATGGGACAGGGTTCTCTACCCCAGGCAATGCGGGACTAAAGCAGGAGTAGAAGGGTTTGATATTTTCCTCAAAACAACCAACTGCGCCAGCTGAACCGATCGTTTCAAGCATGAACTGATCGGTTGGGGACCTGATCTGATCGGTTCACACCAAAACCGATCGGTTGGGGAACTTGAGCCAATCGGTTCAAGTATAAACTGGTTAGTTCACTCCCCAGATCAGTTCCCGATTGACTTTTCCTCTTTTGTTTCAAATTGATCCAAATACCAATCCTTATTCCAATCAAATTAGACAAGTGAAACAAAGAGAAATTTCTCACCAACCTGACTTTCCTAACTCGCTCATTTGGACCAGTTGAGCCGATCGGTTCAACCCTTGAACCGGTCATCTCAACCTATCCTGAGCCGATCGGTTCATCACATGAGCTGATCGGTTCACCAACTTGAGTCGATCGGTTCATCATATGAGCCGGTCAGTTGGGAGTGCAGATTGTGCAAAAGAGTCAATTGATGTTTCAATCAATCTGATACTCTAATCAATCAGTCCAACACCTTGAACACTATGATATTGAGCTATCAATTGATTAAGTGTTTAATTGAACTACTAAACTCCTTTAGCAATCAATCTAAACATCTAGTTTATGGATAAACTCCTCTTCCAGGTTAAATCCTATGTGTGTGACCCTGTAGGCCCATTTCACATTGGCAGTGAAAGTCCATAACACTTATGACTTCACAAGCAAAGAGTGGTGCCTAGTCACACATCAGTGCTACCCAAGTGAAATAGAAAGTTGGAGAAAAACTTTCAATCCTACAATCTGTGAATGGTGTTACATTGAATGTATAATTCCTTTGTCGCTGATATCCCAAATGAACTCAAGGCATGGAACAATCATCTTGTCAATGTTCATTCACTTTCTTGATCTCAGAGTAGATTGGAGGAGATATGTATGACATCAATATCACATACTGATTCACACATGCGTGCGCACACCTATCTCAATCCTACTCATCAAGTGGCCATGGATATCAAACTCCCTTAGGAGGGACAAATCCCATATCTATCACTCACCCCTCAAAAACCCCATGTGTCAAAGCCACCCAATCATCACCTTTATAACAACCCATGTTTTAGGACTGTGTTTGATGATGTCAAAGTGTACCCAATGACATGTGTTGAGTGTAGTGATTTCAGGTCAAAGAATCACACTCACCACCATCACTGTGAGAACTAACTGTGACTACCATGTCATGGTTCCATGTGTCACACTCACGGTGGGTCTGTCTGGTACACTTGTTCTCTAACAAGTACCTATGTGTTTGGTTTGATATCTCCATATCATGACTAATGAGATTTTGTCATCAACCAACACCACAATCTAGTATTGTGTGTCATTGTTGTCTATCTACCTTCCACAATGACATCCGACTAGGGACATAATAAGAATGTACAAACTCTTAGCATCCGTATGATCTCATCGTTCAGGTCCTGAACCTGAAAGCATATGTCATTGAGTACTGTCATTCTCTAGACATTCAATTTGTTCTATCATTATCTCATATGACTGAACCAGAAAGAATTGGAAGCTTGCCTTTGATGCTTATCAAATCAATCTTAATGTATCCCACCAATCATCCCATGATTGGCTCTCAGGGCGTACACACCAACAGACTCCCACTTGCACTACGAGCCAATCATTCTTGAATCATATTCATAGTGATCTTCAAACATGTCCCACGCGTTACTATGCTCTAGTGCTTACGTAGTGAGTTATGGAAACACCTTGCCAAAGTCAGTATTGTTGGCTAATTGGACATCTATAAATCCCTTTGTTTTGATTATGACAAACATTTCATTCTTATTAATCTAACGAGCTACTTGAGTGTGCAGGACTAAGATGGATGGCAAAGCAACTAGGGAAAATCCCCAAGCTAAAATGTTTATATTTTCATGCAATATAATCATTGTTGTAAAAACTTGTACAAATATATAATGTACAAGTACTTAGAATTGCATGTAAATCAAGCGTTAGATTTTCCCTAGCCAAACACCATAGTTAGACACGTCATCCCATTTAATTAGGATCACCTTTGCACACTCACACATATAATTAGTGCCTAAATTGAAACCTTGAAACAGGATCATTCTCGGTCGACAAACTCCTCGACCGAGACACTCTCGGTCGACAATATTCTCGACCGAGAAAGATCCAAAGTAGCCGTTAGACACAACAGACAAGTTAGTTGGCAGTTGAAGAAAGACGTTGCAAATCACTTGTTCCAGAGAGCCTGTCGGTCGACAAAAGTTCGACCGAGTAGGTGTCTCGGTCGACCATTTGTCGACCGAGATGGTCTCTGACAGCAACTGCAGAATAAATTAATTAGTCATTGTTAAAGCAACAACTTTGTACCTAACGGCTAGTTAAGCACTTAGAAACCCCTAGAAGTTGTCTAGAACGTCCTTAAGCATACTTAGGCCATTCCTATAAATAGGACAAGCCATAGGACACTAGAATTCACTTGTTACACTTGAGAATACACTTGAGCATACTTGAGCAATCTATTGCAAGCAATTTGAGCACTGTGATCATTTGTCTACATTCTCCTTAGCTCAATCTCGTGTCCTATAGGCTAGATTCTCCTATCCACAGCAATCACAAGTTCACACACTTGGCTAGGAGATCTATATGCTTGATCTAGGCATATCAAGCCTTGGGCTTAAAGGATAAGTTGTAATTTCCTTTTTCTTTCTTGTTCCTTTTTATCTTTTGTACTCTCCTTGCTACTCCTAGGGTTGGAGGCTGCGGATTGGAGAGGGTTGACTTCTCAGGTGGAGAAGGGGACTTCAAGCTACTTCAAGAAGGCTATCGCAAGGGAAGCTACTTCAAAAGGCTGGTGCAACGGGAGTTGGTGCATCTACTTCAAGGGAAGGCTGCTTCAAGGTTGGCGATTACTTCTAGGTGAAGGCTGCTTGAAGGGTTTGGGAAAAGAGATTGTATTTTATGTAAATTCCTTGCGAGGTAATAAAATAAATTTCTTTTCAAATCCCGGTTGGGTAAGCAACCGGGTAGTGGATTGACGGCTATAGTATTTGCTATAGTTGGAACCACTCTAAACCATGTGTCTCCTTGTCCAATATTTTCATTGTGGTTGTTTGAGTTCAATAATTGTTAAATTATCTATAAAACTCTATTCACCCCCCCCCCCCTCTAGTAGTTTTCAATTGGTATCAGAGCAGGCTTCAAGGAACCCTAACCAGGTCTTGAAGAATGGAGGGAAATGGTGAAAAGTGCTTGGACAAAACCACTACATGCTGCAATTGGTGTTTAGGAACAAGCCACAAAACAACCGGATGCCCATGGAGATCAAAGGAAGAGGATAAGCACAAAGAATGCCTTATTGCTACAACTAGTGAAGAAGAAGAAGAAGAAGAAGAAGAGGTAAGTCTTTTTGATTTATCTAAAGAAGAACTAGTTGCTATTATTGAAGAAACACATAATAAATATGTTGAATGCAAAAAGAAATTAAAGAAATCAAATAAGGAAAATGATGATCTAAATGTTAAACTTCTTGCTCTTGCATCTGAAAATGAGGATCTCAAAGAGGGAAATAAATTTTCTGATCTTAAGTTAAAATCTATGGAAGCCGATTGCAAGCTCCTTTCTGTTGAAAATTCAAACTTACAGACTCAAGTAAACGATCTTCAAAAACAACCATTATTGTGCACCCATATAGATTATGACACTATTGTTAAAGAAAGAAATTTATTGTCATCCAATCTAGACCAAGCAAAAATAGACATTAAGAAAAGAATGGATGAGATTGCCAAGCTACAACAACAAGTTCGTAGTTTGAATAACCATGGTATTCTTGATCAAATTCTAGATAATCCCTACCAACAAATTGGGAGAAGGGGACTAGGTTACAAGCCTAAAGGAAAATCTCATCAACAACCGAGTCAGAGAAAGTCACAAACCAAATCTATATATGTACCTAAAAGGACATCCTCACCCAATGACAACATAGGACACAACCACAGAAAAAGATATGAAGTTGACTCAATATGTTGTCATTACTGTTTGCGCCTTGGTCACTATTCATTTTCATGTCCTTACAAGAGAAGAGATGTCGAGTTAGTTTGGGTTCCTAAACCTCCAAACTAAACAAATAAGATTAAGTTGAGATATGACCAAAAGACATTAGTTGCATAATTCTATGTCTATCTCAACTTAACATAATGAGATTACAAATAAATGTAAGCATCTAAATAGTTAACCCACATAATAACTTCGAAACAAATAAACAGTTCCAGGAATCTTGTCGGTCGAGCAACTGTCGACCGAGACCTCATCGGTCGAAAAATTGTCGACCGAGCATATCACTGTTTTCAGTTTACTACGAAAATTGCTGCATTTATTTTGCTATCTTTTTATGATTGATGACTGGATATACTTTTGGAAATCATCTTTACAAATTAATAATAGTTTATTCTCTGGAAGATTTAAGCTTATACTGAAATTATGCTTAGGCAAGAAAAATGAGTATTTGTAGTATTATGCTTCAATTTGATATTTATTGCAGATATTATACTCATACACAAAATTTGAAAAATCTACAAAATTTGCCTCTTGGTCACAATCAAATTTGACCAAGGGGCGCTATGGTCGTAGTCAAATTTGACCTAAAATAAGTTTGACATAATAACTATTTTGGATATCCTTTTATGGTTAAAAGAAATTAATTTATGATCACAACTTGTCCCAATACTGTCAATAATAAACACAATATTAATCTATATATGTGGGCTCTACAAAAGTAGTCTTAAAAATCAGCTTCAAATTCGTGCTCAGTAAGTCTCTCGGTCGACAAACACTTCGACCGAAAACCTCTCGGTCAGTCCCTCTCTCTCGACTAACAGAATCTATACAGATTTAGGATCAGACACACGGTCGGTCGACAAATGTTCGACCGAGACAATGTCGGTCGACAATTGTTCGACCGAGAAATAGCCGTTGGATACGACCATTGTAAACCGACCGTTATGACCGTTTATGACCGTTATTTGACCGTTGGGGAGCCGAGTGGCGCGTCTGCAACACGACCGTTGCGGACGCTCGGTCGACGAATCGTCGACCAACCTGGTCGCTGAAATGTTATAAAAGGGAGCAAAAACGGGACACTTACTCACACTTGCATACTCTTGCTTCCATTGTCCCTCTCTAGTGCATTTTTATGCAACTCTTCAGCATCCTCATTCTCAAACCTTCCTTGCTTCTTCTCCACACTCAAGTAACACAAATGGCCTCATCATCAGCTGCCCGTGGAAAGAAGAAGGTCGCCGGCAGGAAAGGACGGGAAGCTCGGGAAGCCACTCCGCCACTGACGATCATCAACGACATCGCCTTCGTCGATGGAGATGCTGGTGATCGATATCTACGGCTTTCCTCCAAAGCCCCTCTTCCACGACGACCAGTCGAAGTCATGGACTTCATCAACATAGTTGATCTGGAGGATCTCTTTGAAGTGCAAAAGTTGAAGGACTTCATCAATCCCTCTTTCCCTTTCTATTCCACTAAGGTAGTCAACGAATTTTATGCCAATCTCATATCCCATACTGAAAATGAAACCACATTTTTCTACACCATGGTCAATGGGCATAGCCTTAAATTTACCGAAGGGGATATTCTTGACATGCTAGAAATTGACATAGATGAATACCAAGATTCCCTTGATCTCACCACCGGAAATCCACTAAATCAACTTTCCCAAGATGATCATACCATTAGCCTTAGTGACATAAAAAGAGCTATTTTTCAATCCAACACTACTTGTCATGAAGATAGGGGAACCTACTATGCTATAAATCTCAAACCAGCCTGTAGGATTGTAAATCTCATTGTTTCTACAAATATTCACCCTAGAGCCAACAAATCTGAAGTTCCAATATTCCGTATGTGCCTCATTTATGCCATCATAAGCCGCATTCCCACAAACTTCATCCGTATAATTCTTAAAAACATGATTGAGTTTTCTGGCAACCCACCATATGCGGATTTCGTTTGCCAAATTACTCAACATTTTCTTAAAACAAACATTGAGAATATGGGATATACATGGGAGCGTAGACCTCAAAAGATAAGTAAGAATATCGTAGAGAAAATGGGAATAGATTTTGGTCACAAAAGGGCTAGAGTAGAAGGAGAAACATCTCATCAGGACATACCACCACCTCCCCCTACTACCCTACCACATGATCCCATTCAAAATACTCTTACTTATATTGCTGGCTCCCAATATCACCTTAGTAGACAATTAGACTACAATCATCATGCCATGACATATTTAAACCAAAGAATGCAAACCCTTTCCCCAAACCAAACTGATGAATATCCATATTCTTTAAATCCAGGCATGCTCAATCCATACAATCCTTCGTACAACTACTATCAAACTCCACCTCCACCATCCATGGATCTAACACATACTCAATTTTCATCTATGCAATTGCAAGATATTGTTGCTCATTTCCGATTTGACCGAGTTCCTACATTCTTGGAAGCATATGCTTTAACCAAGACGAGAGCTCTAGATTGGCAAACCTTGGTCCAATACTATGGAGCTGAGCCATTTATTGGGAAAGATCCTGACGTTGATGTAATTCTTAAATCTTTTCAGTGAGTGTTGGAGTAATATTAGTTGTAATGACTTGCTTTGAATGATTGTTATGGATCACTTCTGTATGATGTGTCTATCTTTCCATATTTCTTAATGAAATTGGTTATCCTTTTGACTTGGATGGATATCTTTTTGCATATGAGACATCTTGTAAATAAATGGATTATAAAGATTATTATTGTAAAGCATACAAATTAAGGGGAGTAACAAATAAAAAAAAACATGTGGTTAGAATTAACAACAATCGTTGACACAGAAACAGTCTCGGTCGAGACCTGTTCGACCGAGAACACTGTCGGTCGAGAAATCGTCGACCGAGCAGGTCTCTGTTGTCAAGTCTGAAATAATTCTGCTGCAAATGATTGCTCATCAAATAATTTTAAACCAAGGATGCATGTTGAACATCATTTGTGAAACAGAGTATTCTTTTATGCATATGGACACTCTTTAAACATATTGCAAAGCATTTAAGTCTTTATTTGGGACATCTAAGGGGGAGCTCATAAAAACAACTTTGACCATTTGATTGAAGAAGCTTACAAAAACATTGTAACCACCATGTGTAGCTGGAAATTTTCATTGATTATAAAGAAATTTATGAATTTATTGAAAATGGTATCTTGTACTTGAAGGAACTCTCTACCCAAAACAGGGCTTAACATCCCTTGCATTTGGATGGAGACATTTTTATGTACTCTAAGATTAGAGGATTCTCATTTAATTTAGGGCTTAACATCCTTTGATAAATGAGAAATAAATATACATTCATCACTTCTTAAGGGATCACATCTCAAAAAATCATGTTTCCCTTCATCATGTTGATACGGAAAATCAATTGGCTGATATTTTTACAAAACCGCTTCCACTAGATCAATTCAACAACATTAGGAAGCAACTGCTTACTACTCCTTTGGAAGATGTTTTCTTTGATATCTGCGGTTCTTAAAACGAATACGTTTACTTATTTTATTTTGGCTTTTCAATGGACATCTTTTTCATTAGATTTGACGGGATATCTAATTAAGGGGGAGTTTTTATTAAAACGGTTATCTTTTTGAAATGACAAAGGGGGAGAGATAAATAAAACTATAACTTAGTATTTATGAAAAACTCAATCAATGAGTTTCATAAATATACTCTTGGCTTTACATTGAAAGTTGCTATATTCCCAAATGAACTGGATTTCATGTTCCATAATTCATTGGGAATAATAAGCACACATTTTATAAACAAGAGGAAAAGCTACATAAGGTAATCTAAAGGTATGAAACTCATATGTTTTATATTTCCTTTATTTATATTTTGGAAATGTTTGTCATCTTCAAAAAGGGGGAGATTGTTGGCTAATTGGACATCTATAAATCCCTTTGTTTTGATTATGACAAACATTTCATTCTTATTAATATAACGAGCTACTTGAGTGTGCAGGACTAAGATGGATGGCAAAGCAACTAGGGAAAATCCCCAAGCTAAAATGTTTATATTTTCATGCAATATAATCATTGTTGTAAAAACTTGTACAAATATATAATGTACAAGTACTTAGAATTGCATGTAAATCAAGCGTTAGATTTTCCCTAGCCAAACACCATAGTTAGACATGTCATCCCATTTAATTAGGATCACCTTTGCACACTCACACATATAATTAGTGCCTAAATTGAAACCTTGAAACAGGATCATTCTCAGTCGACAAACTCCTCGACTGAGACACTTTCGGTCGACAATCTTCTCGACCGAGAAAGATCCAAAGTAGCCGTTAGACACAACAGACAAGTTAGTTGGCAGTTGAAGAAAGACGTTGCAAATCACTTGTTCCAGAGAGCCTGTCGGTCGACAAAAGTTCGACCGAGTAGGTGTCTCGGTCGACCATTTGTCGACCGAGATGGTCTCTGACAGCAACTGCAGAATAAATTAATTAGCCGTTGTTAAAGCAACAACTTTGTACCTAACGGCTAGTTAAGTACTTAGAAACCCCTAGAAGTTGTCTAGAACGTCCTTAAGCATACTTAGGCCATTCCTATAAATAGGACAAGCCATAGGACACTAGAATTCACTTGTTACACTTGAGAATACACTTGAGCATACTTGAGAAATCTATTGCAAGCAATTTGAGCACTGTGATCATTTGTCTACATTCTCCTTAGCTCAATCTCGTGTCCTATAGGCTAGATTCTCCTATCCACAGCAATCACAAGTTCACACACTTGGCTAGGAGATCTTTATGCTTGATCTAGGCATATCAAGCCTTGGGCTTAAAGGATAAGTTGTAATTTCTTTTTTCTTTCTTGCTCCTTTTTATCTTTTGTACTCTCCTTGCTACTCCTAGGGTTGGAGGCTGCGGATTGGAGAGGGTTGACTTCTCAGGTGGAGAAGGGGACTTCAAGCTACTTCAAGAAGGCTATCGCAAGGGAAGCTACTTCAGAAGGCTGGTGCAACGGGAGTTGGTGCATCTACTTCAAGGGAAGGCTGCTTCAAGGTTGGCGATTACTTCTAGGTGAAGGCTGCTTGAAGGGTTTGGGAAAAGAGATTGTATTTTATGTAAATTCCTTGCGAGGTAATAAAATAAATTTCTTTTCAAATCCCGGTTGGGTAAGCAACCGGGTAGTGGATTGACGGCTATAGTATTTGCTATAGTTGGAACCACTCTAAACCCTGTGTCTCCTTGTCCAATATTTTCATTGTGGTTGTTTGAGTTCAATAATTGTTAAATTATCTATAAAACTCTATTCACCCCCCCCTCTAGTAGTTTTCAAGTATTAAATACATGTCTCCCATCTCTTCATTGTACGTCATACATATGAGATGGAGTTGTCATAATATGTGATCTAGTATTCCTTTGCTAACCTTTAGCCACATTGCATGACCAAGCACTCCTTGTTTGTCATCAATGACCAGAATATCTATAAGTTCATCTCATGAACTTCCAGATCCATATAGTATCCACTAATGTTCTCTAACACACGGATACTCGGCTTTTTCCTTTTAAACGGCTTTCTTGGAACGTTTCCATCAACAAACATTCACTTTTATATATCTCATATATATTTTTTGATTAATTTTCTATCCTTTTCGAAAGTTCGCATCAATGTAACTCCTTACAGTGAACCCTTCCTTATTTCCATAGAACTATTACTTCTCAAGTACTTATCAAATTCTTATGGTATTCCAGTAACCCTTACTGGAACTAGACAGACATCCACTCATCATGCCCCACATACGAGTTATCAGGATGAGCACATCATATTGTCATGTCCTACATATAGGATGATGAATTCATTTTATTCTTGCTATGTCCTATACATGCAAGATAAAGGGATGATTACATACATGATAGATCCATATCTATTCGTAGTGTTCCCATTCTTCATAAGAATTGGACACTTGGCCTTGGGATACTAACTCCATGTAACATGGATAAGTTTTCTCCCACTAAATATGTGCACACTGAACCCTTCAGTATAGATTGCCAATGTATCCTCTCTCTTTTTAGGTCAAGAGGTTTTCGAGAACTATCTCTATAGATCTCTATTCCTATCATATAGGAAACATCTCTATCTTCCCTAAAGATAATTTCCACTTTGGATTTCCATTCTAGAACATTTCCATTTCACATCAACATGTGGAATGTGAATATGCTCCCACTAAATCACAAATCCTTTCTTTATCTTTGACATATCAGTCAAACCCTTTGACTATATTATCAAAGTAAAGGTCACAGTTCTGAGTTGCTTGTACTCAATCAATCACATTGATTAGTCCATTGTAACGTATAGACTTCATTTGCATTAATGGATTCATAAACCTTATAGGTTGTGTCACGTATATATCCTTGTTTTATTCCTCATAGGAATGTAGTTTTCGTATCCGTATGCAAATCTCTTAGTCATTAAGTTGCAATCAACAAGCATCATCCTTCTCAAAATGTTATCCATGTGTCTTAATGCTTAAGACTCATTCGCACTTATGGATTTCATCCCAATGGGTGCTACCATCAAGGTCATACCTTATGGTTCACATGGAAGTCATTTAGGATGTAATGGTCATAAACCATAACTCAAAATCTGGTTCCTCATATTTATCTAGATGGTTGATTCAACACATGACCAACTCATCACATAGATAAACGAGGTGTATCTATCAAGGATATAAGAAGTCACTACTCCTTGTGATTCTTAATGTCCTTTATTAGTGTGGGGTATTCTTTATTTAAGAAGAAATTAGTTATTTGATAATCATCCTCTAACTCCTTAGAGTATGACTCCTTTTGATTTAGACATCACCATGCCTTAATCATGAGCTCACTATGACACATTATCATAATCACTCATAAGGATCTCAAACATTTGGTTCAAGTATTTCATTCATTGATCTCATCAAGAATTAGCACTTTACCAAATTCGTACTTCATCTATGATTTTCTTGAACACTTCAAGATATTCATATTGGTATTTCTCTAAACACCATTTGAAGTACTAGCATTAAGTCCAATAGGTATGTAAATACATCACATGTATTATACCTAATAGGATAATCAATATCCCACAATGACTAGTGAAGATTGATCATGTTCAAGAGATTCGTGTCTCTTACTGGTTCTCTAACCAAAAAGAGTTTAGACTTATCCATCATATGGAAACTAGAAATGAATTTCTCATGATTTATGCTAATTTGATTGTTTGAGTTATCAATAACTTTAGGTATCATTTTATCTTATGCATTCCAAGTAACACAAGATAAACAAGGCATTGCCACAAAGATCATATCTTTGAATTTGAAATATCAACTATATTGATAGCCATCCTTGTCTCAACAAGATGCAACAATAAAGTGTTTTTATTGGCAAATTGAAATAGCAGTTCTCAACTCTATTTCATGCCCTTTAGGCTGAAATAAACTAAAAGGTACTCCTATCTATGGCAGCAACACTTGCTTCAATGATGGGTACTCCTTTCTTGGTCCTTTTGTAAAGGACATCACTTCTTTGTAGATCTTACATATCATATATGTCAGATCTTCATCTTGGTATCATATACCTCAGAAGCGATTCATTTCATGATACCTTAGGTGGAGATCTCCATCCCCTCCTTCTTCTTCTTTTTTTATTCTAGATATAGAGGGAAATTCCCTCATTCACCCTCCCATGTACCTTGAGGCTGAAGACGACTTGGGCTACTGGCTAGCATCAGAACCCTTCTTAGCTTCGCCCTTGCCCTTGGACTTGCCTTTCTTTCTATTGATCAACATCACAGAATTAGGCTTGTCCTTCTTCATTTGTGCCTTGAGGATGAAGATGGCTTGGATTGTTAGCTAGCATCAGAACACTTCATTGCTTTGCCCTTGTCCTTGCTTTTAAGACTTACCCCTCATCGATCAAAGATTAGGGTTTTGTCTTTCTTCATCTTTGCCTCTACTGTCCTCAACATGTCCAACAACTTTTTCAATGCTTGTCAAAGTTGTTCATGTCATAGTTCATCATGAACTGTATGATTCTTGCAACATTTGCAGTATCATACCAATAGCCAACTCTTGGCTCAGAGGGAATCCTTCTTAGTCAGGTTTTTCCACATACCCAATCACATTGAGTGTGTGAATACCTTACTGGATCTCCTTCTGTCATGACCTACTAGGATAGTGTCTTGGAGGCATCATATGTCTCATTTTGTCTTTGTAACTCATAGTTCAGAGAGCACAACATTAAGCACTCCACATCAATGGCATCCTCGGTATGCTTCCATAAGCATACTTTCAGCCATTGGTGTGGTGGGATCGAGTTCATCTAGTTCTGGTATAACTAGACTTAGAGCTTTCTCTCTTCGATTGAGAACACTTCTCAATGTCCTAATCAGTCGTGGCAATTATTTCCACTAGTTTGTTGGTCTCAAGGACCGATCGCAAATAAAGTGATTATTGTTTATTAGCCATTTATTGTACAAAAGGAAATATATGCATTTTAGTCCAAAAACTCATTTTTGACTTATTTGATTGATTTGAAAAAGTTTTACGATATAATTAGGACTTCAATTAATTATCACTCCCACTATTTTTGTTCAAATTGATAGCCCTAACCACCAATTCAGAAGATTGCAACGTACAATCTTCTAGTGGGTCAATATCCTAAAATCCTCTGAATCATGGACCAGCTAGGGTTGTCACCCACAACTTAGATCTCCTAGGTAGGCAACTTTTGCCAATTGCATCATATGCAACTCTTGAAAGATGTCATATGCAACTCCTTTCCATGATCACCTCCATGCCTCAAGATGCTAGATCCTATCTAGGTCACCTTGTTAAGTCTGACCCAAAGCCAACACAATGAATATACACCCTGCTAGGGTAGACCCACATATCCATCCTTCATGCTTCCATGAGATAGAAGGTGCACCACGCTAGGGCATGCCCACACTTGGCCGATCAAGCTTTTCACATGTGTCACATTTGGAAGGCATCTAAAACTTTAATATTTAATGAGGGATTTGGTTTTTATAGGTACACAATCACCACAATACATAGTACATATCATATACATGCTATATCCCATAGAAAACATGTGAAATGATAAAAGCGATGATTATGGCCATCCTAATGTGATTCCTCGAGCCAAGAGGAATCACGGTCATCTAGGTCCATTTCACATGCAACCTATACAAGATGAACTCTGTGCTTTACCGTTCTGGGTTTGATCAACTCATCTCCATGATTGATCAGCTCGCCATCAGGCCGGTCTGTTGGGTGCCACCAGCCGATCGACGGGTGCCTCCAGCTGATCATTTCACTAGTCGCCATGCATCTCCTCAGGGCCGCTACCCACTCATATTTCTCCTCGAACTGGTCATCTAGAAAGCCAACCGATCGGTTCATGCCTTGAACTGATCATCTCAGTTGTCATCAGGTTGTCTGCCGTTCTTTGACATAACAGGAAATAAAAGTTCTATCCTATTTACATTTAAATTGAGAAACCCCGAGTTACATTCGGGGGGAGTAGAGGTAGGAAAGAAATCTCGAGTTATCTCGAGTTACATCAAGAAAAGGAGGTAGGGAATTGGTGTACAGACTGAGATGCAAGAAACCACATTCAACCATACACATACATTGGGTTTATTGGCCATAACCACACTATACATCCACCACAAAAATCATTTAAGGGCGATGTGTATCGAGTGCATTTATATTACATATCATATATGTATATTGGGATTTGTGGATTTACGATTGGACATGCATAAAGCCAATTTTATTTGCATCATATGAAATAAATAAAGGCGACAAACCAAAATCAATCACATCGATAATCCTAAAGTATAGAGCAGTTGACGTGGATCTAATACCACTGTTGGGTTTTAGGGGAATCAGAGAAGGCAGCAGAAACAAAAAATTTCTTCTCTCCAAACCCAGAATAAAGGAATCACATCAACGTCTATACAATAGGAAGGATGGTTATTAGAGATATACCTTGTCTCGAGGCTTGCTCGGTGACGTTACTTCGCGGCTTGCGTGGTCTTCACCTCCAGTCTTGGACAATGTCTGTGCAGCTCCTGGTCACCGGGACTATCGGGATTGATAGCTGTCCTCCGAGTGACAGAAGTCTCCCACCTCTACAGTCATCCACACGGACTGCCTGGAACTCCGATCGCCTTGTCGCACAAGGAACCAGAAGGAGTCATACCCTCCTGTCAGTGTACTAGTCACCAATACACTCTCCTGCCACCAGTCACCTTTTTGTAGTTGTCTTTCCCTTGTTGTGCCTCCCTTATCAGGTAGCACTTGCTCGGGCTCTCCTGGTTACCACAACAAGAGAGAATGACAACTTTATAGAGCAACTGGTGTTCTGAGTTGTAATTGAGAAGCCCCCAATACCCCTATATATATAGGAGGGTCATGGGACAGGGTTCTCTACCCCAGGCAATGCGGGACTAAAGCAGGTGTAGAAGGGTTTGAGATTTTCCACAAAACAACCAACTGCGCCAACTGAACTGATCGTTTCAAACATGAACCGATCAGTTGGGGACCTGAGCCAATCAGTTCACACCTGAACCGGTCGGTTGGGGCACCTGAGTCGATCGGTTCAAGTCTGAACCGGTCGGTTCACTCCCCAGATCAGTTCCCGATTGACTTTTCCTCTTTTGATTTGAATTGATCCAAATACCAATCCTTGTTCCAATCAAATTGGACAAGTGAAACGAAGAGAAATTTCTCACC
Organism: Alisma plantago-aquatica; assembly: GCA_963693085.1. NCBI lineage: Eukaryota > Viridiplantae > Streptophyta > Magnoliopsida > Alismatales > Alismataceae > Alisma > Alisma plantago-aquatica. The sequence goes on from OY856409.1 coordinate 547,393,164, forward strand.
AACCTGACTTTCCCAACTCGCTCATTTGGACCAGTTGAGCTGATCGGTTCAACCCTTGAACCGGTCGTCTCAACCTATCTTGAGCCGATCGATTCATCACATGAGCCGATCGGTTCATCATATCAGCTGGTCGGTTGGGAGTGCAGACTGTGCAAAAGAGTCAATTGCAGTTTCAATCAATCTGATACTCTAATCAATCGGTCCAACACCTTGAACACTATGATACTGAGCTATCAATTGATTAAGTGTTTAATTGAACTACTAAACTCCTTTAGCAATCAATCTAAACATCTAGTTTGTGGATAAACTCCTCTTCCATGTTAAATCCTATGTGTGTGACCCTGCAGGCCCATTTCACGTTGGCAGTGAAAGTCCATAACACTTATGACTTCACAAGCAAAGAGTGGTGCCTAGTTGCAAATCAGTGCTACCTAAGTGAAATACAAAGTTGGAGAACAACTTTCAATCCTACAATCCATGAATGGTGTTACATTGAATGTATAATTCCTTTGTCACTGATATCCTAAATGAACTCAAGGCATGGAACAGTCATCATGTCAACATTCATTCACTTTCTTGATCTCAGAGTAGATTGGAGGAGATATGTATGACATAAATATCACATACTGATTCACACATGTGTGCGCACGCTTATCTCAATCATACTCATCAAGTGGCCATGGATATCAAACTCCCTCAAGAGGGACAAATCCCATATCTATCACTCACCCCTCAAAAGCCCCATGTGTCAAAGCCACCCAATCATCACCTTTATAACAACCCATGTTTCAGGACTGTGTTTGATGATGTCAAAGTGTACCCAACGACATGTGTTGAGTGTAGTGATTTCAAGTCAAAGAATCACACTCACCACCATCACTGTGAGAACTGACAGTGACTACCATGTCATGGTTCCATGTGTCAAACTCACGGTGGGTCTGTCCGGTACACTTGTTCTCTAACAAGTACCTATGTGTTTGGTTTGATATCTCCATATCATGACTAATGATATTTTGTCATCAACCAACACCACAATCTAGTCTTGTGTGTCATTGTTGTCTTTCTACCTTCTACAATGACATTCGACTAGGGACATAATAAAAATGTACAAACTCTTAGCATCTGTATGATCTCATCGTTCAGGTCCCGAACCTGAAAGCATACGTCATTAAGTATTGTCATTCTCTAGACATTCAATATGTTCTATAATTATCTCATATGACTGAACCAAAAAGAATTAGAAGCTTGCCTTTAATGCTTATCAAATCAATCTTAATGTATCCCACCAATCATCCCATGATTGGCTCTCAGGGCATACACACCAACATGTTGGATATGAGATAGTTCATGGTGGTTTTAGATATGGTAGAAGAAACAATAAAGGAGAGAGGATATTAGACTTTACAATTGCATATGATAAATTTTGACAAACACCCATTTCAAGAAAAGAGAATCTCATAAGATTACTTTTAAGAGTGGGCACAATTTTAGCTAAACTGATTATCTTCTTACGAGGTGAGTGGATCCTAAACTGTGCAAGGATTGTAAAGTGATTCCTGGCGAAGGACTCACAACCAACATAGGTTGGTGGTTTTGGATATTGACATGAAGATCAATAAAGGTAAGCATAACAGAAACCAAGATAACAAGATCAAGTGGTGGAATCTTAAAAGAGAAAAAAATTGACTTTTCATGATAAACTCATCAAGGAGGATACTTCAAACTTGGAGTTTGATGTTAATACTATGTGGCATAATGTGAGCTCCAACATAAAAAAAATTGCCAAATAGGTTTTTGGGGATCTCAAAGGCTGTGGGCCTCCACAGAAAGAGACTCGGTGGTGGAATGATGAAGTACAAAAGGTTATTAAACTGAAAAGGGAGATCTATAGGAGCTTTCCCAAATCTCGAGATGATGCAACATTCCATAGATACAAGCAAGAAAAGAAAGAAGATAAAAAGGTTGTTCAAGAGGTAATGTCTATATACTTTTATGATATTTATAAGAAGTTGGACATGAGAGAAGGGGGATATATATATATATATATATATATATATATATATATATATATATATAATCGATCATATAAGAGAAAGGAAAGGATGAGACTTGAGTATAGTAAAATTCATTAAGAATGGAGATGGTAGAGTGTGGGTGAAGGATGATGATATCAGTAACCAATGGAGAAATTACTTCCATAAGATTTTCAATGGATATATTGTAAATAATCCTAATGAATCGTGTGACACATGACGAGTTTCACTGTTATAGGTCAAGAATGCTTCAAAAATAATGAAAATGAAAAAGGCATGTGGACCAGACGATATTCCCATTGATGTATGGAAGAGTATGTGGGATGAAGGATTTATGTGGTTAACAAATTTCTTTAATGATAGCATGAAGACCAAGAAGTTGCCAGATCAGAGGAGAAATAGTATTATTGTTTGTTGGTAAGTTATTCCCAAAGAGTCAATCATGTGATGATTGACATGGCATATACCTTAAAGGATTTGATTAATACTTATAAAGGCAAGCTTCCAATTCATTTTGCTTCATTTAATTATGAGATAATGAGGAAACACTATGAATGTCTAGACAATAATATTACTCAATGATGTATGTTATCAAGTTACTACCCTTGTGAATGAGATCATATAGATTTTAAGAGTACATGTACATATTCTCATTATGTCCCTGAGTGAGCCGGTCGTCTCGCCTGGATGATATGGCTCGGTTGGACTGAACGAAGGTTCGGGATGTTTCATGAATAGTTTTAAATACTCATACTTGGAGTGTAAGTAAATGAATATGAGATATTAATTAGAAATTTAAATTGCCAAATTCAATTGGGAAACTTACAAATAGTCATTTGGTAGTACGAGATGACCATCTTGCACACCAGACGACCATCTAGGTGTGCCACAAATCATTTGGCGTCTCGTAGGTTGCAAAGGTTCTAGTTCTTCTGATTCCTTCTAATCCTGTACAATCCCGTATAGACTGGAAACCCTAACCCTAACCTCACCTATAAAAGGAGGGGTACTGGAGGCTTTCCAAGACACAACACAGAAAACTGAGAATTAGTTCCTTTGACAATTGTTTTCCTCTCTGGTTTTGGTAACTGAGAGAGCTTAAGCAAGTCCTACCCGACCGCGAGGTATAGCCAATGGGAGAGAACAACTGTAACAGATTGAATCTCAAGGTTCTTTTGCAATTTACCCACTTTCAAGATTTTTATTTCCTTTATATCCTTTTGGACTTTTCCCTAATTTTACTATCTTTTCTATCCATTTTGGACTCAATGTTGAATTTGAGCTAAGCTTGATGGCTTGAACCACAATTACCCTCATTCATGGGCGTTTGCACAAATATCTCAAATAATGTGATAATTATAGTTTCATAATGCAAAGTGGCCATTTATGAGAGATAATTAGTAGAATGTATCAATTTAAAGGTTTTATGGCTTTTTGGGACAAGAAATAATAAGTGATGAAGAATTGAGTTAATTAATGAGGATATAACACACTTTTCTTTCTCTCTCCTCTAAGGTGAAAATAATATATGAAAATAGAATATAATGTTGAGATACTGCTCTTGATATTAATAGGTATTGACTATCTCGAATATTCACTCAAGATTTCACTAAAAGAGCCTCTTCATATTAACTCACTCATTTTAATACATGAATATATGCATTAATGGACAATATATGAGTTATGAGCCATATTGTGGATAAAAATGAAATTTAATTACATAACATTGCTCTAAACATGAATTCTAGACTATGGTTAAATTTTAAGGTCAAGTGACCCTTGTTTGGCCTCTTAAATCAATTTTAAATTATTTGAATTTGGTTTTGTTAAGCAATTATTCTGATTTCATTAACATGTCGCATTTAACCCAAAGTTTCGATTTATTAAAATGTCATGTGTTACATTTATTCATCCTCACTCCATCTAATGGTCTCTAGCCCTCACGCTCTTTAGATTCCATGATCTGACAGTCTAAAACCCGTCCTCAACCTCTATTTCTTTTGTGAGTCAGCAACTGCTTCAAAGCAATCAAACTCATGATCTCATTCTCCCTCTATGATGCACTGTTGCTCGATTTTATTTCACCTTTAGATCTGTCTCCATCTACCATTTCAAAAGAGCCATAACTCGTCCACTCCCCTAGACTATAGACAAAACATGCAATTGGGTTTTCTTCCCCTTGCTCCGCCCTAACTTATCGATGTTGTTCTAGCACTTCTCTTCCCTATTTAAGCCATCTTGTGGCACCTCAGACTCCCACCTTAGCTCCTCCTCTTTCAATTTGCCCTGAACTTCCCCTAAAGCCCCCAACCTACTCCTCCTCCTTCTCTAGTGATGCAAACCTTTCCCTGGCTCTCTAAAACTCGTCAGATGAAATTGGTTAGTTGGTGAGCATCCTTGACCCTCCTTCTCCATTTCCACATTAATTGTTCCCTTCTTTCTTGCTCGAGACGCCAAACCCAATAGGTCGCCGCTAGAGCCTCCAATGGAGGTTGCCGCTTTGTTCTTCCAGAGGTACTCCGACCCTGAAAACTATTACGTTGGCACCGCCTTGCCATCACGAGTGTTATTCGTAAGATATCTATTTCCCTCTCGCTTTAGTTCCATGATACAAACTCCAGTTTTCTTTCCCCTATTTCTGCTTGTCTCTATGGATCTTCTTGAGCTCTAGGACATCGAATGATCTTCATTGTGTCTCGTCGCCACTGTCTCGATCTAGAGGAGTCACAAACAACCCCAACGCCAAGTGCTAGTCTGCCCATCGCCCACTCTGGCCGGATCTTGAAGCTCCAGGATCCTGCTTGAGCCATGGCTCAAAGCAGGAGAATCCAGGGTGGGTAATGACCCTGGGAGCCCCGCAATGCAAATTAGGTTATTTTTATTACATGGGCATTTTGGTCATTTCACGCACACCTTTGTTCATCAACCGCGAGTCATTGGTATGACTGAATGACTCTTTTGCCCTTCGTTGTTTAATCGAATAATCACTGGAACAAGGGTATTTTTGGGTTTTCCTCTTATCATATTTTGAGAATGTGACGCTGATGTGGCAGTTGTTCATTGGGCCAGCTGGATAAGTATGCCGCAAATGGGTATCTGAAGGAGTGAATGACATGGCTTTTTGGTGATTTCCCATTGGTCAATTTTCAATAATTCCTAGTAATTCGTAGGTTTATCAAAAAAATATAAATAAATAGTCATTGGAAAGGATTTTTTTTTGTAGAATCCGAATTTAAGTTTTTTGAGTATTGATTTGCATCTTTATTTCAATGTTTATTTTAAAATCCATTTTAATAATATAAAATGCCTTAAAATACATATCTAATTCATTTTAACTCCAAATTTAAGAAATAAACATGTTTTCTTAATCAGGAGAATCCAAGTAATTATTTGGTTTAGGTTTTGAGTCCTAAATCAAGGTTTGTCTTGAAGGTATAAAAATTAGGGTTTCAACCTGTATATTACATTAAACCCTAATCCATGTATATACACTAGTATCTAGGACAAAAGTGAGATTGGAGAAATTTAATTGATGAAAAGTCTTCTTTAAGATTCTCAAGTGAGGTAAGTGCATTCTAACCAAAAAGTTGGGCTTATATATCCACGCCTATATTCCCAATGAGGCATGAGCCTATTTTGTTCATTCTTTCAATTCTTCTATAAATGTTTCAAGTGTCTTGACCCCACTTGCAATTGTTGATAAACTTATTCTATCTGCCATTGAATTATTTTAGCATGATGATGAAAATGACTAGTTAACTAATATAGTATACATGAGTACAAACCACCCAGAGTATTGGGCATGAGCCCAGGGGAAAGTGACTACTCTCCCCAATTTATAAAATATTAGGGTGTTTGGGAATGTTTTACTCTTCCTCACCCAGAGATTGAGGTCCGGTAGGTGCCCCAATCCTATGTTAGTATAATTTAGTTATATTTAATCATGCATGCAAATGTATTATTGTTCTACTTGGTAGAATTTCTTACTTGATATACTTGCCTCATACTCTTGATATCTTGTAGCTAGTGAACCTTTATTTTGGTCATACTTGAACTGTTGAAATGTCCTTCACCTAAAATTGACACATACTTTTATCTCCTTTTTTTGGGTGACCCCCAACCACCTAGGTATAGGATGAGAGTGTGCATCAGGAGCATGGTGAACCAGCCTACGGCTAGGAAAGGAGTCCATACTTCTCTCATGAAATGATTAGTTAAGTTAGTTTTATTTAGAGACATATTTTTGTAGTCATTTCCCTCTACTTAGGTCCTTTTCTTTTGTATAAAGTATGTACACCCATATTCGGGAAATTTCAATGTACAATTTATTTAAATTGAATATAGTCAAATTTTAGCTTCTGTTGCTATCCAAATTGGATTTTGTTTACCATTTTTATTAGTAGAGAGGTGATTGATTTCACTTCTTTACAGCATGGTATTAGAGCCAATGGTAGTCAGACTTGACTATTTCAATTTGTCTCCTTAGTTAGAAATCCCTATCTTATATAGTTTTCCTTAGTTCATCTTAGAATAGACCTATGATAAAAGGTTGATCTAGAACCACAATAGTTTCATATTAGCTACATATTTAAACAACCTTTAGGTGATTAGCCTATTAGGTAGCTACTAGGGCATGAAGTTGAAAGTGATGGTGTCTAGAAAGGGTCAGAACTTGGGGGTTGGCAATAGTTTCTTTCGTGCCACTAGCTTGGTTTACGGGGACTCCCAAGTTCATATGACACCAACCTGGCCTAATCTGATACATAATGCTCAAAATAGCATACCTTTAGGCATATTACCTCAATTTTGAGTATCCTTAGAAAACCTAATGTGATGATTTGATTACCCAAAAAAAATCATCTTGTAATCCTTAAGTACCTTATATGAGTCTTAGATTTCCATCTTTAGGGTTAGTGTACCCTATACTAGACTTTGAATTTTGGTAACAGTGATTGGTAAGACAATTAAGTGTTGAGTCGTATACATGTTTAGACTCACTCTTGACATTAATAGGTATTGACTATCTCGAATATTCACTCAAGATTTCACTAAAAGAGCATCTTCATATTAACTCACTCATTTTAATACATGAATATATGCATTAATGGACAATATATGAGTTATGAGCCATTGTGCATTAAAATTAAATCTAATTGCATAACATTTCTATAAACATGAATTCTAGCTATGTTAAATTTTGAGGTCAATTGACCCTTGTTTGACCTCTTAAATCGATTTTAAATTATTTGAATATTGTTTTATTAAGCAATTAATCTGATTTCATTCACATGTCACATTTAACTCAAAGTTTCAGTTTATTAAAATGTCACACACTACATTTATTCATCCTCACTCCATCTGATGGTCACTAGCCCTCGTTCTCTTTAGATTCCATGATCTGACAGTCTAAAACCCATCCTCAACCTTTGTTTCTTCTACGAGTCAGCAACTACTTCAAAGTAATCAAACATGTGATCTCATTCTCCCTCTATAATGCAGTGTTGCTCAATTTTATTTCACCTTTAGATCTGTCTCCCTCTGCCATTTTGAACGATCCCTAACTCATCCACTCCCCTGGACTATAGTTGAAATGCCCAATTGGGTTTTCTTCCCCTTGTTTTGCCTTAACTTATATATGATGTTCTAGCACTTCTCTTCCCTATTTAAGCCATCTTGTGGCACCGTCAGACTCCCACATCATCTCCTTCTTTTTCAATTTATCATTAACTTCCCCTAAAGCCCCCGACCTACTCCTCCTCCTTCTCTGGTGATGCTGACCTCACCCTAGCTCTTCGAGACTCCTCAGATGAAATTGGTTAGCTGGTGAGCATCCTTGACCATCCTTCTCTTTCAAATATGTTGTTAACTTCGCCTACAGCCCCCGACCTACTCCTCCTCCTTCTATGGTGATGTTGACCTCACCCTGACTCTCCGGGACTCCTCCGATGAAATTGGTTAGTTGGTGAGCATCCTTGACCCTCCTTCTCTGTTTTCACATTAAATGTTCCCGTCGTTCTTGTTCGAGACACTGAACCCTATATGTCACCACTAGAGCCTCTGAAGGAGGTTGGTCTTCCATAGGTACTCTGACCCTAGAAATTGGCCTTTGGCACTGCCTTGCCATCACGAGTGTTATTCACAAGATATTCATTTCCCTCTCGCTTTAGTTCCATGATACAGAGTCTGGTTTTCTTTCCCCTATTTCCACTCATCTCTGTGGAGCTTCTCGAGCTCCAGGACATCAAATGATCTTCATTGTGTCTCGTATCCACCATCTCGGTCTAGAGAAGTCACAGACGACCCTAACGCCAAGTACTAGTCTACCCATTGCCCGCTATGGCCAGAGCTTGAAGCTCCAGGCTCCTACTCAAGCCATGGTTCAAAGCAGGAGAATGCGGGCTGGTTAATGACCCTGGGAGCTGCACAATGCGAATCAGGTTATTTTTATTACATGGGCATTTCGGTCATTTCATGCAAGCCTTTTTTCATCAACCGCGATTCATTGGTATGACTGAATGACTCTTTTTCCCTTGGTTGTTTAATCGAATGATCAGTGGAACAAGGGTATTTTTGGGTTTTCCTCTTGTCACCACTCGCCCTCCTATTTTGAGAATGCAACGCTAACATGGCAATCATTCATAGGGCCAGCTGGATAAGTGGGCCGCAAATGGGTATCTGAAGGAGTGAATGACATGGCTTTTTGGCGATTTCCCATTGGTCGATTTTCAATAATTCCTAGTAATTTGTAGGTTTATCAGAATAATACAAATAAATAGTCGTTGGAAAGGATTTTTTGTGTAGAATCCGAATTTAAGGTTTTTGATTATCAATTTGCATCTTTATTTCAATGTTTATTTTAAAATCCATTTTAATAATATAAAATGCCTTAAAATACATATCTAATTCATTTTAACTCCAAATTTAAGAAATAAATATGTTTTCTTAATCAGGAGAATCCAAGTAATCGTTTGGTTTAGGTTGTGAGTCCTAAATTGAGGTTTGTATTGAAGGTATAAAAATTAGGGTTTCAACCCTTATATTACATTAAACCCTAATCCATGTATATACACTTGTATCTAGGACAAAAGTGAGATCGGACAAATTTAATTGATGAAAAGTCTTCTTTAAAAATCTTAAGTGAGGTATGTGCATTCTAACCCTAAAGTTGGGCATATTTATCCGCACATATATTCCTAATGAGACATTTGCTTGTTTTGTTCATTCTTGCAATTCTTCTATAAATGTTTCAAGGGTCTTGGACCCCACTTGCAATTGTTGATAAACTTATTATATCTACCATTGAATTATTTTAGCATGATGATGAAAATGACTAGTTAACTAACATAGTGTACATGAGTACAAACCACCCATAGTATTGGGCATGAGCCCAGGGGAATGTGACCTCTCTCCCCAATTTATAAAATATTAGGGTGTTTGGGAATGTGTTACTCTCCCTCGCCCAGAGGTTGAGGTCCGGTAGGTGCCTCAGCCCTACGTTAATATAATTTAATCACATTTAATCATGCATGCAAATTTATTAATGTTCTACTTGGCAGAATTTCTTACTTGATATACTTGATTCATACTCTTCATTTCTCGTAGCTAGTGAACCTTTATTTTGGTCATACTTGAACTGTTGAAATGTCCTTTACCTAAAATTGACACATACTTTTATCTCCTTTTGCTGGGTGACCCAACCACCCAGGTATAGGATCATAGTGTGCATTAGGAGCATGGTGAACTAACCTATGGCTAGGAAAGGAGTCCATACTTCTCTCATGAAATGATTGGTTAAGTTAGTTTTATTTGGAGACATATTGTTGTAATCATTTCCCTCTACTTAGGTCCTTTTTTGTTTGTATAAAGCATGTACACCCATATTGGGGAAATTTCAATGTACACTTTATTTAAATTGAATATAGTCAAATTTATCTTCCACTGCTATCCAAATTAGATTTTGTTTACCATTGTTATTAGTAGAGAAGTGATTGATTTCACTTATTTACAACAACTGAGAAGTTGTCATTGTGGGAGAGCAGGTTGGTGACTAGTACACCAATGGGAGGAACAAATCCTTCCTGTCCGTTCTTGGTGAATGACAGGGGTTCTAGATTATCTATGCCAATTACTCTAGAGGCAGGAGTCCTTTGACTGTTGCTCAGAGAGAAAAGTCAACCTACAGTCCGTAGCGAGACCACCCGAGTCAGTGCAGAGGTTGTGCGATAGCTATTTGTGGTGAAGATCGGGAGTTGCATAGCCACTATCCAAGAGAAACTTGTCAATAGTTGCAAAGAAGTGAGTTTTGTCGCTGGACTTGCTCCAGGACCAGGTATAACTCGTGAAAACCATATTTCCATAGTAGTTGATGTGATTTTCTTATTATGTGAATATATAGAGATAAAGTTTTTGTTTCTGCTACTATACTATGTGCCCAAATTTCCCAATAGTGGTATCAGACTCACGTCAATTTATTAAGATATGGCATAATTGATATGATTGGTTTTTGGTTTAATCTTTTATTTATTGCATATGATGTGAATGTTTAAACTGCTCTCATATAAGTATCTGATCAAAGACAACATAATCCCAAATTAATATATATGATATGATATGATATGATATGATATGATATGATATGATATGATATGATATGATATGATATGATATGATATGATATGATATGATATGATATGATATGATGTGATGTGATGTGATGTGATGTGATATGATATGATATGATATGATATGAGATGAGATGATATGATATGATATGATATGATATGATATGATATGATATGATATGATATGATATGATATGATATGATATGATATGATATGATATGATATGATATACAAGAGGTGAGACAACTAGTTCAAGGGTTGAAAAGCCATCTACCCAGATTGGCAAGCACAGGTCTACACCAACAACATGTTTATACATGTGATGTATGATTGACCTAGGTGGTAGTAATTCCTTGTGGCTCTAAGGAATTACAAGTACACATGGCCATAACGATTGATTTTTGTTTATATTACATGTTTACATTGTGGGACCAAGCATGTATATGATATGTATTATAAATGTGGTTATATATATATATATATATATATATATATATATATATATATATATCCCTCAATCAAACATATTAAGTCTAAGATTCTTTCCGATAGTAATACACATGAAAAACTTGTTCGAAGAAGCATACATTATGCCAAAATGAGGTGTGCCATATACCTCGTGGAAGTGTGATGGAGTAATGTAGGTACCGACAAAGCGGGGTACATTATTATCATATTGGCTATTGGGTCAGGATTAACTGGTGATTCTCAGAATGTATGGGCCCATAAGCATGCAGATGATTATGGCAAGGAGTTGCACATATCATCTATCTAAGAGTTGCATATGATGTAATTGGCAAGTTTGTCTACCTAAATAGTCAGGTTGTGGGCAATCAGCCAAAGTTAACTCATGACTTGATGAAATATGAATCTTGGCTCATTAGAAATTATTCGCTACAACTTCCCAATTTGATACTTGAGGGTTGTCAATTTGAACAAAATAATGAGAATGATAATTAATTAAAGACCTAATTATTATCACCCATATTTTAATCAAATGAAATCAAATCAAAATAATTTTTTGACAAAATTGCACATTCTTTTGTAGAATCAAATGGAAATAAACAACAATCACTTTTCTCTACGATCACTCCTTGAGAAGAACAAACTAAATGGGAACAACTTCCATGATTGGTTCAGTATGTTGAGAATCATTCTCACACAGGAGCACAAGCTCTATGTCCTAGAGACACTAGAACTAGATGAATCACCTCAAAATGTGCCAAAGGCTGACAAGGATGCTTATAAGAAGCATATTGAAGATGTTGTGGATGTCAAGTGTCTAATGCTATGTTCCATGAACTATGAGTTGCAGAGGCAACATGAGAACATGGATGTGATTGAGATGGTAACAGATCTCAAGAACATGTTCAAAGATCATGTGAGAAAAGAGAGATATGATGTCTTCAAAGCGTTGCTCAAAATGTAACATGGCAGAGGGTGATCTAGTAGGTCCTCATGTGCTCAAGCTCATTGGGTATGTGGAGAACCTTGCTAGAATGGTATTCCCCTTGTCTCAAGAGTTTGGCACTGATGTAATTATGTAGTCTATACCAAAATCTTACAGTCAGTTTGCCATGAACTACAACATGAACAACTTTGACAAGTCATTGACAGAGTTGCTAAGCATGTTGAGAATAGCTGAGATACATATAAACAAAGACAAGCCCAAGTCTGTGATGATGATCAAAAAGACAAAGGGGAAGTCTAAAGGCAAAGGCAAATCTAATAAGACTTATAAAGCTAGCCAGAAGGGCAAGTCTTCATATCTCAAAGCAAAGGGAGGTGTGAAGAAAATAAGAGGTGATTGTCACCATTGTCATCATCCTAGACATTGGAGAAGAAATTGTCCACTATGGTTAGAGGAATATAAGAATAAGAAGGAAGGCCTTGAGGCCTCCACTTCAGGTATAAATGTCATAAGATAAATTTATTACTTCTTCATTTTGGTATGTGATACCAAATAGAGATAAACATACTGATGTGCAGGATATGACAAGAAGTAAAGGTCTTTGTGGAAGGATAAGATGGACAAGGGGGAGCAAGAGTTATGGAATCTTTAGTCTACATTTAAATTTATCTTAGCCCACTGGGCATTTAATAGAGTTAGTAGAACTACTATTTCATTATGGAATGAGAAACAATTTACTTTAGAGCATCTTGTACTACAAGGATGGTATATCAATAAAGTATTTGTTTATTGTTTCTATCTCAACGATATGATCTTGCATGGCATTAGCCCTAAAACATATTGAGATATTTATGTAAAATGATTCAAGATGAAAGTTTATAATGTTTATACCATAGGATAATGATTCATAATTCAAGACTATCATTAGCATTAGTCATCTTGTACGAATATGAGAATTGCATAGAATACAAATTGATGTAGATCTAGATTCCCTTGGTTATTGAACCTATGGAAACATGCAAGTCTTATTCACACATAATATGACATGAAATCCTTCACTAAATGTAGTGGGAGAATGAAGCTTTCATTAGACCTCATGCATATGATGCATAAATATCTTATGAAATAATGCTATAAATGATTACTTATACCCCATATCCATTTACTGGTAATATAATGATATGTACTTAGTAAAAAGGAAACATGAATATCTTGAAGAGTTCAATGATATTATGTATAAAGTATAACTTTGATGAAAGTATTAAGAAACTTTGATGAGGTAAATGTTGAAATACTTTACATCAATACCTTGAGTACCTTCAAGCGCAACAATCTTGACGAAGGCCGGTAAAGAAGCAAGATCAACAAAAAAGGATTAGAGTTGGATCTTGGAATATTGGCTCTTTTACAGGGAAATACTTGGAGATAGTGGATACCATGATGAGAAGAAAAGTCGATATAGCTTGCTTGTAGGAAATCGAGTGGTGTTGTAAAGAGATTGGAGACACTAGACAAAAAAATTGGTATACATGTATTGATAAACATAGAAATGGCATAGGTATTATTGTTGATAATGTGTTAAAGGATGATGTTTTCAAGATCACAAGGATGGGTGATAGAATCATATCTATCAAGGTTGTTCTTGGGGGAAATATTTTAACATTATTAGCGCAATGCCCTCCAAGTTGGCCATAGTGAGGAGACTAAGAAGGATTTTTGGGATTACATGGATAAATTCACACAGGGAATATTGACAGATGAGAAGATCACTATTGGAGTGATTTAAATGGACATGTGGGGAGTAGCAATGTTGGATATGAGATAGTTCATGGTGGTTTTGGATATGGCTGTAGAAACAATAAAGGAGATAGGATATTAGACTTTGCAGTTGCATATGATAAATTTTGACAAACACCCATTTCAAGAAAAGAGAATCTTATAAGATTACTTTTAAGAGCGAGCACAATTTTAGCCAAACGGATTATCTTCTTATGAGGTGAGTGGATCATAAACTGTGCAAGGATTGTAAAGTGATTCATGGAGAAGGACTCACGACCAACATAGGTTGTTGGTTTTGGATATTGGCATGAACATCAATAAAGGTAAGCATAACAGAAACCAAGATAGTAGGATCAAGTGGTGGAATCTTAAAGGAGAAAAAAATTGAATTTTCATGATAAACTCATCAAGGAGGATACTTCAAACTTGGAGTCTGATGTTAATAATATGTGGCATAACGTGAGCTCCTACATAACAAAAATTGCCAAATATGTTTTTGGGGAGTCCAAAGGTTGTGGGCCTCCACAAAAAGAGACTTGGTGGTGGGATGATGAAGTACAAAAGGCTATTAAATTGAAAAGGGAGATTTATAGGAGATTTCCAAATCTCGATATGATGCAATATTCCATAGATATAAGAAAGCAAAGAAAGAATCTAAAAAGGTTGTTCAAGAGGCAAGGTCTAGATACGTTGATGATATTTATAAGAAGTTGGACATGAGAGAAGGGGTATATATATATATATATATATATATATATATATATATATATATATATATATATATATATATATATATATATAATGGCTTGTATAAGAGAAAGGAAAGGAAGAGACTTGAGTATAGTAAAATGTATTAAGAATGGAGATGGTAGAGTGTTGGTGAAGGATGATGATATCAGGAACCAATGGAGAAATTACTTCCATAAGATTTTCAATGGATATATTATTAATAATCCTAACGACTCGTGTGACATGGATACCAGAGATATCATTTACACATAATGAGTTTCACTATTATAGGTTAAGAATTCTTCAAAAATAATGCAAATGAAAAAGGCATGTGGACCAGACGATATCCCCATTGATGTATGGAAGAGTATGCGGGATGAAGGAGTTATGTGGTTAACAAATTTCTTTAATGATTTCATGAATACCAAGAAGATGTCGGATCAGAGGAGAAATAGTATTATTTTTTGTTGGTAAGTTATGCCCATAGATCCAATCATGTGATGATTGACATGGCATATACCTTAAAGGATTTGATTAATACTTATAAAGGCAAGCTTCCAATTCATTTTGTTTCATTTAGTTATGAGATAATGAAGAAACATTATGAATGTCTAGATAATAATATTAGTCAATGATGTATGTTATCAAGTTACTACCCTTGTGAATGAGATCATACAGATGTTAAGAGTACATATACATATTCTCATTATGTCCCTAAGTGAGTGAGACAGTCGTCTCACCTGGATGAGATGGCTCAGTTGGACCGAACAAAGGTTTGGGATGTTTCCCAAATAGTTCCGATTACTCATACTTGGGCTGCAAGTAAATTAATATGAGATATTGATTGGAAATTGAAATTGCCAAATTTGTATACAATTGGGAAACTTGCAAATAGTCATTTGGTAGTGCGAGACAACCGTCTCTCACACTAGATGACCATCTAGGTGTGACAAACAATCGTTTGGCATCTCACAGGTTGCTAAAGTTCAAGTTCTATAGATTCCTTCTACTCATGCACAATCCTGTATAGACTGGGAACCCTATCCCTAACCTAGCCTATAAAAGGAGAGGTACTCGGGGCTTTCCAAGACACAACATAGACAACTAAGAATTAGTTCCTTTAACAATTGTTCTCCTCTCTGGTTGTGGTAACTGAGAGAGCTCAAGCAAGTCCCACCCGACCATGAGGGATATCCAATGGGAGAGAACAACTGAGAAGTTGTCATTGTGTGAGAGCAGGTTGGTGACTAGTACACCAATGGGAGGGACAAATCCTTCATGTCCGTTCTTGGTGAATGACAAGAGTTCTAGATGATGTATGCCAACTACTCTAGAGGCAGGAGTCCTTTGACTGCTCGGAGAGAAAAGTCAACCTACAGTCTATAGCGAGACCACCAGAGTCAGTGCAGAGGTTGTGCGACAACTATTTGTGGTGAAGACTGGGAGCTGCATAGCCACTATCCAAGTGAAACTTGTCAACAGTTGCAAAGAAGCAAGTTTTGTCGCTAGAATTGCTCCAGGACCAGGTATAACTCATTAAAACCATATTTCCATAGTAGTTGACGTGATTTTCTTGTTATGTGAATACAGATAGATAAAGTTTTTGTTTCCTCTACTATATTATGTGCCCAAATTTCCCAACAATGGTATCATACTCACGTCAATTTATTAAGATTTGGGATAATTGATATGATTGGATTTTGGTTTAATCTTTTATTTATTGCATACAGTGTGAATGTTGAAACTGCTCTCATATAAGTATCCGATCAAAGACCACATAATCCCAAACTAATATATATATGATATGAAATGAAATGAAATGATATGATATATAAGAGGCAAGACAATTGGTTCAAGGGTTGAACCCATCTACCCAGATTGACAAGAATAGGTCTACACCAACAACATGTTCATACATGTGATGATTGACCTAGGTGGTAGATTCCTTGTGGCTCCAAGGAATTACAATTAGACATGGCCATAACCATGACTTTTTTTATATTGCATGTTTACGATGTGGGGAAAAGCATGTATATGATATGTATTATATATGTGGTGATTGGATACATACATACATATATATAGGCTATTCATTCGTTACCCGCGCGGGTAACCAGATTTTTTCTACCCGCTGGAGTAACTTGGGGTTAAAAGAGTAACTATATGGTACACTGGAGTAACTCTTCTGAATCAAAAGAGTAATTGTATTGATATATAGAGTAACTCTGAGAGCAAAAGAGTAATTGCACAGAAAATATACAGTCAGTAAATATATGGACAAGTTTTTGATTTGGGGGGGGCAAATGATATTATTTTTAGATCAATTTTTTTGGGGAGCTAGATAAAATGCTCCTCTACAATTATGAAAAAAAATAAAAAAAATATCAGGAAGTGTGCTACCCGTGCGGGTATTCAAGATGAGCCCATATATATATATATATATATCCCTCAATCAAACATATTAAGTCTAAGATGTTTTCTAATAGCAATACACATGAAAAACTTGTTCGATGAAGCATATGTTATGCCAAAATGTGGTGCGCCATATACCTCATGGAAGTGTGATGGTAATAATGTAGGTGCCGCCAAAGAGCGATACATTATTATCATATTGGCTATTGGGTCAGGCTTAACTGGTGATTCTCAGAGCATATGGGCCCAGAAGCATGCAGATGACTATGGCAAGGAGTTGTGCATATCATCTATCCAAGAGTTGCATATGATGCAATTGGCAAGTTTGCCTACCTAAATAGTCAGATTGTGGGAAATCGGCTAAAGTTAACTCATGACTTCATGAAATATGGATCTTGGCTCATTAGATAATTGTTCACTACAACTTCCCAATTTGATACTTGAGGGTTGTCAATTTGAACAAAATAATGAAAACGATAATTAATTAAATACCTAATTATTATGACCCACATTTTAATCAAATGAAATCAAATCAAAATGAGTTTTTGACAAAATTGCATACTCTTTTATAGAATCAAATGGCAAAAAAACAATAATCACTTTTCTCTGTGATCGCTCCTTGAGAAGGACAAGCTAAATGGGAACAACTTCCATGATTGGTTCAGGATGTTGAGAATCTTTCTCACATAGGAGCACAAGCTCTGTGTCCTAGAGACACTGGAACCAGAGGAACCACCTCAAAATGCGCCAAAGGATGACAAGGATGCTTACAAGAAGCATATTGAAGATGTCATGCATGTCAAGTGTATGATGTTATGTTCCATGAATTATGAGTTGTAGAGGCAACATGAGAACATGGATGTGATTGAGATGGTAACAGATCTCAAGAACATGTTCAAAGATCATGAGAGACAAGAGAAATATGATGTCTTCAACACGTTGATCAAATGTAACATGGCAGATGGTGATCCAGTAGGTCCTCATGTGCTCAAGCTCATTGGGTATGTGGAGAACCTTGTTAGAATGGGATTCCCCTTGGGTCAAGAGTTTGGCATTGATGTAATTATGTAGTCTCTGCCAAAATCTTACAATCAGTTTGTCATGAACTACAACATGAACATCTTTGACAAGTCATTGATAGAGTTGCGGAGCATGTTGAGAATAGTTGAGATGCATATAAGAAACACACGCCCAAGTCTATGATGATGATCAACAAGGCAAAGGGGAAGTCTAAAGGCAAAGGCAACGCTAATAAGACTTATAAAGCTAGCCAGAAGGCCAAATCTTCAGATCTCAAAGCAAAGGGAGGTGGGAAGAAAATAAGAGGAAATTGCCACCATTGTCATCTGCCTGGGAATTAGAGAAGAAATTGTCCACTCTGGTTAGAGGAATTAAAGAATAAGAAGGAAGGCCTCTAGGCCTCCACTTCAGGTATAAACGTCATAAGATAAATGTTATTACTTCTTCATTTTGGTATGTGATACCAAATAGAGATTTAACATATTGATGTGCATGATCTGACAAGAAGTAAAGGTCTTCATGGAAGGATAATATGGACAAGGGGGAGCAATAGTTACGAAAGCTTTAGTCTACATTTAAATTTATCTTAGCCCAATAGGCGTGTAATAGAGTTAGTAGAACTGTTATCTCATTATGGCATTAGAAACAATTTACTTTAGAGCATCTTGTATGACAAGGATGGTATATTAATAAAGTATTTGTTTATTATTTCTATTTCAAAGATATTATCTTGCATGGCATTGGCCCTAAAACATCTTGCGATATTTATGAAAAATTATCCAAGATGAATGTTTATAATGTTCATACCATTGGATAATAATTGATAACTCAAGACTACTGTAACATCCCTGACCTGGGTTATGCCTTAACCCTGGAAGTTTTGCTTAATAAAGTTAATTAGATCCTTAATTTTATCTTGTAAAAAGTAATTAAGGCTCAAGAGGAACTTATGTTTCAATTTTGGTCATGTTTCAATAATGTTGAAGAAATGTTTGCTTATTTAGGACTAATGTGCAAATTACCCAAGTTGAGGGGTTAACTTGAAAATTGCACATGATAAAATTTTACTCTGATGTTGAGACATCATAAGAATGAATATGATGTAGTGGTATGGTTTCCACAATCTTGGGCACCAAGATAGAGCTTGTTGGACAATGTTTGTGCATTAAAACCTAGTTTTGGTGTAATGTGCAATTTACCCAAAATCTAGGGTTCAATATGAAAATTACCACTTCAATAAGGTACCTAATGTTTCTTGACATCATTTAGAGCAAATAAAATTATAGGGGCGCCTCATTTGAATTAAGTTGGAGGAGAGAGAATCTTGATATTAAAATAATCAAGATTTAAGCCCAATTGAAACCCTAATTCAATTTAATGCAAAAATAAATAAAATAATTGAAGGGGCCTTCAACCAAAATTAATAAGGTTGGATTCATATGTGTGTGGTCATCCTTAAGCCTTGCAAAGGTACGAGCATATCCTAAGGAGGTGAAATTTCACTCACCATTATTATAAGAAAAAGAAATCCCACTCAAAAATGGATATTGATATTATAAGGGTTAAGGTGCTTAATTCCTTTTCCCTTTATTCTTGGATAATGGAAGGGATCTCTGTGGGGGATAGAGATGAATTTGAATACAAGAAACCAAGGGGGGTATGGTGGCAATCATTTTGGAATAAAAAGACTTTTATAAAATATTTTCTCTCTCATTGAATTTCTTATAAAAAATACCCTTTCCAAGCCAAATGAAAGGCTTTTCCGTTTCCACTTCTTCTCTTTGCTTGGAAACCGACCAAGGGAGATAGGGAGGACCAGGAGGACTACCCCCAACCTTTTGGTAAGGTTATTTACCCTTTTCACCTTGATTCCATGGTGGAAATTGAAAATAAATTATGGATTTCTTCTTATTTCGATCTCCTCTTCAACCCTAGCTAATCTTTTCAACCAAAAGCTTGAGGAGGAGCTTAGGGGGAGTTGCAAAATATTCATCCACCATTGTTGCTGCGAGCTTGGAGATTTGTATCTCAATTGGAGGTGGGTTTTATAACTCAAACCCTTAATCATTGTTATTGCATCCATTCCTATAATAATCGTTGGTAATTCTTTTCTTTTTGATACTCTTTTGGTTCATTGTTGAAATTCCCATGAAAAATGGTTGTTGTTCTTGGTTTCTCCAAGTAGGACGATGATGACATCATATTAGATGTTTATCCAAGAAAAATCCCAGGTCAAACGGTCTCCTTAGTTGCTCAAACGGTTTCCCAAACCATTTGGGAGCAAACGATTTCAAACCGTTTGGAATGAAACGGTTTCATCAAACTGCATGGAGGGAAATGGTTTCAGACCATTTGGTGATGTTGACCAGGGTTGACCGTTTGGGGATTTGTTCAAAATAATCTAGGTTAATTACCCATCAATTATAATTTATTAACTCTAATTGGTTCATGAGTTGAAGGTCAAACAATCACCAAAACCCTAATCGGGTTGAGTGCTGATTTCATAAGTGCTTAGGTTGGAAACTTGGGTTGATTGATCCAAACGGTTTCAAAACCATTTAAGGATCACCCAAACGGTCTCAAGACCATTTGGTGGTCACCCAATACCATTTGGAGGTCTAGGGTTGAGTATCATTAGGTATTTGAAGATCCAAAGGTACTAAGTTCAAGTGCAATCAAATGTTGATTTGGTGATCAATCCAATGATCAAAACCCTAATTGGTTGACTTGAATTTTGATGTTGACATGGGAAAACGGTCTCAAGACCATTTGGAGGTCATCCAAACGACCTCAAGAATGTTTGGGGTCAGGTCATTCTCAATTTGGATGATGGTTCAATGGTTTGAAAGTAACTAATCTTACATTGATTAATGTTGAAAGATTATCATTTCCAAACCCTAATTGATGATGAATTGAGGGTCAAATTAGTTGAAGGTTGACCTATTTAACTCAATAAAAGTATGGTGATAGATCCAATTGAGGGTTGGTTACATGAATACAATGGTTGAAGGAACCAAAATTGAGAACCCTAAACCGATTGGAGTAGTTCAGACCATCTTTGGTCCATGCGGTTTTGAGGAGGTTTGGACCAAACAGTCTCAAGACCATTTGAGACCAAATGGTCTCAAGACCATTTGGGACCAAACGATCCCAAACCGGTTGAGTTCATGCGGTTTCAAAAAGGTACTTTAGCAAACGGTTTCAAGTGACCAACTTTAGCAAACGATCTTGAAGGTCACCTTTAGCAAACGATCTCAAGGGTCATCTTTAGCAAACAGTTTCAAGTGTGTACCTTTAGCAAACAATCTCAAAGACTACCTTTAGCAAATGGTTTCAAGTATGCACCTTTAGCAAACAATCTCAAGGGTTCACTTTGGCAAACGGTTTCAACCTCCACTTTCCTAAACGGTTTTGAGTATTCAACCAAGACCGTTTGAGGTCTGATTGGTCAAGACCGTTTGAGGTCTAAGTGACCAAGATCATTTGAAGGTAATTAATAAAATTGCATGAACACTCAAAGTGGATAAAAGTTAATGGTTTAAGTGAACAATTACATTATGTAAACCAAGGGTAATTATAATAATGGTACCCTTAATGAGATAGGGTGATTAGTACCCTTTAAATAATTAAGCTTTAATGATCATGGTGGTAATGACATAACTCATAGTGTCAATTCTTATTTCAAGTGAGTTGACTTAGCCTAATCAATGTAGAAGTAAACATCATCTTATAGAAGGTGAGAGAGAAGACTTCCTACATGAATGATAACCATGAATGGTCAAGTTTTAACACTTTCATCATGAATGAATGTCTAATTAGGGTATGATCCTTTATAGTGAGATCATGAAACCCTAATTATGAAGACTAATGAATCCTAACCCTAATTGAGGGTAATGTTATGAGAATCCTTAATTAAGATTAATGTTATGAGAAACCCTAATCTAGGGTGAAGTGATGAGAATAGTAAACTCTAATCATGGGTTATTGAATATAAACCCTAATTGAGGGTGAATCCATGATAAAACCTAATTGAGAGTGATTTCATATGAAACCCTAATTGAGGGTGAATCCATGATAAACCCTAATTGAGGGTGAATCCATGATAAATCCTAATTGAGGGTGAATCCATGATAAATCCTAATTGAGGGTAACGTTATGAGAATCCCTAATTAAGGTTGATATTATGGGAAACCCTAATCTAGGATAATGTGATGTGAATAGTAAATCCTAATTGTGGATTATGGAATGAGAAACACTAATCTAGAGTAATGCTATATGAAACCTAAATTAGAATGATGCTATATGGAACCCTGATACAATGAGGTGATGTAAGACTCAATCCAGGATGATGTCATGTAATGATACTATGATATGTGAAACCCTAGTGATGGTTTAATAGACACTACACCAAAGAGGGGTGTAGCTAATATAATTAAATAAGATGAAAATGTTATAAACATGAAGGGTAAGGTTGATGAACCATATGAATGGTAATGTGGATATTTTAATGAATAAGGAGCTAAGAGACAAGATGATTCCTAGATCTTTATACAATCAACTCTATACACGTGTAACAACCTATACACCTTACAATGATTAGAACATGAAACTCTTAGGAATGATGTATTCTATACTAAATAATGATGTGGATAACATCCTAAGAGTTGAAATACATAAAATAGTTGATAATGATTTATTCTATATCAATAATGCCTAATCATGGGATAAGTCCATATCACTTAAGATGGTTTGACAATTCTAATATGTGACCTATGTATTATATGATGAAAGTGACAAGTTAGTGGGTAAAGTATTAAGAAGGGAAATACCTTAATAAAAAGATAGCTGAATTATTTAAGTAAGAAGGATATGAGAAGAAAGTGATACATCATGACATGATAGATATCACATTCAGCATTTTAGGATAGACATTCCTTGATGAACCCCTAATCCAATATTCTTGAGTAAGAAACACATGGAGTGTGTGATATGTAATTGTTACAATAAGGATGTAATGAACTCAAATTACTTTAATAAATGTTGACTAATATACCTTGAGAATGGGGTAAGCCAAATCAATGAGTATGATGTAATCATACCATGACAAGGATGAGAAATGAACTCATGCCTTGAATTGATGATCATTAATGATATATGATGAGAATAGTGATCATAAGCAAATACTTATGATATCTTTAAATACTCCCAGAGGTGTGGAGCAATATATTAGTGTTGAACTAATAATGTAAGCATGAAACCTTAATTAATGTAATATGGGAAACACTAACCCTAATTTTGGGTAAAGGGAATGGAAAGCCCTAATTGACAGATAACCCTAATCCTGATAAAGGATGGTGGTGTTACTGATGTTTCATATGATGTGACAAATGAATTACATGATTGTTATCATGTTGACATCATGAGATGATGAACATAGCCAGATTTGGGCTATGACGTTCATATAATAAATATTTTGAATGGCCTTATGTTCCTAATGTTGTTGTTGCTTAGTCAAAGTAACAAAATGTGTATGGACCTTATGAGTTCCATGAATAAATTGTTTCCTAGTAAAAGGTGATAAAATACTTAAGGCCTTGTGAGCCATGTGAGATACTTGTGTAACAAGTACTATGTACACCTCGGTCTGAGGACCTGAAGGTAATAGTTACCTAACAAGTGGTAACAGTGATAGTGATGAATTGAGGGTATGAATACCCAGACTTGATAAGTATGATAATGATGTTATTGAGAGATGTGAACTTTCAAGAAATGAAATGAGGGACTGAGATTCCAATGTCTTATAAAGACTGAGAAGTGATTGATGAAATAGTACATATTTCTTTATAGCACTTGTCTGAATAAGTTATGTTTGAGAACTTGACTGATGCTAAAAGAATATGTTAATGTACTTAATTAATCAAGTGAAATCATATCATGTAGAGCCCTAGCCATATAACCATCAGTGTTAGAACTTGCTGGATGGGGAAATGGGTGCTCTGCGGCAAAACCCGAAATGCATATTTTGAATATGTGGGGGCAATGAGTGAATGTATCCTGACGTCCTAATGAGGGAATTGAGGAAAGGTAAACATTAAACCTCTCAATCCTTCATTATTGTACCGCGATAGATGTACCACGAATCTCCCGATGATTGGGACAGATGCAGTACGCATCTCTCAATAATATTAATGTTGGATCGATGAAGATAAACAAGAAATCTCACGATTGCGAAGAGAGTGCAGCACGCCAATGTAACTCTAATATCGAAGTTGCCAGTATACCCTGGAAAGCTATTTAGCAGAGACACAAGATGTCCTGCATTTGATCTCATACTGACCAAGATAAGGGAGGTCTTGGTAGCCGACTCTACCATTGACCTTATATGGCAGTGATTTCGACTTCGCGATGGTCGGTTGGAGTATGAGCGGTATACCTCATCTCCTCAGGGCATAAGTGTGATTGTAAAATGTAATCAGTTGTATAGCATGTTTGCTTAAGGATTGAATACGAAAATTCATTGGCTGATGTTACATTTCTTTTATGCATCTCTTGTTGATAAATGTTATTTATATTTCTTCACATTCAATGCAAGTAGAGGTGTGAATTATGAATCTACCATGAGTAGATACAATGCTCTCCTCAGGGAAGGAGATTACTTTATTCTGCTCATTCAATGATTAATATTGTTGATTATACATAAGAACTCCTGTTCAGTTTTAATTATTATAAATTGTTATAACAATGTTTTGGCGGAGAGTTATATCTCCCGCTAGGGCAATTTACAATTGTCTCACCCCCGTGCGATCCAATGTTTTTAGGTAAACGCATAAGAAGAAGCAGGAACCCAATAGCAACAGAAAAGTAGCAGCAATATCAGGGACAGTAGTGATAACTCAGGTGGAGGCACTGGCTGCCAAGTTTTGTATAATTAGAGAGTCATATGTGTCGTCTCTGTACTCTCAGGTCCTCGGAGTCAGTATTTAGTGCTTTTATCATCGACTTGAGATTTTGGCTTGAACGCCTCGAGGTTATGTTGCTTATGTATAATTTGGTAAAGCAACGGTTGTATGTAATCCTCGAGAAGAAATGTTATATGGAATGTAACTGCAAATAGGGATGTATATGTTATACTTTGGTTTTGATGAAAGAGTTTTCCTATGATTGGATCTCCTTGCAAAAAGTTTTAATTTTTAGTGATTTTCAGTAATCCGCCGCAAATGATTCACTTCCGCTTAAGTAAATCTTGTTTTTATAAGTTGGTTGCCACAATTAAGTGGTATCAGAGCTCTAGGTTCGCTGAGTCTACAGAGACATAGGACGAAGGTAGTAGAGTTTGTTCTAGTGTCTTCCAGTGTATCTGATAGTGTCTTCTGCTCATATAGGAGGAGAAGAACTTGAATATGACTGGGTCTCATGAGGAGTTTGCTGCAAAAAGCAGCAATGATGCATCAAGAAGGGGTGCAGGGGATCAGAGCAGAGAAGAACATACACCTGCACATCCCCAGTTTGACCTAGCCATAATTGAGAGCCCAACTTTCCCTGCTCTGTTTGAGCAATTTAGGACAGCTATGATGCATATAGTAGATCGTGCATTAGTAATGCAACCTACACTACCATCCCCCAATGATGAAGTATTGAATTCCAATAGGTTTCCTGCTCAACATCATCCTGTTGGAGTAATGATTAATGATAAAAAGAATAGGATACAATCTGAAATCAGGATTTTCCATAGGTGTAGGAAGCCTGGACATATCAGACCTAATTGTATAGAAAAGGAATATAAAGGAAGAATTGAGAAAAGGCCTACCCAAATCCCGGAACAGAGGCATGGTAGTTCCAAAAAGAAGAAGTTTTTGGTACCACCAGTAGAATCAGGGCCTAATGCACCAAGGCAATGGTTATCTAGAAAAGGTAAACAACCTTTCAAACCACATAAAGAGATTAGAACTTGTTACTTATGTAGACAGGTCGGACATCTGGTAAGAGATTGCTCAGCCAGAAATGTTATGGTGAATCAACCTCTGAGGCAGAGTCAGCATGAGGCAATGAACAATCCATGAACCATGACAGGTTAGACAAAATAATGTCATTTTTATATGTCTTTTTATGGTTCCCTGAGTTAAAATGAGATGGTAATTGATTGAGTTTTCTTTGATTAGTCCTATGAGGACTCATATTTTACATAGCAAACATTACAAATGATTCATGTTGCTCTTACCTCTATGAGAAGAAGATGAGGTATTGAAGAAATGCCTGGATAAAATCCAGTAATGTTAAGTCTTATTTTTGTGATAATATGAAAAGGAAGGAATATGATAGTATAAAAAGTGCATACTACTTAATCTCAGTATTTATATACCCGGGCCAGGTATACAACTATTGATGATAAAGTGAGTATGGAAACTCTTAGATTGTAATCTTTTTTATTGCCCTGATCAAGCAGTCATTCTGATACAATCCAATGAGTATCACGAAATTAGAAGTATGGAATGAATAAATGTGTCATGTTCTAAGCATAAGAAAGAGAAATCTGAGATGACCTCAGATGAGCATGTTTGTATGAGGAATTAAAAGTATAATCCTCATAAGATAAGAACGAGAATAAGAGAGATGAATCTCATCCAATAAAGTTGTAAGTATTATAAAGATCCTTTCTGTGATGTGGAAATGGAAAATGTGATGAGATACTAAGATGATCATAAACATGTTAGATAATAATAAAGAAAGGAATAATGTTATGTAATCATCCTTATAAATTCCTATGCTAAGGGCAAGGAACCTAGGATGAGATAAAGGGTAAATGGTTCATGAATAGTTGAAAACACATGAAGTAATAAGAAGAATATGATTCCTTGTTCTCTTTCCTTTCAGGGACATGGCAATCAGGTGGGTCATAGGACACTTGATGTGCAAAATACAAAGATGTTTATGTGGTGGATACTTAGAAAAGTATTAGTTTATCTTGGACTCCGGTTCTAAGGTAAAGATGTATGTAACAAGTAATGTTCCAAGATGAAATGAAGACAAAGATGTGATGTGTTTCTAACACATGAAATAGGTACCAAGTTGAGAAATCCTGATATCTAAAGAAATACTAAATGATTTATGTTGACTACCTGGAATGGTCAACCATGAAATCAGATTAACCATGTAAAATAATATGAACATCACATGTTAGGGGTTTATACTTTGCATAAACATAACAATTGAAGATATCTTTGAGATAAGTTCTTGGTTGATAAGTAACCCTTCTTTATGGTAAAAGAATGTATAACTAATAAGATAATTAGTGCAAGTAATAAGGAAAGCTTGTGTTGTGTCATCAGATAAGATGACACAATCAAAGTATGAAAAAACTTGTAATCCCAAGTGGGTGATAGAACATAATTGTAATATTGAAAGAGAAATGCTGAATCAACCAAGAAGCATGGGAGTATGTGTTCCATGTGAACCATTCCATGATAAATTTGTGTGAAATAACTTTTTGTTGATCAAATCTCTATGGTGTCTCTATAATAATGAGATGTTATGTGATGACATGATGATATGATGCATGAATAATATCTGTTTCCCTTTATCTGGGATTTTGGGGACGAAATCCTTGTTAGGGGTTTATAATTTGTAACATCCCTGACCTGGGTTATGCCTTAACCCTAGAATTTTTTCTTAACCAAGTTAATTATATCCTTAATTTTATCTTGTAAAAATTAATTAAGGCTCCAGAGGAACTTATGCTTCAATTTTGGTCTTGTTTCAATAATGTTGAAGCAATGTTTGCTTATTTAGGACTAATGTGCAAATTACCCAAGTTGAGGGGTTAACTTGAAAATTTCACATGATAAAATGTTCCTCTGATGTTGAGACATCATAAGAATGCATATGATGTAGTGGTATGGTTTCCACAAGCTTGGGCACCAAGATAGAGCTTGTTGGACAATGTTTGTGCATTAAAACCTAGTTTTGGTGTAATGTGCAATTTACCCAAAACCTAGGGTTCAATATGCAAATTACCACTTCAATAAGGTCCCTAATGTTTCTTGACATCATTTATAACAAATCAAATGAGGGGGGCGCCTCATTTGAATTAAGTTGGAGGAGAGAGAATCTTGATATTAAAATAATCAAGATTTAAGCACAATTGAAACCCTAATTCAATTTAATGCAAAAATAAATAAAATAATAGAAGGGGTCTTCAACCAAAATTAATAAGGTTGGATTAAGATGTGTGTGGACATCCTTAAGCCTTGCAAAGGCACGACCATATCCTAAGGAGGTGAAATTCCACTCACCATTATTATAAGAAAACGAAATCCCACTCAAAAATGGATATTGATATTATAAGGGTTAAGGTGCTTAATTCCTTTTCCCTTTATTCTTGGATAATGGAAGGGAGCTCGGTGGGTGATATAGATGACTTTGAATACAAGAAACCAAGGGGGAGATGGTGGCAATAATTTTGTAATAAAAAGACTTTTATAAAATATTTTCTCTCTCATTGAATTTCTTATAAAAAGACCCTTTCCAAGCCAAATGAAAGGCTTTTCCATTTCCATTTCTTCTCCTTGCTTGGAAACCGACCAAGGGATCTAGGGAGGACCAGGAGGACGACACCCAACCTGTTGGTAAGATTCTTGACCCTTTTCACCTTGATTCCATGGTGGAAATCGAAAATAAATTATAGATTTCTTCTTATTTCGATCTCCTCTTCAACCCTAGCTAATCTTTTCAACCAAAAGCTTGAGGAAGAGCTTAGGGGGAGTTGCAAAAGCTTCATCCACCATTGTTTCCGTGATCTTGGAGCTTTGGAGCTCAATTGGAGGTGGGTTTTATAACTCAAACCCTTAATCATTGCTATTGCATCCATTCCTATAATAATCGTTGGTTATTATTTTCTTTTTGATACTCTTTTGGTTCATTGCTGAAATTCCCATGAAAAACGGTTGTTGTTCTTAGTTGCTCCAAGTAGGACGATGATGATATCATCTTAGATGTTTATCCAAGAAAAATCCCAGGTCAAACGGTCTCCTTAGTCGCTCAAACGGTTTCCCAAATCGTTTGGGAGCAAACGGTTTCAAACCGTTTGGAATGAAACAGTTTCATCAAACCGCATGGAGGGAAACGGTTTCAGACCGTTTGGTGATGTTGACTAGGGTTGACCATTTGGAGATTTGTTCAAAATAATCACTACAAAAAATTTGGCCTTTATTGAAGAACATTTGTGAGGAACCGAAAATCGTGAATAATGATGTCTATTTGTGAGGGATCATCCTTCAAACATGGGACCAAATCCCTCAACCGTGTTTTTTACATCCTTAGACCTTTTATGTGAACACTAATCCCTCACAAATACATTACTCACTAATCACCCCGTGAAAAATACCATGCCAAATATTTCCCTCTATCTCATAACCCTTCCCTCCATTCTAAAACACAACATTTGCAAATTAAAAAAAAAAAAGATAAACCCTCTCCTCTCACGCCGTGCTCCCTCCACTCGAAAAAAAAGTGTTCCAGTCAGTCCCCTTGTTGTACTCTCGGCGGGCAGATGACCAAACCCCCGAACCAAGAACCACAACCTCCACCAGGGCCAAGACCAAGAAGTCTCTACAGCCCTCCGGCACCCTCGCCGCCACCACGCTCACCGTCCTGCTGGCCTCCCTCCTTATCGTCTCCGCCGTCGTGTTCTTCTCCGATCGTGCGGGCCACGCACCGCCGCTCTACAGCTGGCCCTCCTCTACCTCGTCCTCCCTTGTCTCTGCTGCACTTGGCAGGGCAGAATTTCCCTCCTCGGATCATGTGGTGTTGCGTCCGCCTGCTACTGTCGCGCGGGAAGGAAGCCGCAGCGGTGACGCCGCCAGCGCCAGCCCAGGCGATGCTCCTGTCGGTCATGATAGCTATCTGACTCTGCCGCATGTCGCTGCACCGGCGGCTGCTCCTGCCCCGGCACCTAATGCGCCGGTCCCGGTAAGAATCCTCACCGCATCTCTATACCTCAATAGTTTGTTTGTCAAACCCCTTGAATTTTCTTAAAATTGCCCATTATAACCATTGTCAATTCATCAAAGGGTCTAAAATCACGGTGCATGAGACCGATAACCAAGCGTGTTATCATCGCATATCTTGGTTTTCTTCAATCACCAGCTAATTAGTAATTACCCAACTGTTCAGTAGTCAAATTGCCTTCAGGAGTATAGACGGTCCACCTTTCTCAATTGATCTGATTAAACCAGATTGTGTTGTTCATTCGGTTGGGAATTTGATGTGAAATATACATGTGTACCTGTGGAATTTTCTGAAGGAAAAAAAAACAATACCTAGCCCTTACCCCAAACATAAGGAACAATGATTTTCAATGCTACCATTCGATTGTGCCAGGATTTGTTAGGGAAATTCTACTCGGCGAATAAATTATGTGCTTAATCGACCATGGCCTTCTCATGCTTATGTTTCTGTGCTTTCATCCTACTAGCATACACCAACAACTTATCCCTCGACCAGCATTTCCCATCTCCCATTCCCGTGCATATCCCCACTCTCCTTCACCGCGAAAATCCTCATTGTACTTAAGCCTTAAATATAATCACCCGCCCCGATCTGTTCAAAACCCTCCACTACATCCCTCTCTCAAAGCGCTGAAGTTTCACTTCCTCACTTCCCCCAAACGCTAAGTCTCGCACGCCTCTATCAAGCGATGAAAGACACAGACGACGATGAAGCTCCGTCGGACCAGGTAAAACTGGTTTCGTACGCCACAGACGATGGTAAATCTCAATGCCAGACTGGTAATACCTCCAATGAAGTAAGCTTCTCAGATTTGATTATTTGTTCATCATAATGGTAGTTTTATCTGGAATTTACCCTAAACCCTGACATTCACCCTCCCTTCGCTGGAAAATAGCACCAGATGGTGATCATAGACGGTGGATCTCCAACCCGCTATACAGCCAACGCTGATGGTATGGAAGCAACTTTAGAGTGTGTTACGGTTACTGAAGATCAGACTAATCATGGTGTTTCAAATACTGATGTAACCTCCTCTCACCCTATACACTCTTTAACTTAACAGTATTGCTACTTCTTTTCTCGAAACCCTAGTATTCACCTTCCTCAAAAGCAGAAATTGAGAAAAGATGACGTGGCACCATTGGAGCAGATGATTCTTTCTCAAGGCAAATTGGGCGGAAATGGTTTGGACTTCACTACTGATAGAATCTCGGCTTCTCAATGGAAGATCAACTTCCCTAAGTTGGATACTGATGTAAGTTTTTTCTGTCATAGTTTAGTTGTCTAATATCTTAACCAATTCTTATGCCCCCTTCTAGATGGGAACTCTCATGCATCTGTCAATGTAAAAATTTTTGATCTTTTGCCTGTTTACCTATGAATTACATTGTAGCATGTTTGTTCATCACACAGATACCTGCTCCTCCGAGTTGACTATTCTTTAGCTTGCTACTTATTTTTTCACTTATGAAATGCTATGTATTGTTATGATAATGTATATCTCTGATTAGATCACCTCACTTTTCATTAAATGAATTATTAATTCATAACTTTCTTGTCCTTCATTGTTTTTATTATAATGTTTGTGTTGTTTCTTGTAAGAGGTTGAGGAATCTTTAAGGAACTGTCTGCCGAAAGGGAATTAAGATTTATACTGGCACATTATAATGCTGATGCCACTGTCAATGTATGTTTTTTTGCTCACTATTATTTTAGTTGTTGGTAACCTGATATGCAATTTTGGCTGATGTAAACTTTTGTATCGCAATTGCACACTAGTTGTTGATCTAAAACATTTTTTGATTAGGATTCTATGATGGCCTATCTATAGAAAGTGTCAAAAGATACACCACTCCCACATGTTGAACAAGACCTCCAATCGACTGATGTATGTTTTTTGTCCTGTTGCCTCGCAACTTCATTATTTTCATGTTTTAAATGTTGTTTTTGAGCTTGATACATATTGATTTTTAATTTTAACCCTTTTCTTATACAGTTGAAAGTAGTCAAAATATTTAAACTTATCTTTTTATTTTATTTTCCGTACTTCAGAATTCCTTAAGTGACGGGAATTTACCTCCTATTTTTGATATTGAACAAAATCAGGTAAGTCCATTGCTATTTTTTTTATTTAAATTTCTAGTATTACACCTAATATTGTACTGCCTCTATATAAAACAAAACTAATATCTTTAGTTTTAGATAAAAAGGCAAACATTGTAATTTATCTATATAAATGAAGCTAGTATCTTAGTGTCTTATCAGTGATCCGATTAGGTATACATGTCTGTGAGTGGTGCGTGTCTGCTGGTTCTCCCCTCTCGGCGCAGGTCATTTTCTCTTCACTCTCGGCACCGGTCGTTTCCTCTCCGCCCTCCGTTTCTCCGTGTGCAAGCGCTTGTCCAGCAATCTGACGCCCTCGCAAGCCCGACACCCTCGGCCGACACTCCGACGCAAGCCCTCGGCCGGAGACGCGTTTAGTTTAGTGACTCCGCGCTGGCTCGACGCGGCGTGACAGTTCGGCGCGGGCAGAGATGGGCTTCACTAAAAGGTGTACCGTGGCTTCCACAGTTCCATGCTTCAGCTTCACAGCTCCACCGTGGCAAGCTACTTCGGCACCTATACCTGATGCTCCAGGGCCTCTACGGCTCCATGCGTCAGCTCTTGCAGGTCCACAATCAGGTAGTGGTAAACGGCTTTGCCCAGAATAGCCCTCTCATGCACAAGTTGGTGTCTAGATGTGTCGACCTTGGGGATCTCTCCCACGCGCGCCTGGCCTTCAAAAATGCCAAAGAACTGAGTCTGACCGTCTGGAACCAGATGCTCATAGGCATGTCGAAGAGTTTGCTCCCCTCGAAGGTTGTTCTTCTCTACATTCGACTCAACAGGAGCGGTGGTATCGCGCACCCCAACGGATACACCTTCTCGTTTGTGCTCAATGCATGTTCCAGGTGCACGCTGTCGATGGTTGGGCACCAGGTCCATGGCCAGGTCATCACAACGGGGTTCGTGTCCAAGGAGACAAGGATCTAAATAATAAGCTCCTTCATAAAAACGATTACCTCTTCAACATATAAGTATATGATATCATGTATAACATCTCATAAAATTAAGAACTGAAATACTTAAAATAAGTCAGCTGCATAAGACTTAACACCAACCAAGATAGAACATATGACATGCAGACCAGGACAACATGGACAATTTCATTGTTTGGTATCTTTTTAATAACACAACACTCAAATTATGATAGTAGGAGACTATAAACCAGCAGAACAATAGACTAGCAGAAGAAAACAATTCATATATACCAACCACTACAGAAGAAAAGAAGTTTCCTCCCAAGAGAAACATTGCAGAAGTGTCTATCCCATCTAAAAAGATTACTTTCATTGATAGCTGCTAGATATCAAAAGAGGATAATACCCACTTCTGAAAAATGGCAATTTGGATACAGAGATGAGTAGCAATAGCCTCCAACCTGGGAGTACAATAAACACATTTAAAAATGTATATACTTTTGATTAACTTTGTAAATATACAATATGTAGGTACCTAACCAAGAAAAAAGGCAATAAAATAATATATCTGATCTCTAGTAAGGTATTTGATTTCATAGCTCAGATATCAAACCTTTCTCGCGTCACTCATTCTCCAACATCTAATCCAGTAATGCCAATGTGAATATTACTGGTGGAAGTTTTTACAATAATCCCATTATGTCAAGACATAGATATAACAGACTGCTGATACATTCAAGCTGCATGGAAATCATCAATCTTCACCATTATACATTCCTAAATGCTAAATGAATATACATGCACCCATTAGAAATAGAGATACATGTACACTAATTCTGTGATAAACATACTCCCTTTTGTGAATTAAACACAGGGTCAAGATTTAACCCCTTCTTCAATCAAAATATTTCTTACAACCAATATTGTAGTAAAATTTTTATATTTAAAACTTGACCGTAGGATAATACAAGTGTACAACAAAGAATATTCCCTACAGAGTACTATTTGGTATCAAAGACATTAAGGAAAAAACATACAAGTAATTTGGGGCTAGAATTCCTCAATCTTAAATAGAGGCTTGAACTGACATATAAATACTAATAGTGGTGGTAGTGTTGAAGCAAACGAGCATGTTACACAACATGTAGATTAGATTAAAGAGGATGTTATATAGCATACATGTCAGCTTTGAAACAGATTCGCTAGAACATCATCTTAGAGTCAATTCAAATTGAGATAACTTTAATAAGAAAGAGAAGAAGTAAGTATCCTATTAGGGCTACAATTGGTGAAGAATCCAGATGCTGCAATAAAAAACATTCACTGCAAATTACCAATCAGCACCAGAAACACCAAAAATAGAATGATATAGATATAATTTTCAGTTCCAAATGTGGAATTGTCAAGATATTGGCAGTACATTGTAGTTGGTAGTCGAAAACAAGAATTTCACTGCCAAAATTCCATATAGTTGCCATAAACCCGCATATTCATAGTAGCACTTCGGAGCTTGAGGCCTCCATGGTAGATTATGATGTGCCAACAGGGAAAAGGATAACCATCCTTTCAAGTGCATTATGAGCATAATTGATAATAATGCAGCAAAGACAAGCTCCTGAAGACTTCAGGATAACAAAAGAGCCTTTATGATAGTGTGAGTTTAAACACTCCTAAGTCAGAACATACAACTAGCAAACTTATCACACACCACTTGAAGGCCCATTTCACAATATCCTTGACTGAGTGCAGGTCATTCGTCTCTCATTTTGTTGTTGTTTCTGTCATATAAGTATAATGAGCTGGAATATATTTTGTATGAAAGTCCAATGATGCAGTGAGCAGACATTATGATAAGTTTGGTTTTGGTTTTTGCCTTTCTTGCACTCATGAATGCTATTTTTTACTTTATGTAGTTTTAATTTTTGCAATATTTAACTGGAATACAAACAGCCATGAACCTGTAAATTGTATGCTAATAAATTTGACCTTTAATATGACATAATACAACATGAAACTATTGTAGCACAATTAGTTATTCTGAACTATATATTTACATTATTTCATAGTAACATACTCGTTATGCGGCATTTTACTCGACCAGCTAAATAGTTCATTTATTTATTAAATGATGAACTGTGAAGCTAGACTTGTTTGAAATTACTTGCCAAAGTATAAGATACTTTCCTCACTATGATTCATCCTGAAAACTAGATGTCCTCATAGAGAAAAAAATTACGGCCAACCTATTTTTAAGGTAAATATTCAATACTTTACAAGTAAGCATGTCTGGTATGATCCAGTTAGGGTGAGTTAAATAGTTTTAACCTTATTTTGCTTTTATAAATGTTGGCATGTGCTGACATTGAATTATTTTAATGATTTTCATTTGGTGGGATTTTGCTTGAGGCTAGCAACTGTAAGAAACTTTCTGCATTGAATTATTCTCCTTATGTTGATATTTTTTTGTGTAGGTTCAAGTCTGATGAAGAGAGAGTCCCAGTTAATCAAGTTGTTGACGAAACATTTCCACTCTTACTCGTCATATTCAACAAACTTGTTCAAATCAACAATTCAACACTTGAAATTGCGGATTTGATTAAATTGATTTGCAAAATATTTTGGTCGTCGATTTATGTATGCCTCTATTTCCTAGGAACCTTTCATTATCTCTTCCATGTATTAGCTGCTCATTTATTTGCAACCCCTTATCGTTTTCAGTTGAAGCTCCCGAAGTAGTTGTTTGATCAGACTATGTTCAATGATTGGATGTCACTGTTTTTGAATGTTCTAGAGAGGCATGTTCCTTTAGATGGTCAGCCAACAGATCCTGATCTCAGAAAGTCGTGGGGTTGGTGGAAAGTAAAGAAGTGGACCATCCACATATTGAATCGACTATATACTCGGTAAGATTCAACGAGTGAAGCAAACATTGCACACTTTACTAGTTGTCGATAGATGACTTTATTGTAGCTTTGGAGATATGAAGCTGCAAAGAACAAAAAACAAATCTTTTGCTCAAATATATCACAAAATGTATGCGGGAAAGATTTTAGAATGCCATTTGCACTTGCTGAATGATATATGTGTGGATGAATATCTACCTGACAGAGTTACCAATCTTATCCTTCAGTATTTGAGTAACAGGTGAGAAAGTTCTAAACTGGAGCATCATTTAAATTTAATGTTGTGATACTAGGCACATATGCTTAAACTTATATCTAGGGTATTGAATGTCTTGCAAATGCAAAATTGACATTGATATATGAAGTGAAGATGTGTCAGCAACCACTTACCTTCTACTTTATCTTTCATCTACTTATGGCAGTCAAACATAGTTCTTAATTTGGTGAAAAACAATTCTGAATACTTACCTGACAGTGAGCTACTAATTTTATCCTTGAATTGAGTAAAAGGTGAGAAAGTTCTAACTTGGAGCATCGTTTAAATTTGATCTTGTGATACTAGGCATATATGCTTAAACTTATATCTAGGGTACTCAATGTCTTATTCATGCAAAATTGACATTGAGAATATGAAGTGAAGATGTAGTCAGTAACCACTTACCTTATGCTTTGTCTATCATCTACTTATGGCAATCAAATGCATAGTTCTTATTTTTTCTGAAAAAGCATTAGCAATGCAAGATACAATTACTGAAATGGCAAGAAGGAACACATAGATGATCATGCCAATCATAGAATGCATGACTTCATTCCTACTACACTAGCTACCAAAGTAAAAAATAAAAATACTTCACGAGCTGCTACAAGATCATTAGTTGAGAGTAAGGTGGATCAAATGGTTGGCCACATTGATATCAACCTGCTGGTCCTGCTTTAAGTGTTCCACCTTGGTCAATGTTCCACTTGACATTCCTTTGAGTCTGGAACATATGATATATGCTCCAGCATTGGCTGGGCCTTATTAGAAATATATAACAATAGAATCTTGAGAAATACATGTTCACCCTATGAAATACCAATACCATGTGCTTGACATCAAACCATGGTTGCAATTATAATGCTAAAACATACCCCATTCTTGTTATTTGACAGTCCTGCTTCAGAACCGTCTGTACTGGTCATAATATGAATGGGTATTGTGCCCAACTGTTTTCAGATGAATGATCTTCTGGCATTGGCATGCTTGGTCTTATATTGCTCACAGAAGGAATGTCTTTTAAATTACCAGGCTTAAGGTAGCCTGACCCAAGTCTTCCATTAATAATGGGGTCAATTGGTGGATCTAGTTATGGCTCCATTTATGTTTCATGCACAGTTTAATTGAGCTGCATATATTAATGCTCATTCTTGTTTCTGGGTTGAGTTTTTTTATTAAGTTTTGGTTGGGACTGGAATGGTGGTCAAAAATGGGCATGTAGAGAGGGGTTTGTGACAGGACTCACTCGTGACAGGACTCACGAAATGATGGATTTTGACGAACAATGCACCTTGGAGTAGACAAAAACCGAAATATAAGGGTAAGTTGTTTGTTGTACTATGATTTATGTATTACCTTTAAATTCTATTAATATAATGATTTGTCATTTTTAGGAGAAGAATATTCAAGTACCTAACCGTATGAGGCCTGGCATTGATGAAGAGCACCACACCATTTGAAGGAATATGGAGACATTATATATCTTAAGAGTTTCTAGCATGATATATTGATTGTCATCAATCTCAAATTTTAGAACCATATGTACTCTTTATTTATATCAACGTTGAGCACGCAATGTATGGATAATATTTTGCTTCAATAACAAAAATTGGTTTGAGGTGATTTAACATTTTTGTGTCATTTTGGTGTTGAATCTTCTTATGATGTAATGTGAATTAGTATAAAAATATTGCTTGAGGTTATGTATACAAAGTTTTCATTTAAAATTTGATATTCACTATAGTAACAATTAATTAACATTTAATAAATCATTCAATAATCAATAACCAAATCATTTACAGTTGTCCCTCATTAATATATTGATGAAGGTCCAGATTGACCATCAAAATTGCATTGATGACGACCACATAGCCCCTCAAAAATAATATTAATGAAGGCATTATTCCTTCAAAAATATATTCTCCAGGACCATCAAGTCCCTCAAAAATGTATTTATGAGAACTAAACATGCCCTCAATAATGTTATTATGAAGGCTAAATAGTCCCTCAAAAATGTATTTATGAAGGCTAAATAGTCACTCAAAAATGTATTTATGAAGGCTAAATAGTCCCTCAATATAACATTCTTGAGGTTCAGTTGGTCCGTGACAATTGTATTCGTGAGGGCCACTGGTATTTGTCACGTGAGTTCTCTTCACGGACCATTTGTGAGGGCCAGACCCACAACCGTCCCTATTTGTGAGGGCTTGTAGAGAGGGGTTTGTGACATGACTCACTCGTGAATAATGGCCCAATTTTTACTAGTGAATCTAGGTTAATGACCCATCAATTATAATTGATTAACTCTAATTGGTTCATGAGTTGAAGGTCCAACAATCACCAAAACCCTAATCGGGTTGAGTGCTGATTTCATAAGTGCTTAGGTTGGAAACTTGGGTTGATTGACCCAAACGGTTTCAAAACCATTTGGGGATCACCCAAACGGTCTCAATACCATTTGGTGGTCACCCAAGACCGTTTGGAGGTCTAGGGTTGAGTATGGTTAGGTATTTGAAGATCTAAAGGTACTAAGTTGAAGTGCAATCAAATGCTAATTTGGTGATCAATCCAATGATCCAAACCCTAATTGGTTGACTTGAATTTTGATTTTGACATGGGAAAATGGTCTCAAGACCGTTTGGAGGTCATCCAAACGACCTCAAGACCGTTTGGGGTCAGGTCATGTTCAATTTGGATGATGGTTCAATGGTTTCAAAGTAACTAATCTTACATTGATTAATATTGAAAGATCATCATTTCCAAACCCTAATTGATGATGAATTGAGGGTCAATTGAGGGTCAAATTAGTTTAAGGTTGACCTATTTAACTCAATCAAAGTATGGTGATAGGTCCAATTGAGGGTTGGTTACATGAATACAATGGTTGAAGGAACCAACATTGAGAACCCTAAACCGATTGGAGTAGTTGAGACCATCTTTGGTCCATGTGGTTTTGAGGAGGTTTGGACCAAACGGTCTCAAGACCGTTTGGGACCAAACGATCCCAAACCGGTTGAGTTCATGCGGTTTCAAAAAGGTACTTTAGCAAACGGTTTCAAGTGACCAACTTTAGCAAACGATCTTGAAGGTCACCTTTAGCAAACGATCTTGAA
Organism: Alisma plantago-aquatica; assembly: GCA_963693085.1. Lineage (NCBI taxonomy): Eukaryota > Viridiplantae > Streptophyta > Magnoliopsida > Alismatales > Alismataceae > Alisma > Alisma plantago-aquatica. The sequence continues at coordinate 547,432,465 of OY856409.1, forward strand.
GGTCACCTTTAGCAAACGATCTCAAGGGTCATCTTTAGCAAACGGTTTCAAGTGTGCAACTTTAGCAAACGCTTTCAAAGACTACCTTTAGAAAACGGTTTCAATTTTGCACCTTTAGCAAACGATCTCAAGGGTTCACTTTGGTAAACGGTTTCAACCTCAACTTTACTAAATGGTTTTGAGTATTCAACCAAGACCGTTTGAGGTCTGATTGGTCAAGACTGTTAGAGGTCTAAGTGACAAAGATCATTTGAAGGTAATTAATCAAATTGTATGAACACTCAAAGTGGATAAAAGTTAATGGGTTAAGTGAACAATTACATGATGTAAACCAAGGGTAATTTTAATAATGGTACCTTTAATGAGATAGGGTGATTAGTACCCTTTAAATAATTAAGCTTTAATGATCATGGTGGTAATGACATAACTCATAGTGTCAATTCTTCTTTCAAGTGAGTTGACTTATCCTAATCAAGGTTGAAATAAACATCATCTTATAGAAGATGAGAGAGAAGACTTCCTACATGAATGATAACCATGAATGGTCAAGTTTTAACACTTTCATCATGAATGAATGTCTAATTAGGGTATGATTCTTTATAGTGAGATCATGAAACCCTAATTATGAAGACTAATGAATCCTAACCCTAATTGAGGGTAATGTTATGAGAATCCTTAATTAAGATTATTGTTATGAGAAACCCTAATCTAGGGTGAAGTGATGAGAATAGTAAACCCTAATCGTGGGTTATTGAATATAAACCCTAATTGAGGATGAATCCATGATAAACCCTAATTGAGAGTGATTTCATATGAAACCCTAATTGAGGGTGAATCCATGATAAACCCTAATTGAGGGTGAATCCATGATAAATCCTAATTGAGGGTAATGTTATGGGAATCCCTAATTAAGGTTGATATTATGGTAAACCCTAATCTAGGGTAATGTGATGTGAATAGTAAATCCTAATTGTGGGTTATGGAATGAGAAACCCTGATATAGAGTAATACTATATGAAACCTAAATTAGAATGATGCTATATGGAACCCTGATGCAATGAGGTGATGTAAGACTCAATCTAGGATGATGTCATGTAATGATACTATGATATGTGAAACCCTAGTGATGGTTTAATAGCCAGTACACCAAAGAGGGGTGTATCTAATATAATTAAATAAGATGAAAATGTTATAAACATGAAGGGTAAGGTTGATGAACCATATGAATGGTAATGTGGATATTTTAATGAATAAGGGGCTAAGAGACAAGATGATGCCTAGATCTTTATACAATCAACTCTATACACGTGTAACAACCTATACACCTTATAATGATTAGAACATGAAACTCTTAGGAATGATGTATGCTATACTAAATAATGATGTGGATAACATCCTAAGAGTTGAAATACCTAAAATAGTTGATAATGATTTATTATATATCAACAATGCCTAATCATGGGATAAGTCCATATCACTTAAGATGGTTGGACAATTCTAATATGTGACCTATGTACTATATGATGAAAGTGACAAGTTAGTGGGTAAAGTATTAAGAAGGGAAATACCTTAATACAAAGATAGCTGAATTATTTAAGTAAGAAGGATATGATAAGAAAGTGATACATCATGACATGATAGATATCACATTCAGCATTTTATAATAGACATTCCTTGATGAACCCCTAATACAATATTCGTGAATAAGAAACACATGGAGTGTGTGATATGTAATTGTTAAGGATGTAATGAACTCAATGTACTTTGATAAATGTTGACTAATATAGCTTGAGAATGGGGTAAGCCAAATCAATGAGTATGATGTAATCATACCATGACAAGGATGAGAAATGAACTCATGCCTTGAATTTATGATCAGTAATGATATATGATGAGAATAGTGATCATAAGCAAATACTTATGATATCTTTAAATACTCCCAGAGTTGTGGAGCAATATATTAGGGTTGAACTAATAATGTGAGCATGAAACCCTAATTAATGTAAGATGGGAAACACTAGCCCTAATTTTGGGTAAAGGGAATGGAAAGCCCTAATTGACAGATAACCCTAATCCTGATAAAGGATGGTGGTGTTGTTGATGTTTCATATGATGTGACAAATGACTTACATGATTGTTATCATGTCTATTAATCATGTAGACATCAGGAGATGATGAACATAGCCAGATTTGGGCTATGACATTCATATAATAAATATGTTGAATGGTCGTATGTGCCTAATGTTGTTGTTGCTTAGTAAAAGTAACAAAATGTGTATGGACCTTATGAGTTCCATGAATAAATTGTTTCCTAGTAAAAGGTGATAAAATACTTAAGGCCTTGTGAGCCATGTGAGATACTTGTGTAACAAGTAATATGTACACCTCGGTCTGAGGACCTGAAGGTAATAGTTACCTAATAAGTGGTAACAGTGATAGTGATGAATTGAGGGTATGAATACTCAGACTTGATAAGTATGATAATTATGTTATTGAGAGATGTGAACTTTCAAGAAATGAAATGAGGGACTGAGATCCCAATGTCTTATAAAGACTAAGAAGTGATTGATGAAATAGTACATATTTCTTTATAGCACTCGTCTGAATAAGTTATGTTTGAGAACTTGACTGATGCTAAAAGAATATGCTAATGTACTTAATTAATCAAGTGAAATCATATCATGTAGAGCCTTGGCCATATAACCATCAGTGTCAGAACTTGCTGGATGGTGAAACGGGTGCTCTGCGGCAAAACCCGAAATGCATATTTTGAATATGTGGGAGCAATGGGCGAATGTATCATGACGTCCTAATGAGGGAATTGAGGAAAGGTAAACATTAAACCTCTCAATCCTTCATTATTGTACCGGGATAGATGTACCATGAATCTCCCGATGATTGGAATAGATGTAGTGCACATCTCCCAATAATATTAATGCCAGATCGATGGAGATAAACAAGAAATATCACGATTGCGAAGAGAGTGCAGTACGACACTGTAACTCTAATAGCAAAGTTGACAGTATACCCTGGAAAGCTATTTAGCAGAGACACAAGATGTCCTGCATTTGATCTCATACTGACCAAGATAAGGGAGGTCTTGGTAGCCGGCTCTACCATTGACCTTGTATGGCACTGATTTTGACTTCGCAATGGTCGATTGGAGTATGAGCGGTATACCTCATCTCCTCAGGGTATAAGTGTGATTGTAAAATGTAATCAACCGTATAGCATGTTTGCTTAAGGATTGAATACGGAAATTCATTGGCTGATGTTACATTTCTTTTATGCATCTCTTGTTGATAAATGTTATTTATATTTCTTCACATTCAATGCAAGTAGAGGTGTGAATTATGAATCTACCATGAGTAGATACAATGCTCTCCTCAGGGAAGGAGATTACTTTATTCTTCTCATTCAATGATTAATATTGTTGATTATACATAAGAACTCCTATTCAGTTTTAATTATTATAAATTGCTATAACAATGTTTTGGCAGAGAGTTATATCTCCCGCTGGGGCAATTTACAATTGTCTCACCCTCGTGGGATCCAATGTTTTTAGGCAAACGCAGAAGAAGAAGCAGGAACCCAATAGCAAGAGAAAAGCAGCAGCAATTTCAGGGACAGTAGTGATAACTTAGGTGGAGGCACTGGCTGCCAAGTTTTGTATAATTAGAGAGTCCTATGTGTTGTCTCTGTACTCTCAGGTCCTCGGAGTCAGTAGTTAGTGCTTTTATCATCGACTTGAGATTTTGGCTTGAACGCCTCGAGGTTATGTTGCTTATGTATAATTTGGTAAAGCAACGGTTGTATGTAATCCTCGAGAAGAAATGTTATATGGAATGTAACTGCAAACAGGGTTGTATATGTTATACTTTGGTTTTGATGAAAGATTTTTCCTATGATTGGATCTCCTTGCAAAAAGTTTTAATTTTTAGTGATTTTTAATAATTCGCTGCAAATGATTCAATCCTGCTTAAGTAAATCTTGTTTTTATAAGTTTGATGCCACAACTATCATTAGCATTAGTCATCTTGTGTGAATATGAGAATTGCAAAGAATACATATTGATGTTGATGTAGATTCCCTTAGTTATTGAACCTAAGGAAACATGCAAGTCTTATTCATGCACAATATGACATGACATCCTTCACTAAATGTAGTGGGAGGAAGAAGCTTTCATTAGACCTCATGCATATGATGCATTAATATCTTATGAAAGAATGCTATAAATGATTACTTATACCCCATATCCATTTACTAGTAATATAATGATATGTACTCAGTAAAAAGGAAACATGAATCTCTTGAAGAGTTCAATGATATTATGTACAAAGTATAACTTTGATGAAAGTATTAAGAAACTTTGATGAGATAAATGTTGAAATACTTTACATCAATACCTTAAGTACCTTCAGGAATGAATTGTGATAGTGTATCACAAATCAAATCCATCTAAACATGATGATGTGTTAGAATGAAGTAATTATGCCATGATGAGTCATGATGTAATTATCAATTAATTTGATCTTCTTATGTCCTCATAAATAGTAATATATCACTAAATAATGTACCGTTTGAATGGTTTATAAGACATCATATATGGTATGATTTGAGAATGTCCCAGTATGCCTAAAGGATTAAAACCTACATTGAGAAAGTAGTTTCTTGAAGAATTTTTATCCATAAACCATAATTATTGAATGTTATTATTAATCCCAATCCAATAACAAAAGTGTTTTGTGGATAGGATAACTGAGTTTTAAAAGAATCTCTGTAAGTAAAAGTAGAACTCGAAATGTTCAAGATCAACAAAGAGGTACAATGAGAACTAAGATAATCATAAGTTATTGTGGAATATCAAGTTTGGTCATGTAACATGGAATAAAATAATTCTTATAGAATATATCTGAGATTGGAGGATTGTGAATCCAACAATTTGGATAGGTTGGTCATAATATGTTGGGCCAACTAATCAACTAGAACATATTAAGTAACATAATCTGGGCAAAGGCTTAAGGCCATTATGGGATCCATTTAATCTAACAAGGTAGGACATTGATAGAGCCACCTAAGGGGTAATACCTAAAGGATGCAAGAGGGACTTATGGAAAATACCTACATGGATAACATAAAAGGACAAATTGTTTGGATAAGGTTTTAGATCAGTTCAAGATGTTGAACTTGGTACCTTTACCAATTGTCATGCTTGTTGTTGTAGTTAAAATAGACTATGAGATTTGGCATATGAAGATAAAACTAGATTCCTTAAAGGAATACATCAAGGGATGTGTACATGACATGACCTAAAAGGTTTTATAACTTCAAGAATGCATTTAAAGTCTATAAACTACAAAGTTTAATCAAGGATTGAAATAAGCATCTCAAAAATGGGATCTTTTGACTTAACAAGATAGTCAAAGAGTTTGACTTGAGTCAATATGAAATTTGTGATTGCAAAATATTTAGTGGGAGCATATATGAATATTCCACATATGATGGGGAATAACATTTCAATATTGTGAATATTAAGAGCTGGCATGGAAAATACCTTCAGCAATGAAGGATTAAGTGAAACATTTATGAGATAAGGATCAAGACTTATGAGATATTCTTGAATGTTTCATAATGGAAGTTTGAACACATACAATAGCAGGTAGTTGAAAGAGTTCAACACAAATAGGATTCAATGAGGGAGAATGTGGATTTCTCTCTCATGAACCACAAGTTCCAATTCTTGTAAAGAATGGAAATGGCATGATTAAGATTCTATAGGTTGGTATTACAATGGATCTATCATGGATGCTATGAATGTACTTATCCCATATAACCTTGTATGTATTGGACATGACAAGATGGTGGTAAATACAATAAGGGTTATTGGAATGTCATTAAAAAATATCCATTAATACTTGAGAAGTATCTAAGGATAGATTTCTTGTCAATAAGGATAGCAATAAAAAGAAGAGTTGGATGTAAAGAGTTACATCGATGCAAGCTTCCATAAATGACAAACCGGATTGAAAATTAAAATATGTTTGATTATAAAAGAGACATGTTGTTAGTTGGAAGGGTTTCAAACTAATAGCCATTCTACTTTAGAAGTCAAGTATACTTGTGTTGTGAACACAAAGTGATACTATATGGATATAAAGGTTCATGTGGTGAACTTATGGATGTTCCAACCATTGATGATTCTATAGAAATATTGTGACAACAATGGTAATAATTGTTAAGCAAGGAATATCAGTTACCATATTACAGAAACTATGTCTCATATGAGAAATTGTATAGTAAAAAGATATTAGAAAAATGCAATATATTGACTATAGCAAAGTGTTGCTAAATCTGCTATATCTATACTAGCACAATAGAAGCATGGTGGACATGTTTAGGTCACTAAGGATGAGATCCATTGGTGATTGGCTCTAAGTGCAAGTGGGAGTTTGTTGGTAAGGTATGCCCATAGAGCCAATCATGTAATGATTGACATGGCATATACCTTAAAGTATTTTATTAATACTTATAAAGGTAAGCATCCAATTTATTCTGTTTCATTCATTTATGAGATAATGAGGAAACACTATGAATGTCTAGAGAATAATATTACTCAATGACATATGTATTCAAGTTACTACCCTTGTGGATAAGATCATACAGATGCTAAGAGTACATATACATATTCTCATTATGTCCATGATCGGTTGTTATTGTGAAAGGTTGATAGGCAACAATGACACATAATATTAGAGCATGAGTTGGTTGATGACTAAATCTCATTAGTCATGATATGGCTATATCAAACCAAGCACATAGATACATGTTAACGAACAGTGTATTGAACAGACCCATCTTGAGAGTGACACATGATTGTGGTGGTCACAGTCATCTCTCATAGTAAAGGTGATTATTGTGGTTCTTAGACCTGAAATCACTATACTCATCACATGTCGTTGGGTACGCTTTGACATTATCAAACATGGCCCTGAAACATGGGTTGTTATAACAGTGATGATTGGGTGACTTTGATACATGGGGATAAATTGTGATAGATATGGGATCTGTCCCTCCTACTTGAGTATGATATCTTGACCACTTGATAAGCGAGACTGAGAAACACATGTACATGCACATGTGAATCAATATATGATATTGAGGTCACATTATCTCATACAATATGCTCTTGTTTCAAGGAACATAGATTGAATGTTTAGATGATGACCTTCCATGCCTTGAGTTCATCTTGGATATCAGAAACAAAGGAATTTACAATCACTGCAAAACCTTACACAAATTGTAGGTTGAAGTTTCTCTCCAACTTTCCATTCACTTGGGTAGCTTTGATGTGTGACTAGGCACCACTCTTTGCTTGTGATGTCATAAGCTAGTTATGTACATTCACTATTAACGTGACATAGATACTATAGGGTCACACACGTAGGAACTTGTCTAGAAGAGGACTTTTATCTTGAATGATAATTCGATTGATTACTAAAGCGTTTAGGTATTTAATTCATGAAATAGATTAACTAGTTGGCTGACCAGGTCTGCCAAACGACCATCTCACTATGTGAGATGGCTGTTTGGAAAGCCAGATAGGCATCTCAAGTGTTGAGATAGTCGTTTGGGTTGTCATGTTGATTAGAGTTTGAATTTCATAATGTCTTCCCTTGAAATGACCGAATCAATTAGATTGAACCGATCGGCTCATCTTGACTCACCAGACGGGTGTCTGAATGAGCTAGACAGGCATCTGAGTGAGCGAGACAGGCATCGTTCTTGGATGAGATGGGTCAGTTGGACTGAATAAAGGTTCAAGATGTTTCACGAATAGTTTCGATTGCACATACTTGGGGTGCAAGTAAATTAATATGAGATGTTAATTGGAAATCAAAATTGCCAAATTTGTATTTGATTGGGAAATTTTCAAACAGCCATTTAGTAGTGTGAGATGACTATCTTTCACACTAGATGACCATCTGGGTGTCTCAGACTACCATTTGGTGTCTCACAAGTTGTGAAAATTCAAGTTCTTTTGGTCCCTTCCACTCCCACACAATCTCGTATAGACTGAGAATCATGACCCTAACCTCACATATAAAAGGAGGGGTACTGGGGGCTTCCCAAGACACAACGTACACCGACAATTGAGAATCAGTTCCTCTGAAAATTGTTGTCCTCTCTAGTTGTGGTAACTGAAAGAGCCCAAGAAAGTCCTAAACGACACTGAGGGATAGCCAACGAGAGAGAACAACTGAGAAGTTGTCATTGTGAGAGAGCAGGTTGGTGACTAGTACACCAATGGGAGGGACAACTCCTTCCTATCCATTCTTGGTGAATAATAGGAGTTCCAGTTGGTTCGTGTGGACTACTCTAGAGGTAGGAGCCCTTTGGCTGCTACTTAGAGAGAAAAGTCAACCTGCAATGCATGGAGAGATCACTAGAGTCACTGCAAAGGTTGTGCGACAGTTGTTCATGGTGAATACTAGGAGTTGCACAACCACCATCCAAGAGCAACTTGTCAGTAGTTGCAAAGAAGCAAGTTTTGCCATTGGACTTGCTCCAAAACCAGGTATAACTCGCTAAAATCATCTTTTCTATTTCACAGTAGTTGACGTGATCTTGCTATTATGGGAATATAGATAGATAATTTTTTTATTTTTGCTGCTATACTTTGTGCCCAAATTTCCCAACATAGTCCCCATCTACAAGATAAAGGTGATCTTCAGAACTGCAAAAACTAGAGAGGTATCAAGTTGATGAGTCATGCAATAAAGATTTGGGAGAAGTTTATTGAGAAGAATCTAAGATCTATAACTCATATATCAAACAACCGATTTGGTTTCATGCCTGGAAGATCAACTACAAATGTTATTTTTCTAATAAGGAGGCTTATGGAGAAGTATAGAGAAAGAAAAAGAGATCTTCATATGGTTTTTATTGATTTGGAAAAGGCTTATGATCGAGTACCCAGGGAAGTGTTATGGACAGTTTTGAAGAAAAACCTTGTGGCAATCCAATACATTGACTTGATTAAAGACATGTATTACATATCTACTACAAATTTATATACTCCTAGAGGAGAGACATAAGAATTTCCTATCATAGTTGGGGTACAACAAGGATCTACACTCATCCCATATCTGTTCGTTCTTATTATGGATGAGTTGACAAAGAATGTCTAGGATGATATTCTTTGGTGTATGTTATTTGTTGATGATATTGCATTGATTGAGGAAACTAAAGATGGATTGAATCATAAAGTTGAACTTTGGAGAAAGCCATTGGAATCAAACAGATTGTTGGTTAGTGGGAGAAAAACTGACTAGATGCATTGCAATTTTAGCCAATCTCATACCGTGAATGGTGGAGCCAAGTTGGATGGAGTAGACAAACCAAAATGTGATAAATATCATTACTTGGGTTCTATTATTCAAATAGACGTGGATGTACAAAATGATGTTTCTCACAGGATCACCACAGGCTGGTTGAAATGGATGAGTGCAACTGGAGTATTATGTGATTGGAAGACCCCTCTCAGATTAAAAAGCAAGTTTCATAGAATTGTTATACATCCAACCATGCTCTATGGGAGTGAATGTTGGGTTGTGAAGAAACAAGGTCTCAACAAAATGAGAGTGTATGAAATGTGTATGTTGAGATGGATGTGTGGTAAGACAAGAAAAGATTGCTTGAGAAATGGCTATATCAAGAATAAAGTGGGGGTGGCAAGCATTGAGGACAAGTTGCGTGACGGCCGACTATGATGGTGTGGACATGTGCAACCCAAACTGACTAATGTGGCCTATAAGAAGTAATGTTATTGTGTCAAGAACAAGTAATAGAAGAAGAGGAAGACCTAAAATAAACATGGAAAGAGTTTATAAAGAGAGATTTGGAATCTTTGCATATCGACCAAAATATGACCCATTATAGAGCAGAAATGGAAATGAAGGATCCATGTAGCTGACCCCAACATAGTTGGGCCTGAGGCTTAGATGATGATGATGATGATGATGATGATGATGATGATGATGATGATGATGATGATGATGATGATGATGATGATGATGATGATGATGATGATGAAAAATACTTTTAGAAAAATATAATAAAATGTAACTAGATAAAAATATAAATATTTGAATTTGTGGGTCTAGATTTACATAGATTCACTCTATCCTTGTAAATTCTCGTTAAATTTATTGCCCAACCCATCCATATAAAAATATGGATTGGGTCATAGTTAGGTTGTATGGGTTGGGACATGGGTCAGATTGGGTGGCCCAATCTGATTCCCATCCCTTATTGTAGCTAGCAAAATATGAAATTTTGAGGTATAAAAAAATCCACCTGACTCATCTCAAACCAGTTTTATATAACCTAAGTATCATGCACTTTTTGAAGTTTGTTTTGATCTAGGGTCAGCTCAAGTTTAACTTGGATCAATTTGGGTTAGGACTCCATTTTGACTTGGATCAATTTGTGTCTATTTCAAGTTAAGTTGTAGGCCTACTAATATGTTTAGTTACATTTTTATACCATTATTTTTCATAAATTAATCTATAAACATCTCTCATTTTCCTCTCCATTGTCTTCAAGAGCGCATTCTTAGCAGTTTGATCCCCAACTTAAACTAGATCCCTGACTGAAACTCTATCCTTAAGAAAAATAGGACTTTGACTTCCCCATCTCCTATATTATACATTCACCAAGTATCATAAGTCACTAAACCAATTCTCATATTAACCCAAAGTCTTTCCCACCATCAACAACCTTCTAGATACCCTTTCATCCATTCAATTTCACCCAAACATCCTCTCCTTTTTGCACTATGCCTCACCTTGTTCTTATTCATAAGAGACATGCAACCTCTATGCCATGCCAATGCCAAAGCAACATTTATGGCAACTACCTTCCTTGGTTGATACAAAATATGTGGATATGGTCTTAATGGACCTTGTTGCAATCATTTCTTTTCCCAGTCTATGGCTAGAGATGGTCATTGTAAGACTTCAAGGAAGCTCTTACAAGTTTCATTGGATCACTGGAACCATCCATAAAGTTTACGTAACTAAAATAGTAGACTTTATAACCATTGCTATCTTGTTTTTTCTTGCTGATAATTCACTAATTTGTCCCCATACATATATGCCAAAATGTTATTGAATTATATGGTTCCTACTAGTTTTGTTGTATGGGATCCATGTCTTGAAGGTTTATTGTGCTTTGATTGCTCCTACAGTGTCCTTTCTATTAAGTTCCCATGTTTTCCTTGAACTTATTCAAGTAGGAACTTGTTCTCAAGTTTTTTCTCCCCCTTGACCTTCTTTGTGGTCATTGTGACACAAAACTCACAAAATATCATGATGATTATATCTATCATTTTTTTCTAATGTTTGTGGTTTTGATTTTGAGACAAAATTCTAGGATACAGGGTTCATTCTGATCTCCAATTAGAAAAATATGAGGATTATTTCCACTGATGCCCTTGAAGTTATTTCATTTTGCTATGTGTTACATGGGCATATTGGTCGTATGCCATTTGCTTTGGGTTTTAATACATTTGAGTTTTGGTTTTGGTTGGTTGATCAGCTAGCCCTATCATAAGACTATGATATAGTATGTGATGTAGGAGTAGGTTGGTCATTGACCATGTGGACTTAAAATATGAGTTTGGGGGTTTATCTAAAATTATTTAATCAATGATGTGAATTAATACCCAAAATGTTTTGGTTATATTGGGAGAGTATTGATACTCCTTCATATACTTGATGAGTCTATTTCATTTATTTTTCTTTCTCAATCATCTATCTTTTGATATAAAACATGCAATTCCAATGATATACTTGATATCCTTTAATTTTTTCCAATTTCCGTATAATCATGTCGTGTACCTATTTGCAGTCTAACTTTGAATTTGCTTCATTTATGCTTTGATCAATATCAAATTAAGTTTAGTATCACCTCTACATTGAATTAGCATGTTTATATTGCTTACTAGAATAACTTAAATAGTAGTTGCATTATAGTTGATGGTTCCTATGGGACTTAGTAATTAGTATACAATAACAATAATCTATTAAGTTGTGGTGCCTATTTCTTGGTATAAAGGTGGTGGTGCATGACCCAAACATATTATAGTTGAGGTGGTGGTGCCTCTTCTCACTGGAATGAGGTGGTGGTGCCTCATGTAACATCCTCATTATTGAGATACCTTTATTAATATTTTTCCTAATTATACATCGTTCATGATCATAGCAAACTCAAAAGGGCATTTTTATTTATCTTGGGTTATTAACATACATTAGGAATTTTCCTATGAGTATTGCATGTGAATAAGGGATAGCGTGCAAAATATTATGCCCCAAATATATTGTGATAATTTGTTATCTACTATTTAGGAAAAATCTCAGTTCAGTTAAATTCATTTTTTAACCTATTGGAGAAAATAACTCCATGAGAATATTCTAGACAATAAAATGAACAAATGGTTACATTTCAGTTTTTCTTAGAGGTCGTTTGAGTAGGCAATTAATCTACGCAACAAATGGAAATTTTTGTTGAGATGATAGCAACTTACCGCATTTCAATTGATTGGGTTTTTTTGCTGCTATTGGATCTGGGTTCTAATCCACCCCTTTTAATCGAGACATTACCTTTGATCCTTTCAGCAATACCCCCTTCTTCTCACCATCCTATTTTTCTCAGAACCCTCTCAACAATTTTGGAAATTGGGTTCTCTATGGCTTGAAGAGAGGAATCCACACCTACCTAAGCTTGAACCCTATGTTGCCTCCCACAAATAATGTCCAACCTTGCACCACCACCTCCACTTGTGTTTTCATCACAAATTATGCTTCAACGACACTATGCCAGTCTGGGATTTAAGAAGGCTTTTCCTTACACATCTCAATCTCTTAGAACCATCAATTTGACTCAGCCATCCCTAGATTCTTTATGCCACCCAGTTCACATCCCCAACAGTCATTGTTTTTCTTTGTCAACTAGACCATCCCAATCGATTTCCTTTTCACAAACATCATCTAAATACCACAGAGAACCCAGATATGGCCTCAGGTTGTGGCATGGATCATCGAGGTGGTTCCCCGAAAAACATGCTTTGTGGTTGATGCGTAAATCATTGTTGATAGAGAAATCCTAACATGTGTGACGTATGGAAAGTTCACAGGGTGGTTCAAGAAGGTCTTTTGAAGCTTCTTTGACCTTTGCCCATGAGTCATTTGACGTAAAAACAAAAAAAGTAAATAATTGGAGCTTGATCTCCTTTTACTACACTATCATGGACGACCATGAGTCTTTCTTCCATGGTTTTGACTGTACAATTTGTGTTTTGCCTCTAAATTTCCCTTGTGAATGTATTGTTTGGTTTTAAGGGTGTAGTTCCCCTCTTATTATCAGAATTTGATGAAATATTGGCTCCCTTGTCATCTTCTACGTTCTCTAATGAGTCAAACTCATTCATTGTGAGAGGGCTTTCTAGATGTGAATCTTCATGAAGAAGAAGTCCCAAACCCTAGTTCCTATGATCTAAAGTCCATTTGGGATCATTGTTCAGGATCTCAACCTACTTGGGCAGGATCGGGTTCACCAAATCAGAAGGCTAGTTTGCAGCTTGTCTATTTCTATTATATTGATCATGCCCCTACCCACAGTTTGACTTTTGTTTCCATGTTGAGGGTGTTTGTATATCTTTAAAATAGACAACTCTTGAGAGAGACAGGCATCCCATCTTTTTATTTCTTATATCTTTTTATTTAATTATCTCAATATTGATTTTTTAATCAATTATATGAACTTAGGAAAATCCTATTAACTAATCCATGCATCAGAAAATCACCAAAAATTAACTTTCGCTTTATGAAACTATAAAGATTATAATGGGATCCAATATTACCGAAATGGTCACCCTAGGATTAAATGTATAAGTATATTCATAACAATTACATGAATTTGTTATAAATTAAGGAACTATAGTTATGCATTAGGGTTTGGAAGATATTGGTCCAACTTAATAACTAAATCAATAACCCTAATCACTTTAATTGAAGATAAGTATTTATGAAATATAAATATAAGACACTATGGTACTATCTTATGTATAATCCTAAATTTGTCTAAATTATGTTCTAAGAATATATTGATGATACATTTTAACAATATCGAGTAATACACAAAACTCCATTACAATTATTAGGAAGTGGAGCTAATAAAATATAATCTTGTTGTGACAATGAGAATAAATAAGTAAGTTGTAATATTCATCTTGCTCTAAAAGTGACCAAGAGGAACCCAATTAGAATTTAAGAGTTGAGTTAATGAGATGTGCTATGAGAAGTATATAAGATCAATAACCTAACCCTAAATCAACTAACTCATTTTTTACAAGTGTACATTCCTAGGATTTTCCTATGTATTGCATACATGTACATAGAAACCCTAAACAAGAATACTAATGACCACAAGATTTGACTTAGAGAAAGGACACAAAAATTTGGAAAAACCTTTGTCTTTTCAAGAGAAAGCTAGATCTGAGTTTGGAAGCAGTATCTTCTTGATAGGACTTGGCTTACGACAGGTAAGTGGGCCACGTCCTTTGAATTCTTGTCCCTTTTATCATGTTTAGATGATTTGTCCAAATCATCAGATGTAGAATGTTCATTATAATGCAAAAGTTAACTGCATTTAGATTTTCTTTACATATAGAGTTATATATTTATCTTGAATATTGCCTACTTCCAATATTCTTCTCTTGCATGCTAATGAAACTTTAGAAATTATATTGTATTACTAGAATATTAGTTTTAATACTCATTATGAAGTATTAATTAACATTTTAGTATGTCATGAATTGAACTATCATAATCTAAAATCTCGTTACATTATATTTATTTCATCTTGTTGTATAGAATCCATTATATTTTGAATGCATTAGAATAGAATATAGAATATCAAAATTTATCTGAGAATTAGAAATAGAAATAGATGGAGAAAGAGAACAAAGCACACTAGAACAAAACCTAATATTATATGATAAGTCCTCACAGAATAGGGGTGTAAACGGTGTGGATTTGGCCATACCCAATCAATTTACTCGGTCTTCGGTTATAGACTCACGTTATAAAAATCTAGACATGCACCATATCCATACCTGAAATAATAGTGGGAATGTGGTGTGGGTACGCAGGTAGGCATTTCTACATAAAATTTCATAGTGTTGAAGTAAGAAAAATTATGACTATGTTGTATATATTTTAATACAATGAGATATTACTATTTTGTTGGATATTAACATGCAATAGTTTTTTTTTGGTCGGCAAAAATTCTATGGCTTTTTTGTTTTTTTTTAAATAGTGTCTGTATAGAAAGAAAGGAAAGGAAGGGGGAGAGAGATATATTGAACCCTAAGGTAAAAAGGAAAAAAGTGAAAACAAAAAATCCCTCTACATACTAGATTCAAAATAAAGACTCCTGCAGTAGTTAAAACTCCAAGCAACTCCATGATCAATAGATATAAGCATCTTCAGTAAGGAGAGGCTCTTTAAAAGTCGACAGGAAGCTCATCCTCAAACAAAGGTAGGACGAGAACTAGATAAGGGAGTCTATTACAGATCCAATGCTCTTCATAAGCGCTTCAGGACTAGCAGAAATATTCAGATGTACCCTCCTATTCCTTTCAAACCACAGATAATAGAAGACGCACAGACGGGTGATTATCTCATAAGGAGCTTAAAGCTACTGATTTCCAGAATGTCTCCAGTAATAGTACATAAGTATCTTCTCATAACACAGTCTTGCCAAATCAACTTTTCATATTTTCAAGAAAAAGACAAATGGTGAGAGTCTTCATAGTCCTCCATACATAAGAAATACACAGAGACCATTGTAATGCCTCTTCTTCTACTGTAGTCTGAAGTAGGGAGCTTGTTAAGACAGACTTTCCAAGTATGTATAATAATATTCTTGGGAGCTTTGCGTTTCCATAACCAGGAGAAAATAGAACTCTCAGTTCCTTTTGATCTAATAGCACTCCAGATCTCTTTTAGGTTGGCTTCTTCCTTACCAAGAATAGTAATGCAATCCTTGTCTACAATATTGACATTATTATTCTCAATACATTTAAGGATAGGAAGGGTAGCTCTTATTTTAGGGAGAAACCACTCACCACCTTTCATAATAGACCCAAGGCATGAATTAAGACCCAATCCAGACGTGATTGAACACAAGTTCTCATCATAGTCTGAAAGAAACTTGGATCTCAACCATGGTACTTTCCATATCTTGAACTAAGAATTACGCCCTATATTGAACTCAACAAGGGGTAATAAACTCCTTCTAACAGAAAGAATCTTATTGAATATCCAAGAGAAGTTGGGGGACTCCTCAATGCTCCAGAAGGTCTCCTTTCTAAGGTATTTTGAGCTAATCCATTTCACCCACAAGCTTTTCATTTCTTTGGCAATGTCCCACAAATTCTTGATTAAACAAGACCGAATCATCTCATTACATTTCTTGATTCCTAAACCACCTTCAGTAGTAGGAAGCGTAATCTTCTCCCAGGAAACCAAATGAAGGTTATTCTTGCCTTCTGTTTGCCCCCAAAGAAAGTCACACATAATCTTTTCCAAAATTTCTATAACAGAAGCAGGTAAAGGAAATGATAGATCTAGTGTAGATGGAGAGTAGATAAAGTAGACTTTATTAATTCAAGTCGACCAGCAAGGCTTAACATATTTGCTTTCCAGGCATCTAACCTTTTCATAAACTTGTCAATCAACTTATGACAGTGAAGTTTGGATAACTCCCCAGTAAATAGAGGGATCCCCAAGTAATTTATATCCTCTAACTTCCCTTTAGGAATTTTGAGAATCTCTAGAATAGGAGCAGAAATAACTCTTTTACTGAAAATAACAGAACTTTTGAGGAGATTCAATTTCAACCCATACATTGCTCCAAATTTATCCAGGACCTCCTTAATATACCTTGCATTGTTAGCGTTAGCTTTCATAAAAAACATGAGGTCATCTGCAAATATAAGATGTGAAATAGATTCATGCTTCGCCACTTTGATGGGAAGAAAAGCATCATGTTCAATTCCTTGCTTCAACAAGACTGACAACCCCTGCATCACAATCACGAACAAGTAGGGTGTAATTGGATCACCCTACCTGATGTCGTTGGATGGGGAGAAGGCTTCAGTTGGTTCACCATTGATGAGAATTTGATAAGAGGTTGACAAAAATAGTGCTTCAATCCATTTAATCCATCCCAGAGGAAACCCCATTCTATACATAACAGAGAAAAGAAACTTCCAGCTTACTGAATCATAGGCTTTAGAGATATCAGCCTGCATACACATGTTATTTGATTCCTTCTTAAAATCACTTAGAAGCTCATTTGTGAAAAGAACTGCATCCTTTAAGATCCTTCCTTGAACGAAAGCACATTGGTTGGAATCAATAATATTATAAAGAACAGACTTGAGCCTTTCAACCAAGATTTTTGAGATAATCTTATAGTAAGTGTTGCAAAGGGCTATAGGTCTCCAGTTAGAGATAACATAAGAATCTTTGCCTTTAGGGATTAAGGTGATGAAAGTATTGTTGGCTTCTTTTAGAAGAGTACCATTGGAGAAGAATTCACGTACAGCTGCATAAGTATCATCACCTATTATACTCCAAGTGGTTTTGAAGAAACAACCATTAAAGCCATCTGGCCCAGGGGCCTTGTCAGTGTTCAAATTGGATACAATCCCATCTACTTCTTTTCTGGTCACTGGCGACATAATAGAGATTATTTGTTCAGGAGTCAAAGTGCTACCAGACCAGATACCTTTCCACACATCTCCTTTCGATTCCTGATTGTTGAACAGATTTTCATAGAATTCTCTAACAGCTATTTTGATGTCATCAAAATTATGGTTAATCTCATCATTGATGATCAGGCCTTTCATGCTATTTCTATGTCTTCTTGTCTTTAGAGAGGAATAGAAAATTTTTGAATTTGAATTGCCTTCTTTGATCCATTGAATACGTGATTTTTGTTTTAAAAGGGATTCTTCAGCCATCTCAGCTTCTTTTGCTTCCTTTCTAAGGAGATTTGCTTTTAGTCTTTTTTCATCATTCAGAGGGTCCATATCAGCTTCAAAAAGAGCCTCATTAGCTCGATGCCTAGACAGCTTAGCATTATCATAAAGATTCCCAACAGTTTCTTTATTCCATTTTATCAAGGCTTTCCTTACCGATTGAAGCTTTTGTAAAACTTGTAAGTAAAATGCCCCTCTAAATCAAGACACCAAGCCTCTTTCACCACCTTCATAAAATCATCTCTATAAGTCCAAGCATTAACAAATCTGAAAGGAGTTTTGAAAACTCTAGGATTTCCAATCTTAAGAGATATTCTTCTATGATCGCTTATAGAATTGGTAATCAGCTCTCTAGAGAAATCAACAAGACTCACAATGAACTGGGTATTATGGATTACTCGATCAATCTTGGAAGTAATAAAATGGTCACCACTATGTTTATTACCCCATGAGAAGAACGGACCACCCAAGTGCATATCATATAGACCAGAGTTAAGCAGGCAATTGCTAAAATCATCCATCAATCTTTTAGTTGGGGGTGAAATACTTATTCTTTCTATTTTAGATCTCACTGCATTGAAATCCCCTAGGATAACCCATGGCTCAGAAATAAACTGACTGTAGCACAAACCTCTCAGCATCCCCATTGTGACCATATACAGTCGTGAGGAGCAAGGAAAAGTCATTAATAGATACTCTAGTATGGATGAATTGGTCGGATTCTGCAATGTTGTTCTCTATACAATTTCTAAACAAGACAATAACTCTTCCAAGAACATGCAAATTATGGTTAGTAATGAAACTGTAATCCGGAAAGTATCTAGATAGGATTTTGTTTACTTTGTTAACTCTAATCTTAATCTCTACAAGAATAACTATATCATTGTGCATCCTTCTAATCTCTTCTTGGACAGGACAAATTTTGTTACCAAGTCCCCTAACATTCCAAGAAGAGATGGTCAGAGGAGGAGTCATTTGATACCTTCGGCTGTTGTGTTGTCAGCCTCAGCAGAATCTTCTTCATTGATACTCTCCAAGCTTCCAAATTTGTTGATCATCGGAGAGAAATCAGAGTCATTCACTCTATGATAGATGCATGTAGAAGGTTTAGTTGTTACGCTGGGTGGTGATTTACTTCTCTTGCTCCTAACTTCTTGAAAACCATCTTCATCAACTACAGCCTTAGAGCTAGAGATAGAGGAGAAAACCGGAACAGGGGAACTAGGAATGGATCTATTATTGTTTTTTTCAAGGTGAATTTTAATAATCTCAGCATTGTGCTCCAACAGTAGAGGGTTTAAAGGTACCAATTCAGATTCCGACTCATCAACTTCTACAACCATCTGTGCTGTTTCAGAGATAACAACTGAATCTTCCACTTGAGCACAACCCGAATTAGCATCTTCAGCATCAACCTGATCTGAACCTTGGATCGTATTCTCTTTAACTTGAGCATTAACCATAGGACCCTTAATAGCCCAAACTTTCTTAGAATTAGTCTCTTTCTCCTTTCCATCATTGCAATAGAATTCTTCATGACCGAAACATTGGCATCTCTTGCATTTGTATGGATACCATTCATAAGATATATCAATATTGTGTAAATCACCTTCATCACTTTCAAGTGTAATAAACTCCGGGAAAGATGAATCAGTCCTGATGAGCACCTGAACACGAGTGAATTCCAACCTAGAGCATGTCCCCATAGGTTCATCAGTATAGAGGGGAGTACCAATGTAGGAACCAATACGTTCAAACATTTTGACATCCCAAAGTTCCACAGGCAAATTGTAGATCCTAATCCACACTGGGACTTCGTGTATCCTGAGCTTCGAGACTTTTTGCCCCCGCTTCCACTTTGCCAGGAGAAGAGGTCTGTTTTTAACAAACTGGTTGCCCTTTAGAGCCTTTGTTAGATCAGAGTCTTCAGAAAACCTGATGAGAAACATACCATCTCCCCTATTGAAGACCTCAATACTGCCTTCCGGTTCCCATAACCATTCTAGGTAGTTGATGAATGTCGAGATGTGAGGTTTAAATCCAGGATGTATCCTACCAGGCATTTGTTCCATTTGTTGGCATTCTCTTTGGCTTCTACATTTGGATAGATCAAATGACCTTGGTTCACGATCACTTCTCGTAGATTCAGCGCAATGCTATTCTCAGGCTTGGAGAACTCCGTCCATTTCAGGTAGGTATCGGGATCTGGCTGGAACTTCTCGAGATCTGGTTCTGGAATCTTCTCTCGATCTAGAGGACGTTGCTGGACAGGTGCTTCCGATTTCCATACTACCTCGGCATTGCAGGCTGGATGACGGGGCCTCGTATTCCAAGGGGAAGCCCGGCGGCGCGGAGGAACACCCCAGTCGCCTCGCCCATCGCGTCGGGCCATGTTAATAGTTATATTAAATAATTCAATACTTTTTAGATTGAAGATTAATAGAGTTAACTATTCACTTTTTTTCCATCGTCATAGTGTTTTATTTATATAGCTTATCATGTTACTATTCTCATTTAAAGTTTACATATGTTGCTCAATATTGGAATTAGAATAGCTAATTCTCAATCAAATGACTAGTCTCAACCTTATTACAATTAGAGTAGGATATACTCTTCAATATTATATATGTTAGACTAGTAAAGTATGATATAGATAACATAGTAATTATTTATGTATAAAGGGCATGTGGGTCCGGGTCCAATCATACCCATACACGGATCTACTTTTATGCGGGTCCAAGGGTATATGGATCCATGGATATGCGGGTACAAGAATCTCGACTTGTGATGGATTTTAAAGGGTCCAGATTTGTGTGTCGGTGGGTCTACCCATACCATTTAGAACCCTAAAAACAGTACACAGAATAGAAGGCACTTTGTGCCATAGAAGTAGGGGTGAGCATCGGTCCAAAACCGGACCGGACCGGACCGGACCGAAGACCGAAAATCAATAATTTTTGGACCGTTGACCGGACCGTTTGGTGGTCGGACCGGACCGGGACCGGACCGTTTTGACCGCGGACCGGACCGGACCGGACCGTTTGGACCGCAATCAGCCTTTTTTAGATGTTTTACAACTTATTTAATTATACAAAGTTGATAATCTTAGTCACTTCTAACAATTATATAACTTTAGTATCAAACATTTATACTAGTAGTACTTATATATGTACTTTATTTGTAGTTATTATAGAATACACCTTCAAATATATATGGATTTTATATAAAAGTTAGTCTGCGGTCCGGATCGGACCGGACCGGTTTTGGACCAGACCGGACCGGACCGGACCGAAGACCGAATTTATCGAATTTATTAGACCGCGGACCGGACCGAAGTTGAAATGGACCGGACCGAACCGGACCGAATTGAGCGGTCCGGTCCGGTTTTGCGGTCTGGACCGAGATTTGCTCACCCCTACATAGAAGGCATATAATGCCACAAAAGGTGCACTACAGCAACAGAAGGCACATCATGCCATAGAGGCAGTCATAACACAGAAGTCACATCACACTATAAAAGAGTACTTCTTGAATAATAGTAACTAGAGAAAGATAAAATATGTAAATAAAAGATGTTTATTTTAGTTGTAGATTTCAAGTCTTCATAATTCAATTACATTTTTTCTTCCAGTTATTAGAACCATTTATTTAACCTTAGGATTTTCCTTATGCATGGCTGGGGACGAGATGTCTCCAAGTATGAATCTTCAGGAGATAGTCAATACAAGAGGATACAACCATAACTTTAGGAGGATTGCTTGGTGGAGCACCATCTACATGGTCCCAGATTTGAGAATAGAATATTATATAGTTGTACGTGATCTTAAGTTCCTTTTTCATTCAAGCATGTAATAATTCTTTTTTTTTAGAATTGTTTAAGAATTTCTTAAATAGAAAGTCTATAATGGTTCTTGCTTATTAGTTATTTGAATACATTTTCTGTTGATGACACTCCTAAAAAAATTAGATAGTTATTTATGCTTCTAATAAAGTAATTGGCCTGTTACAATGTGGTATCATAGCAATATTGTAGATGTCTAGCATGGAAGTTCTTGTAGTCTTAATTGATATGACTCCACTAGAATATTAGAAAGACAACATATATAATTAAGTTTGTAGTTAGAAAATTTTGATACATAAGAAACTAAGTTAAGATAGTAGAGTCCAAGTTAGGTGTCTAGTTGGATGACAGAAGTTAGTATATGTGTTTAGCATTAGTTACATGTTGGCTTTAGATCTTAATTGTTAACTCTATATATGCATATAGCATAACCTTTCTAAATTTCAATGGTGTGTGGTCTAGAACATGTATCATTTAGAATTGTATAGGGAATGTTATGACATGAAAACCTTTGTGATGTTTGTCTTTCCCTTTGGAGTGTATGTGGTATTGGAGACATGCAGTAATGAGGTCAAGAGATAAGTATTATAAGATAGGTCATATTGAGGTGTATATATATGGTCGGTATATATATGGCCTATAAAACGTATCATACGGAATTGTATAGGGAATGTTATGACATCAAAATCTTTATGACGTTTGTCTTGCCCTTTGGAGTGTATGTGGTATGGGACATGTGAACTAATGATTTCGATAGATAAGTATTATAATATATATATATATACATATATATATGGCCAATATATATTAGGAGATGCCATAAGACAAAGTTGATATAAGAGCCCAAGATAGATAGTTACTTGAACCTAATGACAATAGAAGTAGGTTGAGGTCCACTACCCACACAAGTGTTGACATGTCGCCATAAATAATCAGAAAAATATACCATTCATTAACAAGATGACTAAGGTTAGTAATGTGTAGATATATAAAATATCATAACTTATGTTTTCAATGTATCCTCTAAAGGGAATAAGTGTCTAGACCTACTAAAAAACTTTACCAATAAAATAAAAGAGAATTTTAACAATCTATGAAGGTTAAAACTATAAAAATTAGTATCCATGTATTACTTCGAAGTTTTAAGTGATTCCATGATGTGTGTGAGATGAATTATGTTAAGGATTGTTAGTGTTAGGATAACCATAAAGTGGGTAGCCTCACTGATAGCCTAAATAAATTTTGAGGAAAAATCTATTTCAAGGCGGGTAGAATTTTAACAACCTCATTATTGAGATAACCCTAAAGTGGCTTTCTTAGATTTATGTTAATAGGTAGGTTTGACCCCAATCCTTGGTTTTCTGGAGGGTTTGAACTCCATATCTCATGCAGCAGCAAAGGAGACTATGTACCAAGAATTTTTTTATAAATGGACTACATTTCTATTGATTTGTCATTCTATGGGTTGACGCTTTATAGACGTTGACTCTATGACACATGACAGTACCCCATGTGTGGGCTTACATTATATCTGCCCAACCATTGGTTTACATCACTCTACCTTCCTTTGGTTGTCAGTACAATGCTTGCTATAGTAGCTGCCTTATAATGTTTACTCTAAATTTATCTTCTGAAGGATGTCTAATGCCCGCTACCAGTGGTCGCATTCTGATGGCTGAGTTGCACTCCACATTCATTGGAAATTCTGCATTGCCTTCTGAAGGATTTCATGTTCTTACCTTCTGATGGTTGCATAACGTTTGCCTCCCAGCAATTCTCTTGCACACATCTACTGATGGAATCCATGTGCTATATTTTGATGGATGTTCAACATTTAACAACATGTGTACCTCCCACTTTTTTCTTCTAACGAAAGTTTTGGCCCATCAAATAACAATTGCCATGTGCTCGACTATCGATGGCCAACAACCGGTGGATGTTCTACGTCAACTTCTGACTACCAACTTGCATCCATCAACTGACGGGTCTCAAGTGTCTGCCTTCTAATGGTCTTTTTTACTCCACCATGCAAAGGGACTTCTTCTTTATTTTTGGATGGTCATCCTGACCCGCTCACCTATCCAAGGAGATATTTGTGGAACCCTGCCACGCTAAATGAGATTACTCAAAATCAAAAATATTATCGATCACTAATTAACCACATAGAAAGATAAAGGGATAATTAAAACAAATTAAACATCTCAAACATGTCCATGAACATTTACATATAAGTCCAACATCATGCATGAAAGAACATACCATACTAGGTATCTATAAAACTATCCAGTGGCCTCAGCCACAACTTGTATACAAAAGCATTATCAAAATATACAATCCATATACAACATCAAAAAACTGCCAAAAACTCGAGTCGATACATATCACCTACAAAAATCCCATGCCAAGATCTGAGTGTACAAGGAACACTCTAGGACACACCAAACATTAGACAACCTTCTGTTCCTACTGTTCCTCAAGCTGCTCCTCCTTGATACCATAGGCCTGACGATGCTACTGAAGATCACCTAAAAAGATGTAGTGACCCACAAGGTGAGATCCATGTCCCAGTGAGAGATTTAACTCTCAACAATGTTTATCCATCACAACAAGCTATGTAATTAAGAAAATAAAATTGATAATATTATAATAGGGAATGATTCACATAATATGTAGAGGAATAGGTAAAGCTAACATGTTTGGAACAATTGATTTCTCTTACTGCATTACAAATTAACTAAACATTATAAGAAACAAGGCAAGGGTTATCTTCCAATGTGAATCATTGATTAACCCTAACAATAATGCATAGGTGACTTCCACATTTTATTAAGCCCTAGGGAGTTTGAGGCATACCACCCAAATTTCTAAGTGACACTACAAAGTTGCAATCAGTTTCGTACAAGACATAGGAGAACTAGAATCCTAAGATCTCTTCCCCCAAGTCAAACCAATCCGCCGCAATGACATATCAGTCTAGCAGCAATTAGCCTAGTCCGCCCTTGGTATATAGGTCAGAACACTAGAAACCAAGGTAATTAGCCCTATTATCTAATGTACAACCACAGTTGTCCTCAATAATATCACATATACATATAATCATTCATCTGATATATGTCCTTGACTATTCTCGATAACCTTGGAATCAGGATGACAAGGATGTATCCTCCCTGCACCCGCATATACTCAATAGTATACGACTCTAGTTTTCCTTTCTGGAATACTTGTTTTACTATCCAGCAAGTCCTGACACTAGAATAGCTCTACGACATAGGATGTAACAAACCAGAACCTATACTACTATCCTATTCCATGATTAGAAATCTAGTAAGATTAGTCCCTTAGACTTGACCAAATAAGGATAAAATTAAAACACATTATGTACCAAAATGAAACTGATTCATATATTCACATGATGGTAAAATGAGGGTAATTAATGGATTAAATATGCTAATTTAGTAAAATGTGGATTTTTGTGCATGATAATAATGTATAAGTCTTTTTGTAAAAATATGAAGTTAATAGGACTCCATTAAGTAAGTGTTGATAATAAAGATATAATATTTGGATAAAAACAATGGTAATGTGTCAAAAATCCTAATGGTGTCATAACTCATAAAAGGAAATCTTAACTAAAAATACAATAGTGAAAATGTGTTCTTTGGGTCCACATTGCCTTGGGAGACACATCTCACACTATTTGGAAAAGAAAATAGAATAAGACCCAAAAATGTTAAATAAATTATGAAATGTCTTCAAAAGTGGAAATAAACCTCAAATTCAAAATGTACATGCCAAAATCATTTTATATGTATATTTCCACTTTATTTGGACAAACTAATATATCCTAGTGTGGTTTAGGAGAGAGAATGTAAATTAAAACCCAAAGCATTAGCTAACATGTTAAATAACTCCAAAAGGGAAAATTAATTGTAAAATCATAATCCACATATTTAAGTTTGCTTGTAGGCCAAGTTTCATATCTTTTACGTATGTCTAGGTTCCTCAAATTTATAAAGGAAAAATATATGATATGATCTAAACAATTAAATAAAATACTAGATGATTACAAAATTAAAAACTAATACCAAACTTAGAATATACATGTCTTAATTAGTTAAGCAGTAAAATTTCATATTAATTGAATATTGTTTGAACCCCCAAATAATTTAGGAAAGAAAGATAGATTTAAAAATACTTCAACTTAAATGTATTTATTGGTTTTCCTATAGTTGCTCGATTGATATCTCTATCACGCTAAGGTTTCAATTTCTCAGATTTCCTTATTTGTCGCATGATTTCCGCTGGTCAGTTTTGGATTTAACGACTCTGGAGTTGTCTCTTACCATGAGCTCACAAAGGAAACCCATCACAACAACAGCTCTAATTTTCTCTTCTCACTATCTCTCACATCTCTCATCTGTTTTCCATGATTTTTCCTCCATTGTTTTCCCCATTCAATTCTAATTACAACCATCATAACTATCTCTACTTAATTCCTTTCCTACCAGAAAACCCTAAATCTCTTTCCCCATGCTCTTTTCCCAAAGGTCCCGTAGAAAACCCATATATAAGGATAATTGGTTTCTTAGCATCCTTGGCCCCTTGGAGGATGAACCTGGTCATCAATTTCACCCTAATGTACTTCTTTAACCCCCACATGTTCCACCTTTGTTCTGAGATATGCAAATATCCAGAATCTACAAACTTCTATCAAACACCAATTCCTTGTGACGATACCATAAAAGTGCAACCATGAAGCCTCTTGGTAGCCTTTTTCCAATGTTGGATGCTTGAGTTGGTCTCCCTAACTCCGACTGTGTCTTTGTCAAAGGGTGGTTTGGGGATGGAGTTCCTTGCAGCATTGGGATGTGGAATTTGTGTTTGTGGCTTCGATTTCCATCCATGAAGCTTTTCCCATGGCCCAAACTCTGTATTATCTGGTACTTCTTTACATCCCAATTTCAATTTCCTATCATGAAGCTTTGACTTTCTGCTAATCAGTTTGTCCATGGTTTTTCCCTGATCCTTTGTTTGTTTTCTTCATGAGGGCATCTCGAACCTACTCTCATGTTGTTTCACAGTGTTTGGTAAAGGTTTTGGTGTTCCCTACCTTGTGGGATCAAGTCCAGAAAAACCTCCTGAGTTGTCTGGTTTAGTTCTTCCCAATGAGAGGAAGATGCTCGCTTGACAGTTTACGATTTTAACCCAAGGTTTGATATATTGGTGTCATGCTTGTATGGGCGGTTCAATTTTTTCACCACTCAATTTTTTTCTTTCATCTCACGGAGCTGTGCGCCATCTTGGTTGTAGGCCAGGACAGTTGGCCATGCCTAATTGGGCCAACTCATAGGGCCCATCTTTGCAGATAATGTGCATGCGTTGATTTTTTGAGTTTTTTTATTGGCCTAATTTTCCAAAAGTCATAACTAAATATTGGTAACACATCAAAATAAAACAAAATATGTTCCATAATTAGATAACTATAATCTATCCTATGATATCAGTTTCGTAGCCTAGTTCTGATATAATAAATAAGTTTTTTTTATGGTTTGTTCTAAATTTAATAAAATTTATAAAAATCTTAGCTAATAATCTAGAAAATCAAGAAAATAATATAAAATATGTTATGAACTCATAAAAATATAATCTACGATATGATACTATTCTGATAACCTAATTCAACAATAATAAAAAGGGCAAATTTTAGGGTTTATACATTGAAAGTAAACCTAACC
Source organism: Alisma plantago-aquatica (assembly GCA_963693085.1). Lineage (NCBI taxonomy): Eukaryota > Viridiplantae > Streptophyta > Magnoliopsida > Alismatales > Alismataceae > Alisma > Alisma plantago-aquatica. Next base: position 547,460,150 of record OY856409.1, read on the forward strand.
CTAATTTCATACATGCCTTTAGTAGATTGCTTGTGGAAGATATATGTTTAGACTTGAAGTGAGGTATGTTTGCATCCCCTATTATTCTTGTTTAGCAATAAACTCTTCTGAGAATTTATTCCATGTGAAATATTCTACTTGATTCTGACCATATGATCATCCTACTTTGTTAGACTTTCTTTTGACTCTAGCTTGTGCTCTTCTTCATGATGAAACCCTAATTGATGATATGTACCACTTTTGCCCACTTGTGTGGTTGATATTTATTTTGTCCGTTATTATGATGAAAATCTTATAAAATACTAAACTTTATACTTGCCTCTACATTTAGCATGTTATGTGATTCAGTAGCCCTAGAGTAGTGTAATTACATTGGTTTTTGGGTTGTGTACCCATGTTATATTTTCAGGATGGAGGTTGTGTTCCCCATACCCAGGTTTTGTGCCCAATTTTATATGTATTAAGGAGATAGTTGTGTGCCATACTCTATCAGGTTTCAAGGTTGTGAGCCTTGGCCTCCATTGTTATTTATATTGTTTTAGTGTTATGTTTATCTCAGATGCATGCATGTTAATATTCTTGTGATGGGTTTTGCACCCAATATTTATATGTGCATGTGTGGAATAACTTTTAAGTTGGTTTAATGGCAAGTATACTCCTTGTTTAACATATCTTGAAATTCATATTCTTTTGAAACCCACTTGGTTATTCCTTTCCTTTTGTTATGGGAAGCCTTGTTTATTTGACAACCTTAATTATTTATATTGCTCAATCTTGATTTAGTACGCTCATACCAACCTTTATGATTACATCATCTACTTTTTCTCCTTTTTTTGGGGTATGCTTCCAACCCCATGTGTAGAACTTGGAAGATTGAACTTGGTGACATGCACCTACTAGGTGGAGCTCTTAGGAGATAGAGTTGAGATAGTTTGATATCCCTCTACTTAGATCATTTTGTTTTAAACTATAATGTAAACCCTATATGAGAGATGAAGATGTACTTTGATAAATTGAATGTAGTCTTGATTTTACCTCGCTGCTACACAAGGTCTTTTTGAATACCATTGTTTGAGAGATAACACCCATTCAATCATGCTTAGTAGTATGTTTGAAATAGAGTTGATTTATTCCCCAAATTTTAAGTAGGGACTGAATCCCCTCTCTAGGGTCCCACTCCTTACAAGATGGTATCAGAGCCCAAGGTAGCTGGGAGCTGACTATTTCACTTCTGTCTCCCTAATTAGAACCTTTACCTTACATAGTCACTCACTAAGTGATATCTTTAGCCTATAGTTGACCTATGTTATTCTTGAGATGGTGAAAGGTCGATTTAGAAACTTGTGTGGTACTCATTATAGTTATGTTTAGTAAACCCAAATGTGATGAGGTTTTTGGTGATCTTACCCTACCATATAGGTTAATAGTGACATATCTCTTTGGATGTCAAGGTGTAGCTATAGATTTGTCTTTGACTTAAGGATAATAAAGTAGTTAATAACAAGATGAGATATGGAATATCGTTTGACTCAATTCTTGTGATTGATTTTGGATCCATCTTTTGTTTTATGTTGAATAGATTTCATCATCAAAAATTATTTTATATTATACTATTATATGTACAAAAAAAATTTTATGGATTTATTGATGTTTTCTCAAATTGAGTCACAAGGAATAGAGGTATGAAATTCGATATACAGACCCTATAATTAGTTGGAATACATATCTTAAACCCTAGTTCTAGTGTTTGGAGTAATGACTAGGAAGATATGTATTATGAGTTGTGATAAAGGTTTAGTTGAAGTTCATGTGAAACTTACGTTTGTTAGGTTAGAAATGCAAGGACCTAAAACTCAGCCCTAGGTGGTTTTGACTTGTTAGTTAGCTGATTGGTCTATGACCAACATAAAAACCTAAAGTATTCACAACTAAAAGATGCATAAGTAACCCTAGCACTTTGATGTTGTTTAGTTTGGCTTATTAGGTTAAACCTATTAAGGGGTGGATTAAAGGTGGTTCATAATATATGGATGTTTAGATTTTGAGGAAGAAATCCTTTTAAGGAGTGGTGTTGTAACATACCAAGACCTAGGCTCCTATCATATTCCATGATTAGAAATCTAGTAAGATTAGTCCCCTAGACTTGACCGAAGGATAAAATTAAAGCACATTATGTACCAAAATGAAATAGATTCATATATTCATGTGATGGTAAAATGAGTGAAATTAATGGACTAAATATGTTAATTGAGTAAAATGTGGATTTTTGTGCCTAATTATAATATATGTCTTTTTTTAACAATATGAAATTAATAGGACTCCATTTATTGAGTATTGATAATAAAGATATTTTACTTGGATAAAAACAACGGTAATGTGTCAAAAATCCTAATGGTGTCAGAGCTCATAAAAAGAAATCTTAAAATAAAAATACAATAGTAAAAATGTGTTCTTTGGGTCCCAGTTGCCTTGGGAGACAAGTTTCACATTATTTGCATAATGATAACTATCTTAAATCTATTTGGAAAAGAAAATAAGAATAAGATCCAAACTGTTAAATAAATTATGAAATGTCTTCAAAAGTGGAAATAAACCTCAAATTCGAAATGTATATGCCAAAATTAGATTACCTATGAATTTTCACTTTATTTGGACAAATCAATCTATCCTAGTGTAGTTTAGGAGAGAGAATATAAATTAAAACCCAAAGAATTAAACAACATGTTAAATAACCCCAAAAGGGGAAATTAATCATAAAATCTTACACCTCATGTTTAAGTTTGCTTGTAGGTCAAGTTTCACATCTTTTGGGTATTTCTAGATGCCTCAAATTTATAAGGGAAAGAAAATATATGTTATGGTCTAAAAATATTAAATAAAATACTAAAAGTTTCCAAAAGTAAAAACCAATGCCAAAATTGGAATCTACACGTATGAATTAGTTTAGGGATAAATTTTCATATTTATTGAATATTTTTTGAACCCCCAAATAAGTTAGGAAAGAAAGATATATTTAAATATACTTAAAATTAAATGTATTTACTGGTTTTCCTAAAGTTGCTCGATTGATATCTCTGTCACGCTAAGGTTTTGAATATTCAGATTTCCTTGTTTTTCAGACGATTTCTTCCAGTTGATTTTAGATCCAATGACTCTAGAGTCATCTTCTACCCCAAGCCCGCAAAGGAAACCCAGCACCACTGTAGCTCCAATTTTCTCTTCTAACTATCTCTCGAATCTCACATCCGATTTCCACAATTTTTCCTCCATTGTTTTCCACAATTGTTGCTCATGTTTATGTGAGAGCATTTATTTAATCTTTTGTACATTTTTTAAAATTCATATAATGATAAAATTAGAGGGTTGTTTTCCCCATTCAATTCCAAACTCAACCATCATAAATTTCCCTACTTAATTCCTCTCCTTCCAAAAAAAACCCTAAATGACTTTCTCCATGCTCTTTTCCCAGAGGTCATGTAGCCAACCCATATATAAGGATAATTGGTTTCTTAGCATCCTTGTCCCCTTGAAGGATGAATATGGTCGTCAACTTCACCCTAATGTACTTTTGTAACCCCCACATGTTCCACCTTCGTTCCTTGATACCTAGATCTCTAGAAATGGAAAACCTCTATCAAGTGCCAATTCCTTGTGGAGATACCATAATAGCGCAACTACAAATCCTCTTGATATCCTTTCTCCAATGTTGGATGCTCGAGTTGGTCTCCCTAACTCCGATTGTCTCTTTGCAAAAGGATAGTTTGGGGATGGAGTTCCTTGTAGTGTTGGGATGTAGAGTTTGTTCCTCTGGCTTCGGTTTCCATCCACAAAGCTTCTCCCGCAGCCCAAACTCTGTGTTACCTGGTACTTCTTTAGATTCCAATTTCATTTTGCTAGCCTAAAGCTTTGACTTTCTTCTAATCAGTTTCTCCATGGTTTTTACCTGATGCTTTGTTCGTTGTCTTTGTGAGTGCATCTTGAACCTACTCTTAGGTTTTTAACAACATTTGGTTGAGGATATGGTGTTCCCTACCTTGTAGGATCGAGGCCAGCAACCTCCGGAGTTGCCTGGTTTAATTCTTCCCATCGCGAGGAAGATGCTCACTTGACAGTTTATGGTTTTAACCCAAGGTTTAATATATTGGTGTCACACTTGTATGGACAGTTCAATCTTTTCACTGTACATTTTGTTTCTTTCATATTGCTGAGCGTGCACCGGCTTGGTTGTAGGCCAGGCTAGTTGGCCATTCATGAAAGGGTCAACTCATAGGGCCCATCTTTTTGGATAATATGCATGTGTGGATTTTTTTAGTTTTCTGATTGGCCTGGTTTTCCAAAAATCATAACTAAATATTGGTAGCACGGAGAAATAAAACAAATATGTTCCAGAATCAAAATATTGTAATCTACCCTATGGTATCAATTTCATGGCCTAGTTATGATATAACAAATAATTGGTTTTTATGGTTTGTCCTAATTTGTTAAAATTTATAAAAATCTTAGCTAATAATCTATGTCAGAAAAATAATATAAAATATGTTATGAACTCAAAAAAATATAATATATGAGATGATATTATTTTTATAACCTAATTCAATAATAATAAAAAGGGAAAATTTTAGGGTTTATATAATGAAAGTAAACCTAACCCTAATTTCATACATGCCTTTAATAGGTTTATTATGGAAAGAAGAAGGAATTAGGTTTTGACTTTGGACATGTTTAGACTTCTGTCAAGGTTTGTTTGCATCCCCTATTATTCTTGTTGAGCAATAAACCTATTTTCTCTCACTCTTGTCATGTTAGCCTACACAATCTCTCTCTTTTGAGAATTTATTCCATGTGAAATATTCTAATTGATTTTGAACTTATGATCATCTTAGTTTTTGGACTTTCTTTTGACTCTAGCTTGTGATCTTCACCGTGATGAAACCCCAATTGATGATATGTACCACTTTTTCCCACTTATGTGGTTGAAAATTATTTTATCCATTTTTATGATGATAATCATATATAAGATTGAACTTTATACTTGATCTACATTTAGCATGTTATGTGATTCAGTATCCTAGAGTAGTGTAATTACATTGGTTTTTTGTTTGTATGCCCATGTTATATTTTTCGTATGGAGGTTGTGTGCCCCATATTGGGGTTTTGTGCCCACTTTTATATACATTAGGGAGATGGTTGTAGCCATACTCTATCAGGTTTTAAGGTTGTGAGCTTTGGCTGCCATTATTATTTATATTTTTATAGTGCTCTTTTTATTTCACATGCATTAAAGTTAATATTTTTATGATGGGTTTTGCGCCCAAGATCTACATGTGCTTGTGTGGCACAAATTTTAAGTTGGTTTAATTGTAAGGCCTCTGACCTAGTTTTGGAGCATACCCTACTTCTTTGGCCTATTATCATGATTAGAATCCTAATCTAAACCCTTGAGACGTTTTATAGTCATAAGATGCACCTTTGTTTCAAGTTTGAGATCTTTTGGATAATGTTTATGCTTTATATGCTAGTTTTTGACCAAATTGCAAATTACCCAAAGTGGAGGGTTAACATGAAATTTTTTACTTCCAGAGTGTTCCTTCCATTCCTTGACATCATTTTGAGTAGAGATAAAGGTGGGCTCTTTGGATAGACCTTGGCTACATGATATGAACTCATGTGGTGATTAGGGCCTTTTAGGGTTTCCTTGTACCCATGCATGGATGAGCTTGTATCGACCATGAGGGGAGTGTTGCAGCTGCAACACTTGTGTTGTGACCAAAACACGTCACCCTAGAGAGGTTTGTTGTGACTTGGATGGTTTATAGTGAAGATGGAGTTGCTAGGATTCCATATACATAGGCTTTGTGAGGGTTGCGATCACATGCATGAAGGTTGAACAAAGTGTAGTGATCGCTACACTTAACCTAGTGTTGTGACTGCAACACAAGGGGTGAGGGTTGCTACACCACCTTGGAAGTATCACCCTTCAATGCATGTGAATGGGTAAGGATTTAATATGTGTTTCTTTCATGTACAAGTGTCCCCTATGTGCCTTATTATGTGGACACCTCATCCCACCATCACCACCCTCCTCTATGAGTATATAATCGCTCTCTTCTCCACTCATACCCTCCTTTTTCAGCCCTTATTCTTTTTCCTCCTTCTTATTCTCGCCCATGGAGTTTTTTGAAGAAAGTGGAGTTGTCCTAAGTGCTATGGTGGCTGATCATCTCCTCTAAGTGGTGCTTTGGAGCTAAATCATCTTCTTTGTGATGATTCTTGGTGGTTCCTTCTCTAGGTGAGTTTATCCTATCTTTGAGCATGTTTTTCTTTAGTCTTCTTCTTCCCTTCCTTCTCCTTTCTCGACCTTAGTCTATGGTTCAAACCATGGTGGCCATCTCTTGAGAGAAACTCTTCCCTACAAGGTCCTTAGACCATGGTTCGTCCAAGGTGGTACCTTTGTGAATGGAGCTTCCCTCTTTCTTTCCTTCTTCTTCCCCACCTTTCAAGTTTTGTGTAGGGCTTTGTTCGCCATCTTTTGAGCTATCTTTAACCATGGAACATTTTTCTTTCCTTGAGGTACCCTTGTGGCCGAAGATGGAGCTTTTGGGAGACTCTGCTTCAACCTTGGGAAGAGAAGGAGATCAAGCTTGATTTCAGGTGGGTGATATACCCTTCCTTTTGTTACTATTATTGTACCTTGTTTCTTTCTTGCATGTGGATGTTTCCAACTCCAAATTGCACTCCTAATGTGTTAGACAATGTTATCATGATCTAAAATAAAAATCTTGGGCACATTTATTTATGGTTTGCATCTAACCCTAAACCTTAACTCTATGAACCTAGTCTTGGTGATGATGATGATGAGATGCATGTTCCCTTCTTGTTTTTAGTTATGAAACTCTAGAATTTGATCATGGATCAGCTACCTTTTACATGAGAATGGTTTTGTTCGGTTTGCATGAGTGGGAAACTTGGTTTTCATCCCTTGAATCATGATCTTTATGGTGGATTTATGTGACAAAATGCTATAGTGCCTTGATGATTATCTTGTATGGAGTTATTCCCTTAGTCGGTGCTATGTTTTTTGGGATATGTGTTCTATTGCGACCATGGTTGGGTGCTAACTTGAGGTCGCAACACCCCCTTGATCTTTCCCTAGGACCGTTACCCTTATGGTAGTTGAAGGGGTCGCAACAAAAACCCTAATCCATGAATGATCACTACAATAACATGTACATATGGGTCGTAATGCCTCTCTTTCCCTTATGACCACAACACACCTTGAGCATGGGTGGTTGCTACACCCCATAGGTCCCGATACATAGGTTGCTACACCCCTTAGGTCATGACACCTAGGTCGCTACACCCCAAGTTTACAACATCTTATATGTTAGGTCGCTACACTTGGTTATTGTGATGATCAACTATCATAGCTTGGTGTGATATATATTTGGTGGTGTAATGATGATACTGTAATAGAAACGAAATCCCAGTCCCATGAACCAAACGTATACCAAAGGCGAAATGTGGAAGCATAAAGCTTAGCACACATGAACAAGTAATAAGAGAAAAGCACCAACATAGTTTCAACATTCAACAAGTATAAATTATACAAAATGCATTATATTCATGAATTCAGTTACATATTTCCAGAGTCAAGGTACAAGTCATTCATGTGCACTAAAAATGTATCTTACAACAAGTACACATAGCATAGCTCACCAAGCCCATCAACCTTCTAGCCATCTCTGAACCTAAAAACAACATACGAGAAAAGGGTCAACACGCGAGGTGTTGAGTATGGGGCAGAAAGATACATATATGTATAAGCTTTGCATAATTTGAAAAGATTTCAACACTAAACGAACAAGAATAATCATGTTAACTATTTAACAAATGTGAAATCATATTTTATGTCATTTCACTCCATTATACCAACAATATCAAGCATGTTTAAGGCCTTTGACCATCTTTCCGTCAAAAGGGTCTGTAAGGGTGTTCAAGCTTAGCTAACCCTTTTATATGAGAGGGACCTCAAGGTCGTAGCCAAGAGTTAACCCTTTATCAATCAATATTATAATGGAGTTCTATCTATATATGTGTTCAAGTTATAAAACTGACGAGGCAAACATCGAGTAACACATAGCAATACTACATGGCAATATTTGAGAAAATAGACAAATAAGCATACAATATATGTCTTTTCAAGCAAGAAAGCGGTAGTCATATAACTAGACAAGGCCCATACCTGATTCATAGATTCTTAACTTAACACGTCCATTACCATCTAGATCATAAGCCAAACCTGATTAAGAACAAGATTACATATATGCATTAGATTCTCATCATTAACCCTAATTAGGTGCATTTTAGGGTTTTGGCCAATTTGGTTTCAAGGTTGGTTATTATTACATTATATGATCTCATATTGATTTAGGGTCCATCATAAGAGTGTGTTTCAAGTTTCATATTATTTCGAGGTTTCATGCGGACATTACGAGATTTAGGACACTTATGCTCAAATTATGCCACGAGACTCATAATAGAGTAACCAAGGTCATGATCATGAAGGTATGATAACCCATCATCAAACATGGTTTAGATCAGAAACATTAGGTCATTAGAAACATATTCCAAAATAGGTGTATGTCCATTAGAAGCAAGATTAGAAATCTAGGCAAAGTTCAACATTGTAGTCCAAAGTAGGTACATATGTACAATTGAGATCATTCATGAGAAATAGGGAGATTAGGACCTTATTTAGGGCTACAAAGACATTAGAGTTATTGGTTTGATGATTACAGATGCAAGAATACATAAAAGATTTCAACTTTATCATGGATGTGCATGTAACATGGTCAAAGAAGGTTAAATTTCGTATTTTAGCCAATTAGTAGAATTCCAATAGGAATCAGGGTCTGCAAATATTTCCATGTTGTAGGTATTTTCGAAAGGATCAATTTGATATATAATTTTGCATCATTTAGCCAAGGGAGTTGGGAGTTATGCATTTTTCAAGGATTACTTCAACACTTTACAAAAAAACAAGCATTAGGAACTTAGGTGTGTCACCTTAGTAATTTATTGGCCGATCTGGGCCGTTGGCCCGAGGTCCATCGTGCGCGCCCTAGATCCAAAGTCTTAGTGCCAAGTGAGCATCCGTCGTTATTTGTGAGACCAGCGTGGTCCTCCCATGGATCGTGTGGTTGAAGTCCAGGTTATCTGGGTCATCGATGTGGTGGTGCTTCATCCGACGACAGCCAGTGTGTCCGTGCCCACCCGGCGCCCCTACTCATCGTTCTCCCTGCCCCAAATAGGGGAGGAATAGGGGTGGTGCGTGAAGCACCCACACCCGTCGGTGGAGAGGGGAACAAAGGTGGAAGGGCCACCACTTGGGGCGCTGCCGGTGGTGACTGGGTCTCTGGCCTCACCGACGCTATAGGCCGCCACCAACTGCCCGGAGGGGGAACCTCCACAGTGATGCACTGGTCCAAGAGGGGAGAGTTTAGCGTGGCATGGAGAGGAAAAGCTGGAGGCTAACTCGAGCGTCGAGAATTAAGGGGAGAGGTGCCTTGGAGTCGTGAAGAGGCAGAGCTCCTGCCGGGGCTGTGAAGGGGAAGAGTTTCTGCCTTCCATCGGCGGCAGCAGGTCCGATGGGGAATAGAGGATGTTCATAGATGGAAAAGCAAAGAAAAATATGTGGAGAGGAACAAGGGTCAGATGGGAGGGGTTTATAAAGAAATAAGGAGTGCTAGGGTTCGAGATCCTCATTCCCCTTCCGTTACTCAAACTCTGTGGAGGCGGGGAAGCTTTCTCCCAGCCGCCTCGCTAGTTTCCAGAAGAGGAAGGGAAGGATCGAACAAACGCTTGGGCCACGATGTTGAATTTGGGTCTATGTCGGCTGGCCCAATAAGAAAAAGGCATGGAGTTCTACTAAAACAAGACATAAATTGCCATATTTCAAGGTATCATAACTTGGACTTCGAAGGTCCAATCATTGTGACTTTGATACTGTTAGAAAGAAAATTGAGCCCTCTCCTACATGAAATACAACAACAGACAAGAGGGGCATACTAATAAGGTTCAGTCTCATATGTAACATAGATACATAATAAGGAATCGCCATAGTTCAAAAAGCAATGAAATGTCACATTTGGTAAAAAGTGAACGTGGATGTGGCTAAATTAAAGTCCCACAATCATAAAACTATGGTTTGGACATTGAATTGAGTATGATGTTACTTGGTGAGAGAGAGTAAATGTACATGATATGAGAGAGAAAAGTCAGGTCATCACAGATACGATGATCCTAAGATGATTATGTCAATCCTATTACACTATAATCAAAAGAGAGAACATGTATTAAAGCCTAATGTATTATGAGAGAGAATGAATCTCAATGTGACTAAAGGAAACAATTACTAACCCTATCTCCAATCATCCTAGTGGCTATGATGAGATGTAATGGTGACTAATCAACTGTAATCATATATGGTTAATCCTCATGTTCCTTAGGGGGGAAAGATAAGGATATTAACGTTTGGTGACTTCATACATTTTGGAACCCTAAATTTGAGTGTATGAGATACTTGTCCATCTATGCTTGAGATAGTTTCTTTATGATGAGGTTTTCTCTTTCTAGATCATAGTCCTATCATGCTAGTAGGTATACCATATTCTAGTGCTTGAATTCTGAAGGTTATCATGCTTGGTTCACTCATAATCTGAAACCCTAATTCCTCTTTACTCGATTTTGAGTTGATGATTAAGTGGTGATGTTCTTCCCTCTCTTGATATTAGTTTTGATCACTTTCTTTAGACTTGAGTACCTTGGTGTTCCATGGAGTTTTAGGTCTTGTTTTGGGTGTTTTAAATGTCGTTTATCTCTCTTTCATGAAGTTTTTTCTTGGTGGTTGCATGATACACGCTTTAGGGTTTGGGTGACCAATTTGTATGAGGTCTTATCCTCCGTGTTGATGATGGATTTCTTTAGTATTATATTCAGTTTGGACCATGGAATACTTCTATTTAGATCTTGGTTTATCCTGATTTGATGATGGTTCCTTGTCATGGTGGTAGCTTTACCTTAATGGTCGCTACACCTTGTTTTGGTCTTGGTTCGAGACACTTCGGCATATGAGATTTTGGGTTGAGGCATGTTTGGATTTTATTTCGGTCATGACATGTCCTTGTTTTGGTCGTAACTAACCCTTGGTTTGAGGTCGTGACATGACTTTTTTGTTGAGGGTCAAGACATATACTTGGTCTTGGTTGAGTTGCTTTTCTTGAAGTTGAGGTCACGACATGTTGCTTTGTGTGGTCGCAACATGCTACTTTGTGTGGTCGCGACACCATATTTCATGGTGGTCAAGATCCTTGTGTCGTGGGCGCGACACCCACTTGGAAGATGGGTCGCGACACCACATGTGCTCATTGTCGTGACAGTCCCAAATGGTGAATGGTTGACACATATACATAATCATATGATCGATACATAAACATGAATTCTAAGTAATGAACCATGTATGGTGTTGTTTGGTTGGATGTCTAATCAACTCTAATATATGTTCTTTAACCCTAAGATGTTCCAATATTATGGGAGGTGACATCCCTAGGGTTTAGGGATGGTATAGGGCTACAAAACTCTTACTGATTATGTGTGGAACCCTAACATTAATGATGGTCCATGTGATATGTTTGTTTCTCTCTCTTAGAATCATTATTCTATTATGATGTTTTCTCTTTCTTGTATACAAACCTCTAGCCTTGTAGGTGATGTACATATGAAATATCATAGCTAGTATATGCTATGTTGATATGGTGTGATATAGGATGACTGGCATGAGCCAATATAAGGCATGTTGAAACACATGTGATAAAGGAATGATGAAACTAGGGTCTTGTGACCTGGAAGCGGCTTGTTTCCTAACTTGAGGTGTTAACCTCCAGTGATGAATGAGGGATTGATATCCCACAGCTAATGTGACAATGGTGATGGTTATGAATGGTAGTAGCATTACATGATGTAGTGACAAGTTTATGTTCCAAATGCTTTATATCTTTTGAAGTTGTTCTATGCCTTACTTTTGTAGGATTTTTCTATGCTTTATACATTATAACTTGGTTGATGCTAAAAGATACTTAAATGGCATAATTAATCAAGTGGAACTCAATCATGTAGTTTTCCATGTGCCATAGATCCATCTTCAGCGTCAATATTTGTTGGATGGTGAAACGGGCTCTCCTTAGTGGAAGATCAGAGTCATGTACTATTGATTATATGCATTCACTAGATTGGTTGCGGGCCATACCCTGGTAGGAGTGCAGTTGTGGGTTGTAGATCAGTGATATGATGCTTATGTGGTTTCACAAGATTGGAAGTAGGCCATACACTGACTTAAGTGTGCTTGTGGGCCATAGCCTAGTTTCACTAGTGTTGTGACTTGTACCAAGGTGGGCTAGGAGTTTACAGCTTGACTATATGTCACTGGTTGCAGTTCACTGATATGTCTCTGCTGTGTGCTTATGTACTGACCACGAGGTGTTGGGAGGTCATGGATTCCTGCTCTTCCATTGACCTTGTATGGGACTGATTTTGACTTAGCAGTGGTTAGCGGTATTTGAGTGGTACAACTCAAATCCTCAGGGCACTATAAAATATGTGATCATCCATGTAGCATACTTGCTTAGGATCAAATACGAAAATATTGGTTTAAGCCTTGCCTTGCTTTTGTACATGTTAGTTGGTTGAAAATATACATGTTCTTTGTATTCCTTCCAAAAATGATAAGATGTTATACTGCTCAATTATAGCTACCTTAGTTGCTTATATGATAATAACTACCTTGCTCATAGCATTTAGCTAATTCTTCTTAGCATGATTAATTGATTTACTTCTTGTTCTTCCTTATCATATAACTATGATTATAGTTGCTTGTAGAGAGTAATGTCTCTCGATGGGATGTTGGTCTCACCCGTGGGTTTTCCACATCTTTTAGGTAGTCGTGCATGAAGAGGTGGAGGACATGTAGCCAGAGAGGAATGACAAGGAGAGTGGTAGCTATGCAGGTTGTAGATGTCTTGAGTTCCTTGTAGTAGAGTTCTATGTGTTGTCCCTATACACTTGAATCCTTGGGAGGTGTTCTCATGTGTGTTGTCAGTTTTGACATTTGGGCATGTATGCCTTGTTGTTGTGGCAAGTTTGTATCAGTATATAAGATAGGCACAATTAATATGTATGCTCTCTTATTAGGAATTGTAATACAAGTGACAATGTTATGGATTCACATGTAAAAGTTTTCTTGGGATGGAATAAATGAAAAAGTGGTTTTAGTTTCCTATGATTTTTGGTAATCCAGGTGATTAGTGTTTGTCTTATGCATTTATTTTTGGGTAATCTCATTGGTTAGTGACACAAGGTGTCACATTAATGGCAAGTATTCTCCTTGTTTAACATCTTTTGAAATTTGTATTCTTTTGAAACCCACTTGGGTATTCCTTTCCTTTTGTTATGTGAAGCCTTATTTATTTGACAATCCTTATTCTTTATATTGCTCAATCCAATTTAATATGCTCATACCAGCCTTTATGGTGATATCATCTACTTTTTCTCCTTTTCTAGGGTATGCCTCCAACCCCAGGTGTAGGACTTGGAAGACTGGACTTGGTGACATGTAACTGCTAGGTGGAGCTCTTGGGAGATAGAGTAGAGATAGTTGGATATCCCTATACTTAGATCCTTACATTATAAACTTCAATGTAAACTCTATATGGTAGATGATGATGTACTTTGATAAATTGAATATAGTCGTACTGCTACACTTTGGTCTTTTTAATATCATTGTTTGAGAAATAAAAAAAATGTACACCTATTCCAACATCCTTTTTAGTATGTTTGGAATATAGTTTATTTACTCCTCAAATTTAAGTAGGGAGTGGATCCCCTCTCTAGTCCGACTCCCTACATAGGGAGCTACATGATTAGGGTTTCACTTGATTAGTTATTGCCAGTTGGGTGAGTTTACACTGCATCAACCAAGCTACATACAAACCCTAAGAGATTTCTACAAAAACATTGGTATATAACAACTCCAAAAGATATAAAATGTATGAAACATATCCTTATCACAACATCATGGGGTACATTCCCCATGTCCATCATAAAAAGGATTAAACCTCCACTAGGGATCAAGACATGCCCAAAGTCCATTAAGACCATTCACATTATCTCCAGCAAGAACACCATTATCTTTCAACACCTTGTAGAAGGTCCTACATATCATCAGCACACTTGTTGTATACATATTTAACATAGGTTTGTATCAATCATAAAAGCTATGATGGCCTCAACGTAACATAAAAGGAAGACAAGTCCAATCAACCATCATTACTTAATTACTTTAAGTTAGGTTCAACAAGGTAGATTGAATTGATGTTACAAATCAGCACCCAAGGGTAACCCATCAGTTCACACACTCACTTAGGCCAAAAATATAAAATCCTACACCTAGCATCCCCATCGGATCATGGATTCCATTTTGCCAAAACACAACCATCAGATCATGTGCTACAAACACAAACCATAAGATCATGTGCATCAAACACAAACCATGAGATCATGTCCAACAAACAAAACCCATTGGATTCCTTTTAGGACATAACCATCAACTCATGCACCTAGTAGAGCCATCATTTCTAGATCTTAGTTGGTAGGTTACTCCATAGAGTAGTGGGGCCATCGGTTGTAATCATTGAGTGAAATCAAATCTTCTATAGTAAGCAAAACCATCGTTTGATAGGACTAGCACAACCACCATTTTTCATAGCTTGAAAAATCATTGATTGATAAAGTTAGATAATCCATTGGATGTCAACCTTATGTAGACCATTAGTTGTTAAGCTATAAGTACCATTGGTTGTTAAGACTAGAGGAACCAGCATTTTTCAAGGTTAGGCAAGGGCAACAAATGTTAAGACTTGGTGAAACTAGATTTTATGTATCAAGGAAAACCATTATTTGTTAGAGTTAAAGAAACCATCAATTAATCCATTGATGAGGGCATCATGACCGCCTATTCTTCAGGGAAACATGACCATCGATTATCAAGCTCAAGTAAAACCATCAAAATAGCAACTAAGTATAAACCATCATTTGACATGGGGAGTCAAACCATTGAGTCACGAATTAAGAGAAAAATCAGTTCATAACTCCCAAGGAGAAACCAACTTTTGAGGGAAACCAAAACAATCAACTTCCAAAAATATGCAAGGTTTAAGTAGCATACATCAAGGAAGATCATATACAATATCAAGAGGTATATATCTACATGAATACTATTACATATGCTCAAACCCTAATCAAGGAATCATCTCTATACATAGTACTACATTTTAGACCAATATCAACACATAGCAAGTTAAGAGTAAGAAAGAAACATGAAGAAAGTTATATAACTCACCTCAAGGAAGGTGATGAAGGTCTAAATAGAAAGGTATCTTGAAAGAGAGAGAATACACCCTACCTTGAGCACACCACACGTCCAAGCTAGCTCCTTTCTCCAAGAACAAGGAAAACCTAGGGTAGAAGAGAGGAAAGAAGATGTTTTTTAACCACTTGCTCAATCTCTACCAAGAACACCATGGATCCATCTAAGAAGGAAGAGATAAGGAGGAGGTCAGCAAGAAAAACAAAGATAAGGAAGGTGATATTACTTGCTTAGGTCAAGAAGGTAGGTTAGGAAGCTCCACATGTTCCTAGAAAGGGTAGATCCAAACCCTATAGCACATGCAACCAATCTTGACCAAGCTTCTTCCTCTAGAGATCTTCTCCTCCACCAAGCAAGAAGGTTGGACCTAACAAGAAGAAATAAGGAGAAGAAGACGGTGTGTAAAGAACTTGTATGGGTGAAAGGATAGAGGTATATTAAGCTAGGTTGAGAGAGAGGTGGGTTGAGGTGTGCAAGCATGCATGACATGTGTCCAAAATCCAAAACCTCCCATCCATGCAAATAGACCTTCCATCAGTTTTTCATTCTAGGGGACCATCAGTTTTCAACCCTAAGTGTACCATCGAGTTCCAACACCAAATGGCCTATTGAATCTTGCCCTCACTTGGCCACACAAGCAACCCTAGCCACCATCGGTTGGTACACAACACATACAAAACCATCGACCTTTTGTGCCTCTAAGCAAACCATCAGATCTCATGCCACACAATAGAACCATCAGATCCTTCACTCTCCTAGAGAACCATTGAATCCTAAGCTCACTAAGGGAAATCATCGAGTTAGGGCACTTAGGTGAGAAACCCAAGATCTCAACCCTAAGTTAGAAAACACCCCACATTTGACAGTGCATATAGGCACCCAAATAAGAAACCATATCAAACATGTTATGAAAATTTATGAGGCACAACATACATATAAAAATTACAAATAAAAACTGAGATATGTAAAAATTACATAAAAGCCCTTTTTAAGCACATAACTTGCAAAACTTACTCAAATAATGTCCAAATTGGACCAAACTTGAAACTTAGCTTTGTCACATGATATAAAAACATGATTAAGGGTTTGACAAAGGTTTTAATCACTCAATTAAGATAAACAAGCATGTTCAACCATAAATCTAAGTTAAGGGTCTTACAACGATAAACCCCTAGTAGAGATTTCACCCCTGAAATACTACGCAAACAAAGACATATACTATGTACGCATCTCATCCTCTAATTCCCAGGTGGCTTCCTCCACACCAAAGTGATGCCACGACACCTTCACTAAGGCTATGTCCTTCTTCATCAGCTTCTGCACATGCTCATTTAGGATCAACACAAGACCCTCCACATAAGAAACATCCTCAACTAACTCAACCTCCACTGGCTGTATTATATGCTCTATATCTAGGTGACACTTCCTCAACATGAAAATGTAAAAGACATTATGAAATATAATTAACTCTGGTGGTAACTCCAACTTGTATGCCACCTTCACAACTTGAGCCAAGATAGAGTATGGTCCCATAAATCTAGGAGCCAGCTTACCCTTCTTACCAAACCTCAACACTCCCTTCCAAGGGGAAACCTTAAGATATGCATGGTCTCCAACCTAGAACTCTAACAGCATGTGATGGTTATCATCATATGACTTATATCTGTCCTGAGCTACCTTCAACAATTATTTTATCATCTTGATCTTCTCTATAGTTTGTTGTGCTAACTCGAGACCCCAAAGATGATACTCACCTACCTCATACCAATAAAGGGGTGATCAATAATGCCTCCCGTATAAAGCTTCATATGGTGCCATGTCTATGTTATTTCTCTGATAGTCGTTGTTGTAGGTGAACTCAATCAGACTAAAATGGATATCCCAACTGCCAAGAAACTGAACAACACATGCTCACAAAAGATCTTCTAACATCTGAATGGTCCTTTCTGATTGGCCATCTTTCTATGGGTAGAAAGTTGTGCTAAACCTCAGATATGTACCCAAAGTTGTATGTAGATGTTCCCGAAACCTACTTGTAGAGGACCCATGTAAAACACTATGGTGAGTGGTATACCATGCAAATAGACTATCTCATCAATGTAGATTTGTTCCAACTTCTCTATTGTATAAGTCATCTTGACCGAAAAAAAGTGAGATGACTTGTTCGAATGGTCAACTATCACCCAAATGGAATCATGAGCCTTGGTTGTCCTTAAAAGACCAACCACAAAGCCCATAGTTATTTGATACCATTTCCACTATGTTATTGGTAAAGGTTTAAATGTCCATGTAGGCTTCATGGTACTCTGCTTTAACTTGTTGACAAACCGGACACCTGGCAACAAACTCTGCCACATCATTCTTCAGACCTGGCTGCCAATATAAATCCTTTATATTTTGATACATCTTTGTACTATCAAGATGCATTGCATACATTAAGGAATGAGCTTCCTCAAGTACCATCTCTCTCAGGCCATCAGCATATGGAACCACTATGTTGTTGTAGAAACACATTGTCCCATCATCTAACTCATGGAAACTATCATGATTCATGTTGACAAACTTTGATCTAATCTTCTATATCATAATACCATCCTTCTATGCATTGTTGATCTACTTTATCTACATCAGGATTGTAACATCCCTGACCTGGGTTATGTGTTAACCCTAGATGTTTTGTCTAATAAGGTTGAGTAGATAAAGCAATGTTTGTGCATTAAAACCTAGTTTTGGAGTAATGTGCAATTTACCCAAAACCTGGGGTTCAATATGAAAATTACCACTAAAATTAGGTCCTTAATGTTTCTTGTCATCATGTAGAGCAAATAAAATGAGAGGGGCACCTCATTTGAATTAAGTTGGAGGAGAGAGAATCTTGATATTAAAATAATCAAGATTTAATCTTAAGTGAAACCCTAATTCAATTTCGGGCAAAAATGAATGTATTAATTAAAGGGCCTTCAACCAAAATGTTATTGGTTGATTTTGAATAAGGATGTACGTTCCTTTGCCAAGATAAGGAACGAAAATATCCTAAGTAGGTGAAATTCCACTCACCTTATTATAAGGAAAAGAATTTCCACTCAAAAAGATATATTAATATTATAATAGATTAAGGTGCTTATTTTCTTTTCCCTTAATCCATGGATAATGGAAGGGAGTTATGTGTGGATAGAGATGACCTTGCATGCAAGAAACCAAGGGGGAAGTGGTGGCAACAATTTTGGAATTAAAAAACGTTTATAAAGTATCTTCTCTCTCATCAATTTCCTTATAAAAATGCCCTTTCCAAGCCAAATGAAAGGCTTTTCTCGACCCTTTTCTTTCTCTCCTTGCTTTGGCTGACCAAGGGAGCTTAGGAGGAGAAGAAAGACGAAACACAACCTGTAGGTAAGGTTCTTGATCCATTTCTCCTTGATTTCATGGTGGAAATTGAAAATAAATTATGGCTTCCTTCTTACTTTGATCTCCTCTTCAACCCTAGCCAACTTTTACAATCAAAAGCTTGAGGACGAGCCTAGGGGGAGTTGCAAGAGCTTCATCCACCATTAATGGCGTGAGCTTGGAGCTTTGGAGCTCAATTGGAGGCGGGTTTTATAACTTAAACCCTTAAACATTGCTATTGCATCAATTCTCTATGCTTTGTTGATTGATTTCTTCAATTTGATACACTCTTGTTTCTTTGCTGCAATTTCCATCAAGAACGGTTGTTGTTCTTGGTTGTTCGAAGGAAGGGGATGATGAAATCATCCTAGATGCTTATCCAAAGAAAAGTACCAAGCCAAACGGTTTTGATAACTATTCCAAATCGTTTTAATTTGATTGGCTATGCGGTTTCAGCAAACCGTTTAAAGGCAAACGGTTTGAAACCGTTTGGGAGCAAACGGTTTGAAACCGTTTGGGAGCAAACGGTTTCAAGACCGTTTGAGATGGTTGACCAAGCGTTGAACGTTTGGGAATTTTGTTCCTACTTATGTAGGCTAATGACCCACCAAATTTGAGGGGTTAACTCAAAATTTATCGTAGGTTGAAGGCCAATCAATTAGGAAAATCGAATTAAATTAAATGTTGATTTTCAACCTGATTAACTTGACATGTTTGGGAAAACGGTTTCAAGACCATTTGAGTGAGTTGGCCAAGCATTGACCGTTAGGGATTCCTGTTCATAATTATTTTGGTTGATGACCCTTCAAATATGAGGGATTAACTCCCAAAGAATCGTGAGTTGAAGGCTAATCAATTAGGGAAACCTAATTGGATTAAGTGCTGAGTATCAATCTGATTTAATTGAACTTTTTGGGCGAACGGTCTCAAGACCATTTGAGTGCGTTGACCAAGGTTTTAACGTTTGGTATTACAGTTCCTAATGATTTGTTCTAATTACTAACCAAATTTGAGGGATTAACTCCCAAGGAATCGTGAGTTGAAGGCTAATCAATTAGGGAAACCTAATTGGATTAAGTGTTGATTATCAATATGATTTAATTGAACTTTTTGGGTGAACGGTCTCAAGACTGTTTGAGTGCGTTGACCAAGGGTTTACCTTTTGGTATTACTGTTACTAATTATGTGGTATAATGACTCACCAAATTTGAGGGATTAACTCCCAAGGAATCGTGAGTTCAAGGCTATTCAATTGGGCAAACCCTAATTGAAAACAGTGCTGAAATTCCAATGAGTTAATTGGAGATTTTGGGTTGATTAGCCAAAACGGTTTCAAGACCGTTTGGGGATCACCCAAACGGTCTCAAGACCGTTTGGGGGTCACCCCAAGACCGTTTGGAGGTCTGGGTTCAAGTATAGTTGACCAATTGAAGGTCTAAAGGTACCAAATCATATTGCAATTAAGTGCTGATTTGTTGATCAACTCGATAGACCAAACCTTGATGAAATTTCACTAGAATCCAAAGGTTGTATGAGCCAAACGGTCTCAAGACCGTTTGGTGGTCAACCAAGACCGTTTGTAGGTCTAGGGTTGAGTATGGTTAGGTGTTTGAAGGTCTAAAGGTACCAAGCTGATATACAATGCAATGTTGATTTGGTGATCAATCCCATGATCCAAACCTTAATTGGATGGCTTGGATTTGAGTGCTTTGATGGGAAAACGGTCTCAAGACCGTTTGGAGGTCATCCAAACGACCTCAAGACCGTTTTGGGTCAGGTCATACCCAATTTGAATGATGGTTCAATAGTTTCAATGTAACCAATCTTGCATTGATTAGTGTTGATGAATCATCGATTCCAAACCCTAATTCAATTGAACCAAACCCTAATTTATGACCAATTGAGGGTCAATTGAGGGTCAAATCAGTTGAAGTTTGAACTATTTAACTCAATTGAAGTATGAGTATATGTCCAATTGATGATTGATTCCATGAATTCAATGATTGAAGGAATCAACATTGGAAACCCTAAATTCAATTGGATACTTATGTAATGGAGGTCCAATGTGATTGAATCTCTTGAGAATTAAGATGATGAATGTTCTATTGATCCAATGATGATTAGTAATAATAATCAATTAAGGTACAAAGGTTGAAACCCTAATAGTACCTAAGTGATTAAGTGCCAATTAAGGGATGAATCCCTAATTGCTTATAGGACCAAAGACTTGGTACACTATGTTAATCATAGTTATATGCTTTTGAATGAAGGGTTGATGTGACCTAATCAAGTAGAAAGGATGAAATAATAGAATTCATATATGAATATGATTCATGAGGTGAATTCATGTAGCACGACCGTGTAAGGTAGCACGGCCGTGGTGGCTTTCCTTTGCACGACCGTTCTTGGTTGCACGACCGTGGTACTCTATGCTTGACTTAGAGTTGTTTTGAAAAGGACCTAACATGGTCTCTTTGTTAATTACTAACTTAAGGATGAATCCATAGTATTGGCAATGGTTGTATATTCCAAGTGAGTGACTAATGAGCACTACTTTACATGATGAATGTGATGAACTGGTGCATAAAGTATTAGGATGGGGAATACCCTAATACAAGCTAAGTGTATAAACTCAAGTAAGATAAGATGTTGAGGGAAGTGATATATCATGATATGATAGATATCACATCCAACACCCCAATACTAGTATACCTTGATGAGTTATAAGTCCAGGATAATTGGATGAATGACACATGAGATGTGTCATGTCAATGGTTACATTGTAGTGTAATGCACTCTGTTGAATGTAGGCTAACATGCCTTATGAAAAGGTTAGTTCAAACCTATAAACTATGATGGATCATATTCTGATAAAGATGAGAGAGAAACTCATGATGTGTGTTGATAATTCATTCAATGATGAATGATGAGAATAAATAAGTATGATTGAATACTTATGTTATCCATATTGATTCTTTGCTATGTGAACCCTAATATAGGGTAATGCTATATGAAACCCTAATACAGGGTAATGCTATGTGAAAACCTAATACAAGGTACTTCTATGTGAAACCCTGATACAAAGTGATGCTATGTGAAGTTCCAACACAGAGTAATCCTACGTGAAGCTCAAATACAGACTAATGGGTTATGAATGTAATAAGATAACCCGTGTATTGCATAGTACTGATATGTAATGGCATCATGATCACTGATCATGTAGGTATGTTGAGATGATGAGCATAGCCAGGTATGAGCTATGATGTTCTGTATACTGAAAATGTTTTATCGGCCTTATAAGCTTCATATGCTTTGTGTGGTAAGAATCATTGAACTTTGTGTACTATGTGCAAAACTTTGTGTAGCAAGATTTATAATGTCCTTGGTCAGATGACTTGAAGGTATGAAGTTATCTAATAAGTGGTAACAAGTGTTCTATGATGAGATAAAGGTTTAAATACCCAGATTCTATAATCATGATAATGAACTTGTTAAGAAGTGGAAATGTACTTCATGAGATGAGGGACTAAGATCCCAACATTGTGTGAAAAGAGTATGGCTATAGGCCATGACTCCACTATGACAATGCCAGGCATTAGATATATGATCTAATCCTGAAGAGAGTAAATGATGTGGTAATGATTCTTAGTGAATAAATGTTATACATGTTCTTCATATTCTTTAAAGGATAAGTAACATGTTGTTCTATCAAATTATAGCTATAATGCTTTTGATAAGAATAATGTTCTAATCTGTTAGACATGAAAATATCTGCTACCGAACAAATATAATCCCTATGTGCATATTTATCTTCTTAAGCTGCAATAATAATGTTTCTGGCAGAGAGTTATATCTCTCGTTGGGGCAATTTACAATTCTCTCACCCCCGTGGGAACCACATTTTTAGGTGGACGCGGACGAGGAGGCAAGAATCCTTCAGTAGGTGAAGGACAATAGCAATAGTAGCAGGAACAGCAGTGAAGTCTCAGGTGGAGACACTGGATGTTGTACCTTGTATAGATGTAGATAAAGTCATATGTGTCGTCTCTGTACTCTCAGGTCCTCAGAGTAGTAGTTAGTGCTTTCGAGATTTTGGTTCAATGCCTTGAGATTTTAAACTGTCTGTGTTTAGCTTGACAGGATAGTTAATGCTTGTAATTCTCAGAAAGAGATGATGCATGATATGTATCTTTGATCCAGAATGTAAATGTGTTATACTTTGGCTCTTGAAGAAAAAGATTTCCAATGTGTGGATCTCTTTGCAAAAAGTTTTGAATTTTTAGTGATTTTCGCTAATCCGTTGCTTGATGAACGCTTCCGCAGTAGTTAATCTTGTTTTTGCGAATCGGTCGTTACAATAGTGGTATTAGAGCTCTAGGTTCGCTGAGTCTATAGAGACATAGGACTAAGGTTGTAGAGTCTGTTCTAAGTGTCTTCCAGTTTATCTGATAATATCTTCTGCTCACATAGGAGAAGAAGAACTTGAAAATTACTGGAAAACATGAGGAACACATTGCTAAGGGCAATGTTGTTGCACCAGGAGGGGGTGCATGGGACCAGGCAAGAGGAGAACAAGTGCCTGAGAATTCCCATCTTGACCTAATCAGGATAGAGGATCCTATGTTGTGCTCTTGAAGAGCAGGTTAGGACAACAGTGATGCATAAAGAAGACTGGATATTGGTATTACAACCTAGGTTACCAATCCTCAATGCAGAAAATCTGGGCTTTGAAAGGATTCCTGAGTGACATGGTCATGATAGAACAGTGGAAATGTGGGAAAGATTATCATATGGCAAGAATGTAGACTCTGCCATAAGTTTGGACAAACAGTACATCTGTGATGGTAGTGCCCAAGGAAGGGCAATAAGCTAAGAATTAAGGTAACATCTCTATAATTTTAGAGACATTTGCCTAAATATTCTGAAACGCTAAAGTTTTTGGTGTCACCAGGGCAGTAGCCACTAAGTGAAGGCAAAAGTAGTAATATGAAATAACTAAACACTATGTGTTGAGCCAACCTAAAGTAGTAGATAATCATGATGGGTAATAGTCAAATGAAATATATTCATTCTAATACTTCGTTTCATGATTCTATGTGTTGTAGTTGTTTTTGATCTTCCTTTGACTAGTCCTATAAGGACACAAGGAAGATGAAAATCTACATTATACTCAGTGATTCCTTAAAATGTTTTATAATCTCCCTTATCTGTGTGTTGAAAGATGAAATATAGAAGTGATACCTGAAGAAAATTTAAGAATGGAGAATCCTGGGTGTATAATGATGTGAAAAGTGATGAATATGATAGCAAATAAAGTGCATACTACCTAAACTCAATACTTATATACCCTGGCCAGGTATATGATTATTGAGGATAAGGCAAGTATGAAACTCTTAGATTGTTGTCTTTTTTATTACTCTGATCAAGTAGTCATTCTGAAACAATCTAGTGAGTATAATGAAACTTATAGGGAAGAGCTATGTGAACATTCCAAACTAATAGAGAAGAGCTATGTGAACATTCTCAACTTATAGGGAAGAGCTATGTGAACATTCCCAACTAATAGAGAAGAGCTATGTGAACATTCTCAACAAAAAGCGAAGAGCTATGTGAACATTCCCAACTAATAAAGAAGAGATATGTGAACATTATCAACTTATAGGGAAGAGCTATGTGAACATTCCCAATTAATAGAGAAGAGCTATGTGAACATTCTCAACAAAAAGGGAAGAGCTATGTGAACATTCCCAACTAATAGAGAAGAGCTATGTGAACATTCTCAACAAAAAGGGAAGAGCTATGTGAACATTCCCAACGAATAGAGAAGAGCTATGTGAACATTCTCAACAAAAATGGAAGAGCTATGTGAACATTCCCAACTAATAGAGAAGAGCTATGTGAACATTCTCAACTTATAGGGAAGAGCTATGTGAACATTCCCAATTAATAGAGAAGAGCTATGTGAACATTCTCAACAAAAAGGGAAGAGCTATGTGAACATTCCCAACTAATAGAGAAGAGTTATGTGAACATTCTCAACAAAAATGGAAGAGCTATGTGAACATTCCCAACTAATAGAGAAGAGCTATGTGAACATTCCCAACTAATAGGGAAAAGCTATGTGAACATTCCCAATTACATAGAGTTTGCTAAGTGAACTTTCCTAAATGAATAAAGGATTGTTGAGTGAATTATCTCTGTTAGATATATATGTTTCTCTTTTGATAAATATTCTTGAGTAATGATTGAAGTATGTTCTTTTATGCTTCTTCCTTTCAATGATATGGACATCATATGTTAGGGGTTTATGCTCTGCATAAACAATGATAAGGTTGAACTAATGAAAGGAGCTTTGTGTGGAATCACAGAGTTCATAATATCTCCAGGATATTAAGATGATATGTGGAGACTTGAGGGCATGATTAATGAACAATATGTTCCTCCTTTTCCTGGGATTTCGAGGACGAAATCCTTGTTAGGGGTTTATAATTTGTAACATCCCTGACCTGGGTTATGTGTTAACCCTAGATGTTTTGTCTAATAAGGTTGAGTAGATGCTTAATCTTATCTTGGGAAAAGTAATTAGGGCCCATGAGAAACTTATGTTTCAATTTTGGTCCTGTTTGGACAATGTTGAAGCAATGTTTGCTTATTTTGGACTAATGTGCAAATTACCCAAGTTGAGGGGTTTATGTGCAAATTGTGCATGATAATATGTTTCTCATGTGTTGAAGCATCATGAGAGTGAATATGATGTTGAGTTATGGCTTATGGAAGCCTGAATACCAAGAAAGAGCTGATAAAGCAATGTTTGTGCATTAAAACCTAGTTTTGGAGTAATGTGCAATTTACCCAAAACCTGGGGTTCAATATGAAAATTACCACTTCAATTAGGTCCTTAATGTTTCTTGTCATCATGTAGAGCAAAGAAAATGAGAGGGGCACCTCATTTGAATTAATTTGTAGGAGAGAGAATCTTGATATTAAAATAATCAAGATGTAATCTTAAGTGAAACCCTAATTCAATTTAGGGCAAAAATGAATGTATTAATTAAAGGGCCTTCAACCACAATGTTATTGGTTGATTTTTCCTTTTCCAATATAAGGAACAAAAATATCCTAAGTAGGTGAAATTCCACTCACCTTATTATAAGGAAAAGAATTTCCACTCAAAAAGATATATTAATATTATAATGGATTAAGGTGCTTATTTTCTTTTCCCTTAATCCATGGATAATGGAAAGGAGTTAGGTGTGGATGGATATGCCCTTGCATGCAAGAAACCAATGGGGAAGTGGTGGCAACAATTTTGGAATTAAAAGACTTTAATAAAGTATCTTCTCTCTCATCAATTTCCTTATAAAAATGCCCTTTCCAAGTCAAATGAAAGGCTTTTCTCGACCCTTTTCTTTCTCTCCTTGCTTTGGCCGACCAAGGGAGCTTAGGAGGAGAAGAAAGATGAAACCCAACCTGTAGGTAAGGTTCTTGATCCATTTCTCCTTGATTTCATGGTGGAAATCGAAAATAAATTATGGATTCCTTCTTACTTTGATCTCCTCTTCAACCCTAACCAACTTTTACAATCAAAAGCTTGAGGATGAGCCTAGGGGGAGTTGCAAGAGCTTCATCCACCATTAATGGCGTGAGATTGGAGCTTTGTATCTCAATTGGAGGCGGGTTTTATAACTTAAACCCTTAAACATTGCTATTGCATCAATTCTCTATGCTTTGTTGGTTGATTTCTTCAATTTGATACACTCTTGTTTCTTTGCTGCAATTTCCATCAAGAACGGTTGCTGTTCTTGGTTGTTAGAAGGAAGAGGATGATGACATCATCCTAGATGCGTATCCAAAGAAAAGTACCAAGCCAAACGGTTTTGATAGCTATTCCAAATCGTTTTAATTTGATTGGCTATGCGGTTTCAGCAAACCGTTTAAAGGCAAACGGTTTGAAACCGTTTGGGAGCAAACGGTTTCAAGACCGTTTGAGATGGTTGACCAAGCGTTGACCGTTTGGGAATTTTGTTCCTAATTATGTAGGCTAATGACCCACCAAATTTTAGGGGTTAACTCCAAAGGAATCGTAGGTTGAAGGCCAATCAATTAGACAAATCGAATTAAATTAAATGCTGATTTTCAACCTGATTAACTTGACCTGTTTGGGAAAACGGTTTCAATACCGTTTGAGTGAGTTGAACAAGCGTTGACCATTTGGGATTCCTGTTCATAATTATGTTGTTGATGACCCTTAAAATTTGATGGATTAGCTCCCAAGGAATCGTGAGTTGAAGGCTAATCAATTAGGGAAACCTGATTGGATTAAGTGCTGATTATCAATCTGATTTAATTGAACTTTTTGGGCAAACGGTCTCAAGACCGTTTGAGTGCGTTGACCAAGGGTTTAACGTTTGGGATTACTGTTCCTAATTATGTGGTATAATGACTCACCAAATTTGAGGGATTAACTCCCAAGGAATCGTGAGTTGAAGGCTAATCAATTAGGGAAACCTAATTGGATTAAGTGCTGATTATCAATCTGATTTAATTGAACTTTTTGGGCGAACAGTCTCAAGACCATTTGAGTGCGTTGACCAAGGGTTTACCGTTTTGTATTACTGTTCCTAATTATGTGGTCTAATGACTCACCAAATTTGAGGGATTAACTCCCAAGGAATCGTGAGTTGAAGGCTATTCAATTGGGCAAACCCTAATTGAAAACAGTGCTGAAATTCCAATGAGTTAATTGGAGATTTTGGGTTGATTAGCCCAAACGGTTTCAAGACCGTTTGGGGATCACCCAAACGGTCTCAAAACCGTTTGGGGGTCACCCCAAGACCGTTTGGAGGTCTGGGGTCAAGTATAGTTGACCAATCGAAGGTCTAAAGGTACCAAATCATATTGGAATTAAGTGTTGATTTGTTGATCAACTCGATAGACCAAACCTTGATGAAATTTCACTAGAATCCAAAGGTTGGATGAGCCAAACGGTCTCAAGACCGTTTGGAGCTCATCCAAACGGTCTCAAGACCGTTTGGTAGTCAACCAAGACCGTTTGGAGGTCTAGGGTTGAGTATGGTTAGGTGTTTGAAGGTCTAAAGGTACCAAGCTGATATACAATGCAATGCTGATTTGGTGATCAATCCCATGATCCAAACCTTAATTGGATGGCTTGGATTTGAGTGATTTGATGGTAAAACGGTCTCAAGACCGTTTGGAGGTCATCCAAACGACCTCAAGACCGTTTGGGGTCAGGTCATACCCAATTTGAATGATGGTTCAATAGTTTCAATGTAACCAATCTTGCATTGATTAGTGTTGATGAATCATCGATTCCAAACCCTAATTCAATTGAACCAAAACCTAATTGATGACCAATTGAGGGTCAATTGAGGGTCAAATCAGTTGAAGTTTGAACTATTTAACTCAATTGAAGTATGAGTATATGTCTAATTGATGATTGATTCCATGAATTCAATGATTGAAGGAATCAACATTGGAAACCCTAAATTCAATTGGATACTTATGTAATGGAGGTCCAATGTGATTGAATCTCTTGAGAATTAAGATGATGAATGTTCTATTGATCCAATGATGATTAGTAATAATAATCAATGAAGGTACAAAGGTTGAAACCGTAATAGTACCTAAGTGATTAAGTGCCAATTAAGGGATGAATCCCTAATTGCTTATAGGACCAAAGACTTGGTACACTATGTTAATCATAGTTATAGGCTTTTGAATGAAGGGTTGATGTGACCTAATCAAGTTGAAAGGATGAAATAATAGAATTCATATATGAATATGATTCATGAGGTGAATTCATGTAGCACGACCGTGGTGGCTTTCCTTTGCACGACCGTTCTTGGTTGTACGGCCATGGTACTCTATGCTTGACTTAGAGTTGTTTTGAAAAGGACCTAACATGGTCTCTTTGTTAATTCCTGACTTAAGGATGAATCCATAGTATTGGCAATGGTTGTATATTCCAAGTGAGTGACTAATGATCACTACTTTACATGATGAATGTGATGAACTGGTGCATAAAGTATTAGGATGGGGAATACCCTAATACAAGCTAAGTGTATAAACTCAAGAAAGATAAGGTGTTGAGGGAAGTGATATATCATGATATGATAGATATCACATCCAACACCCCAATACTAGTATACCTTGATGAGTTATAAGTCCAGGATAATTGGATGAATGACACATGAGATGTGTCATGTCAATGGTTACATTGTAGTGTAATGCACTCTGTTGAATGTAGGCTAACATGCCTTATGAAAAGGTTAGTTCAAACCTATAAACTATGATGTGATCATATTCTGATAAAGATGAGAGAGAAACTCATGATGTGTGTTGATAATTCATTCAATGATGAATGATGAGAATAAATTAGTATGATTGAATACTTATGTTATCCATATTGATTCTTTGCTATGTAAACCCTAATATAGGGTAATGCTATATGAAACCCTAATATAGGGTAATGCTATGTGAAAACCTAATACAAGGTACTTCTATGTGAAACCCTGATACAAAGTGATGCTATGTGAAGTTCCAACACAGAGTAATCCTACGTGAAGCTCAAATACATACTAATGGGTTATGAATGTAATAAGATAACCCTTGTATTGCATAGTACTAATATGTAATGGCATCATGATCACTGATCATGTAGGTATGTTGAGATGATGAGCATAGCCAGGTATGAGCTATGATGTTCTGTATACTGAAAATGTTTTATCGACCTTATAAGCTTCATATGCTTTGTGTGGCAAGAATCATTGAACTTTGTGTACTATGTGCAATACTTTGTGTAGCAAGATTTATAATGTCCTTGGTCAGATGACCTGAAGGTATGAAGTTATCTAATAAGTGGTAAAAAGTGTTCTATGATGAGATAAAGGTTTAAATACCCATATTCTATAATCATGATAATGAACTTGTTAAGAAGTGGAAATGTACTTCATGAGATATGGGACTAAGATCCCAACACTGTGTGAAAAGAGTATGGCTACAGGCCATGACTCCACTATGACAATGCCAGGCATTAGATATATGATCTAAGCCTGAAGAGAGTAAATGATGTGGTAATGATTCTTAGTGAATAAATGTTATACATGTTCTTCATATTCTTTAAAGGATAAGTAACATGTTGTTCTATCAAATTATAGCTATAATGCTTTTGATAAGAATAATGTTCTAATCTGTTAAACATATAAATATCTGCTACCAAACAAATATAATTCCTATGTGCATATTTATCTTCTTAAGCTGCAATAATAATGTTTCTGGCAGAGAGTTATATCTCTCCCTGGGGCAATTTACAATTGTCTCACCCCCGTGGGAACCACATTTTTAGGTGGACATGGACGAGGAGGCAAGAATCCTTCAGTAGGTGAAGGACAATAGCAACAGTAGCAGGAACACCAGTGAAGTCTCAGGTGGTGACACTGGATGTTGTACCTTGTATAGATGTAGATAAAGTCCTATGTGTCGTCTCTGTACTCTCAGGTCCTCGGAGTAGTAGTTAGTGCTTTTGAGATTTTGGCTCAATGCCTCGAGATTTTAAACTGTCTGTGTTTAGCTTGATAGGATAGTTAATGCTTGTAATTCTCAGAAAGAGATGATGCATGATATGTATCTTTGATCCAGAATGTAAATGTGTTATACTTTGGCTCTTGAAGAAAAAGATTTCCAATGTGTGGATCTCTTTGCAAAAAGTTTTAAATTTTTAGTGATTTTCGCTAATCCATTGCTTGATGAACGCTTCCGCAGTAGTTAATCTTGTTTTCGCGAATCGGTCGTTACAAGGCTTAACCTACAACTATGCTAATAATCATGCCAACATAAATACTTGCAATTGTATGTTCATCTGGAAAAGTGACACTAACATGTCCCACTTGTGACACGCCATGCAGTGTAATTGTGCCTTGTCTCCAGACGGTGACGAAGATGACTTCCTACTTAGGACATCATCTACCACATTTGCCTTCCCTGGATGTTAGTCTATTGTGCACTCATAGTCTTTGATCAACTCCATCAATCTTCTCTACCTCATGTTCAAGTCTTGCTTTGTGAAGATATATTGAAGACTCTTGTGGTCTATGAAGATCAGACACTTCTTCCCATACAGATAGTGCCTCCAAATCTTCAGGGCAAGAACTACAACTACTAACTTCAGTTCTTGATTTGGGTAGTTCTCTTCATGTTTCTTAAGTTGTCCCGAAGCAAAATAAATCACATTCTTGGTCTGCATCGGCACACATCCCAAGCCATTCTTTGAAGTTTCATAGAAAATGATGTATCTTTTCCCTTGCTCTAGTAGCTCTAACACTGGAGCACTTATCAACTTCTCCTTTAGCAATTGAAAAGAACTATAGAACTTGTCATTCCAAACAAAAGGATCACCCTTCCTAGTCAACTTAGCCAAAGGTAACGCTACAACACTAAAATTCTTAATGAACCTCTTGTAGTATCCTACTAGACCTATGAAGCTTTGAACCTCAGTCAATGTCTTGGGATGCTCCCACTCCACCACAAAATCCACCTTTTTAGGGTCTACACAAACACCCTTTGTAAATATGACATGACCAAGAAAAGTCACCTCAGTCAACAAACTCACACTTATTGAACTTGACATATAGTCAGTGCTGCCTCAACAGCTCTAATGCTTGGTGAAGATGATACTCATGTTGTTGACTGTCTCTGTAGTATATCAAGATATCATCTATAAACACCATCACAAATCGATTAATATATGATTTGAACACCATGTTTATCAAGTCCATAAAAGTTGTTGGTGCATTGGTTAGCCCAAATGGCATAACCACAAACTCATAATGACCATACCTAGTCCTAAAAGCAGTCTTAGGTGTGCCATCTACCTTGATCCCCAACTGGTTATATAATAGCCTCAAATATATCTTGAAGAACATTATAGCACCTCTCAATTGGTCAAACAAATGATCAATCCTCGACAATGGGCACTTGTTCTTCACTATGACCTTGTTCAACTATCGGTAATCTATGCAAAGCCTCATAGAACCATCCTTCTTCTTCACAAACAACATTGGATCACCCCAAGGTGAAGTGCTTGATCATATTAAACCCTTCTCTACCAGATCATGCAACTATTTCTTTAACTCCTACATCTCATCTGGTGCCATCCTATAAGGTGTCTGAGCTATGGGTTGTGTTCCAAGGGATAGATTGATCTCAAAATTAATCTCCCTAGGAGGTGGAACATTAGGAAACTCATTTAGAAAAATGTCCTCAAACTCACACACCCTTGGTACCTCCTGGATACTAGGACTCCTCACTTTGGTACCCACAACATGGGCTAAGAAAGCCTCACACCCTTATCTCATTAACTTCTCTGCTATCGTTGGTGACACCAAACATGTAGGAAATATCTTCCTATTTCCTTGGAAAGTCCAAGAAACATTCCCCTAATAGAATGTCGCAACCTTAGAACTATAGTCCAAAACAACCTTGTACTTCTCCAAGGTATCCATCCCTAGGATCACATCGAATACATGCATGTCAAGTGGCATGAGATCCATTTGAATGTCGCATATCAACCTAGAAAGAACACAATATGGACACACCTCCCATAGCACAGTGGAACCAACTAAAGGGGTTTCTAGTAAAAGGCTATCAGAGCTACTACAAACAGGCAGATAACAACTACTTATCACCTCTCTTGTAACAAATGAGTGTGTCACCCTCGGGTCAACCAAAATAGATACGAAAGAAGAAGTAGATAATTCAGAATGAAAAAGTTCTGTATGACTTGTCACAACTCATCGGTTGACCACACCCTCTGGATGACTCATAGCATAGAATCTATCTATCGTTTGTTGTCGTCCTTGTCATCTACTAGTTGTTCATGATGACCATGCCTGTGATGCTTGACCACGTCCTCTACCACCATAGTTGTTGTATTGTTGTTGTTACAAGTCCTACTTACTTTGCCTCAACTTCTGTGTCACTTCCTCACCTTCATAGGGCAAGACCACCTCACATGCCCAACTTGCTCACCCTTGAAACATGTTTTGGAGTCATATTGTGGCCTAGATGGCCATATCACTGACACTGACATTGAATTGTTTGCCCATGCTGGTGGAAAGTTGCAACCTCTCCTTTACTAAGGGACCACTGTGACAGTACTCATGATCTCGACTTAGAAAAAGTCAACCCCTACTATGACTGCTAATATTATGGCGATGAGAACCTTGGCTTCTTAAAGCTACTAAATTGTCATTGGAACTAGGTTGGTCTCTTCCTAGCGTTGGCATCATGCTTCACGATAGCGGACCTCTCAATCCTCCTTATGGACTCCACAAAGGTAGAGAACTTCTCTTGGTTCTCTAAAGCTAATTCTATTGTATACAAATCAGAACTCAGACCCTTCTCAAACCTCTGGATCCTCTCCTTCTCCTTAGTTGCTATATGAGGACAAAACCTCAACAGTTCCATAAACCTCACCTCATAGTCGTTGATAGATAGTGACCCTTAGTGCAACCTTGAACTGATTTGTCTTCTCATCCAGGTATGTCTCAGGGAAGTAGTGGCTCACAAACTCTTGCTAAAACTCCTCCCAACTCACAACAACTCCTGGTCTCTTACCTTCCTAATGGCCCACCAATGGCCAGCACTGCCCTTCCAAAGGTAAACTGCATGCTTCACCTTATCCTCATTTGGAATGTTTAGGATCTTAAATGCCTTCTCAAACTCATTTAATCTCATATAGATGCCTATTGTGTCTTCTTTACCCGCATACTCAGTGGCTCCCACATGCTTCAACCTCTTAAAGATCTTCCATGAACCTCGAGATTCTGCATTTGGGGATGGGTGCCCTAGGTTGAGATGTGAGCGCCCTATCTGCTAAGTGTGTAATCGTTGCCATGAGATGTCTAAACATGGACTGGAAGGCTGAATTAGCCATGGTTGTAGGGTCAAATGGAGGCATTGTAGGTTGTTCTGGCCTTGTCTCAAGTACTCAACCATCTAGTATCGACCGCCTTTTGCCACCTCTTGGTGCTACGAGGATACACCAGCATGCTCTTCATGTTCTCCAAACATATCTGCATAAGCATAAGTTGTGATCAGATATGTTGGATTACGTAAGGATAGACACAAATCCTGAGTCCTATATCATGTAGACTAAATGAACCCTAAGCTCTGATACCAACCAAATGATGGCACCCCGCCACACTAAATGAGATTCCTCAAAACCAAAAATGTGATTTATCACTAATTAACTACATAGAAAGATAAGGGGATAATTAAAACCAAATTAAACATCTCAAACATGTCTAGTAACATTTACAAATAAGTCCAACATCCTATATAAAAGCACATACAATATTAGGTATTTAGACAATGTCTAGTGGAATTAGCCACAACCTATACACAAAAGCGTTATCCACATATACAAGCCATATATAACATTAGAAAATTGTCAAAAACTTGATTCAATACATATCTCCAACATCCCCTGCCTAGACCTAAGAGTACATGGATGACTCTAGGACACACTAAACTAGGGTTGAGCATTGGACTGGGGCAGCTCGACCCAGCCCGCTACCCAGTCAATAAAACTCGACCCGAATCCGGCCCTGAAGATATAAATGGGTAGGTTAGGTTTGCATTTCAGGCCCATTTTATACTTTGGGCCGGGCCGGGCCAATACAAACCCATATTCGAAAGCCCAAGTCTCAGCCCGCATTATCACTTCCTAACAACATATAATATTTATTTATATATAGTTTCCATTTGAATTTTTTTACTGTAGGAACATGATCCATCCAATGGTTGACCTTAATCAACTAGTTGCCCTAAACACACGGGCACTTCACTCCCTATTGTAAGAGTCACAGCTTGCAGTTCGTGGTTGTGGGGCCTTACCCTAGACGTGATCTAGTGAAAAATCATTCTCCTTTGATGCAACAATGAAAGCGCAGTGGAGCAGTGGCTCCAGCCTCCAGGTCAACGTGTTCTACACCAAACTCCAGTTCCAGCCAAAACTTCATAGGCTCCACTCTCCCTCATCGAAAGAATCGCAAAGGTGCATATCGGTTCCCCCAAATCTCTGTGGCTTGATCCCTAGCTCCTTGGTGACTCCAACTCATTATTGTCACCTGTCGACTCTAGCTTGCTAATTGCTTATGGGATTGTAGCCTCACGGCCTTGCCCCTGCTACCTAGTGGAGTGTTGATCGTTGTTGTTCTGCTGATCTTTCACATTGTGAGCAAAGGAGGTGCCATGTTGGCTGCACTTTCTTGTGAGGTATTAGTATGACTGTAGAATCCCCACCTTGCTCTTTCTCTATGGTCAGTGTCTATGTGGCTGTTCCCCCTTCTCTTTCCCTGATTTCCAACAACCCCTACTTGTTCCCAGGCACGCTGTCTAGTGTCTAGTACATACACCATTAACAATCCTAACTATATTTTGTCAATGTTGTCTATGTTCCAAAGAATCATATTCTTCAACTAATTAAATAACATTTTGTTAATATTTTCATACTGTATTTTTGTATTTTGGTGTGTAAGGGAAAGGAGTCTCTTATATATCAAACAGGATCATCTGAGGATTGTTTCTAAACATTATTTTATTTGTTATAATAATCAATGGTGTTATATGCTTAGATATTTCTTGTTGGTTGAATACCAAGTTAATCTTGAATATAATTTATGTTTGTATAGATGTCTGATGCAAACAATGAGACTTTAGACAATATTGAACAACAAAAAGTTCATGTAATGCAAGAAGAACCACTTGTTGAGAATAATGAACCTCCTGGACCTGATAAAAATCATAAAAGGAAAAAAGAACATCTGATGTTTGGAATCATTTTCTAGTCATTACAGACAAGGATGGAATAGAAGTATATATGTAACTACTACAAGAAACATTTGACATGTAATTCTATTAATGGGATAAGCCATTTGAGTCATTACTTAGAGAGAACATGCCCATATTATAAGAAATCAAATAAGTCTCAACCGTTGTTACATTTGAACAATTCTAATAATTGAAGCACAATCAGTAGTTGGAAATTCTATCCTGAGAGGAGTAGGAATGATTTGACAAAGTACTTTGTGGCAAATGAGGTCCCTTTTGGGAAAATGGAGCAACATTTCTTTTGAACTTTGTTGTTTAATTTGCAACCTAAATTTAGACATGTTTCTCATTTTACTGTTAGGAGAGATTGTGGGAAATTGTATGAAAATGAAAGGACAACACTCAGGGAGACTTTAAGGAAATGTTCTAGAAGGATTTCCATCACAATAGATATGTGGACATCGATACACAGTAGGGTATGTCTATCACTATTCACTACATAGACAATGATTGG
This sequence comes from Alisma plantago-aquatica, assembly GCA_963693085.1. NCBI lineage: Eukaryota > Viridiplantae > Streptophyta > Magnoliopsida > Alismatales > Alismataceae > Alisma > Alisma plantago-aquatica. The sequence goes on from OY856409.1 coordinate 547,496,377, forward strand.
AAGTTGTGCTAAGAAAATATTTTCATTTTTTGTACAATCATCTCGTCACACTAGTGAGAAAAATGTTGATATGATAATCAATCATTTTCATGACTGGAATGCCGAGAATTTATGTGCTATAATTGTAGACAATGCCTCTTTAAATGATGTAGTTGTTAGGAATTCAGTGAACCATTTTTTTTGTGAAGGGGTGCTAATGATGACCCTTGGCTAAGGGCCATCCAGTCAAAAAGAAGTTGTCTTTGGTATTGGGTGGGAACATAGCACTCGCGTAGCTTAGGTCTTCATGTCATCCCAAAAGAGGATGGGAGGTTGACCAGTATCGTGCATGCCGTACTAAACACCTTGCAAATATCACTTGGCTGACCCTTTGAGTTTCATCTTAGAAAACCTAATATGTTGAGTGTTGTTCATGTCATACCAGTCAAAATAATTTTCCAAACTAGCAATTTAGTCGAGAAAAGCGTTGGGATCAAGTTTACCATCAAAAGCGGGGGCATCTATTTTAACTCATGGAGTGATATCATTGTGATGTGTTGGATGAGGTCCCATGTGATATTAACCATATGGGTTTTGGGGTAAAATATGTCCACGCATGGGGTTATGAAAAAGTCATGGCCAGGGGATCGAGGCTAAGGTGCCATGGGAGGATGCAGGCCTTGTGGCAGAGCCCATGGTTGGTGATGAGGTGCAGGAGCACAAGAAGCACGTGGAGGGGGATGTGGCGGTGGTGCATAGTGTTCTTGTGGGGCAGCGGTTTGGGGTGTGTGATGATAGGGTGGTTGATAGAGGTGTGGTTCCACATATGGGTGTTGTGAGTAAAGATTAGGTTCGACAAAAGGATCAACTTCTCCATAGGGAAGGTAGGCAGGGGGCTCATGGAGTTGTGATGGGCAGAACTGTAGAGGAGTAGGGTTCAGGGGGCTTTGTGGTGCATTTCCAAGATTTGGTGGCATCCCATACCCCATAAAAGGTGTTGAGTTATGACTATCCTGTAGTGTATGGGTTTGGAGAATAGTGCGAAGCTCAACCATGATGGAATCAATTGACTGACGTAGAGTCTCAAGGGTAAATAGGGGTTGGGAAGACGTAGGGGCTGCTTCCAAGGTGGGTTCTAAAACTAGGCTAGTATACCTACAACTAGACATTATGATTTGAAGAAAAAAAAAGTGAAAAATTATTGCAGGCAAATGAAAACTTAGTTTTATAATGGACAATGCAAAAAAAATCAAGAAAACAATGTCGATAGATATATGATAGAAAATTCGTGCACTGAATAAGGGAAAGTCTTTCGAAAATTAGGACTTGGCAAATTTTCAGTGGAAGAATCAAAACTCTATGGACCCATTTCTGAATGTACTAAAATTGTAGAAGATAAGCAAAACATAGTAAATAATGAAAAGAACTTGCCCAAAGTGATGACAATTGTTTGCTTCCTTGCTTTTGATATGGATGGAAAGAATTATCTCAAGAGGAAGTAACATATATGTGCCCTGAACCTACATGGATCCAACTCCATGGTGAGTTGGCTAGGGGTTGCATGGGGCCAACGACCCCATGCTTGGGGGTTCAGGGGAGTCCCCAAATTTGTTTTTTAGGGGGTTCCCTAATAGTAGCCTGGGGCCAGTTGTCAACGGAGTAGTGGATAGCAGCAGGCAGTAGTGGTGGTAGTAGATGACAATAGTGGTGTAGCAATAGGAAGCAACAGTGGAAGGCAGTGATAGCGGTGGCAGCAATATGTAGCAATAATAGATAGAAAGCAGTGGCTGGTGGATGATGGCGGCAACCACAGATAGAAGCGGAGGTTGTAGAGAGAAGTTGTGGCTGCAACAGCGTACATCGATAGAGGTGGTAGCAGTGGACAATGGTGGTGGCAGGAACAAGGGGGCGGCGGCATGTGTGGTTGGAGATGGCAGCAGATGATAGTGATGGGTTGGGACGGGGTAGTGGAGAACAACACCATCGGATTTAGTGGAGAATAGAGGTTCGGCAGGACCTAATCCTAATGCTTTTAGGGTTAGGCTATGATACTTAATGCCTATCTACAGAATTAAAGAAGAAATATGTCTAAAGACTAAAAGGGAATAATTCACATTTGTCAATTGTGTATCTACTTAGATGTAGATAGATCCTTTATATAGGCTTCTAAAAGAAAGACTAAATGGGTGGTATACAATGTGGGACTAAACTATTTGACTTTACAAGAGCCCAAAAATGAGAAAAAGGACATAACAAAATAAAGCATGCTAATAAAGCCTAACTAAAAACACTGAGATGCCTACGCTAATAAATGTGTAAAGGTGGGGCCTATCCTACATCATTTCAAACTTTTCCAACCATTTTTTCAGTTTAATTAGCCCATCCTGAACAATAAGATTTAGAACATGTTCCCAACAACGCACGTGAAACAAATTTCCATCAAGTTGCATGTATCAAAATCACCTCAACCAACACATAATAAAATTGAATACAAGAATTTAGGGTTTAAGAAAGAAAGTAATCTACATGATAATACTAAAAAGTCTTGAACCTTAGATCATGATAACCTCATCTAGCATATTAGTAATAAGTTTAGGGATCAAAATAGTAGCATGCAAGCAATATTATGGTGCAAGTAATAGAAGAAGGTAGAGAGTTATATAACCTACCTTAAGGAGAGATCTAAGCTCATTTTGTGCATTAATTACACCCTGACATTAAATGAGAAATGGAGTTACAATTGTATGAATCCTTGGATGATGCTTTTCACCATGCCCAAAAGGTAGAGAGTTACCTTCAGTCCACTTCTTGTGGTCCTTCCCTTTATGGTTTTGGACAACATACTCACTCAACCAATAATCCTTCTATTACCCCAAACTGCTCTGCCTATTCCCTTCCCCAACCTCCTCCCTAGAGCTCTTCAGTCCCTTCCTCCATTAAAGGCAAGGAGGTAGTCACAACTCCAATTCAGCCTCCTTCGCGAGACCGTGAATGGTTTCATCATCACATAACGATCGACCTAGATTCCCAATGCACTCGTCGTGCTATTTTTGCATCCTCTGATTCTCCTGATACCACCACTGTGGATAACATTGAATATGAAGATGTTTTTCCTGACTCTGAACCTTTTGATGATGATGTTGATTACAAGTTTACAACTATGATTATGATCCATCATATCTCCAAGTGATGGGTTTTTTAGCTTCCCCTTCAGATGGGGATGAATGGAAACGCACCACCCCTTACATACCTTCTTCAAACAAACTGGTAAGAGTTATAAACTACTCATTGATGGTGGAAGTTCTGGGAACATCATTTCACCCCATGGATTGAAGTGCATGGACTTGCACCCAGAGCCCCATCCTTAACCACATAAAGTCAATTGGGTGAACCAAATTAGCTTACCCATCACCCAACGATGCCTTGTCCCCATTCACTCTAGGTGCCTATTCATACCACATTAGGTGTGATTTTTTTCCTATGGATATTGGCAACATCATTCTTGGTCGTCCTTGGATTTATGACTTAGATGCCCACAATGAGGGACGTTCCAATGTTTATACCTTCAGGCACAAGGGCAAACACATACATTTAGCACCTACTCAATTCATCTCTCCTGTAAAAAAGAGTTCCCCACCAGACCCCCAGACCTCCAAATCCAAGCACTCATTACTTCTTGTCACCCGAAGATAGTTGCAAGAATCCAATCGTGAATCGGGATGCATGCATGTCCTATATATCAAAGAATCCACTCCTATTTATGATTTCTAGCCCCAGCCACCAGAATCTATCTCCCTTCTCAATGAGTTCAAAGACATGACACACACAGACCTTCCTGATGAGCTTCCCCTTTGTGTGATATTCAGCATGAGATTGATTTGATTCCAGGGTCTTCACTACCTAACTGACCTCATTACTATGTGAACCCGACTGAGCATGCTAAATGGAATTTCTAGGTTGATGCTTTCCTCCTCAATGGATTCATTCCAGAGAGCAAGAGTCCATGTGTGGTTCTTTCTCTCCTTGCCCCTAAGAAGGATGGTACCTAGAGAATGTGCTTAAATTATCGACCCATCAATAAGATCATTGTAAAATATCATTTCCCTATACCACACCTTGATGACATGCTTGATCTGTTATGGGATCTTACAATTTATCTAAGATTGATATACATAGAAGTTATCACCAGATATGTGCTAAGGAGTCTCATGGATGGAAGACTACCTTCAAAACCCCAAACAAGTTATATGAGTGGCTAGTCATGCCTTTTGGCCTATCCAATGCACTTAGCACCTTCATGTGAGTCATGAACCATGTGTTATGGCCATTCAATGGGAAAAATTTAGTGGTATACTTTTATTACATTCTAATTTTTAGTAAGACCAAGGACCAACACCTAAATCATCTCCGACTTATCTTTGACACACTTCGAACTGAGAAACTGTATGTCAATCTAAAGAAGTCCTTGTTTCCTTCAAGATAAAGTCATATTCCTTGGCTACTTTGTATCCTCTACTAGAATTGAGGCTGACCCGACCAAAGTCAAAGCCATCACCGATTGGCCCCAACCCACTTCGATTTCTAAGCTTCATATCTTTCATGGGTTAGCTTCTTTTTATTGTCATTTTATTAGAGGATTTAGCACCATTGTAGCTCTTCTTACTGAATTAATGAAGTGTGAAAATTTTGAGTGGATGTCATCTACAAGACGTGCTTTTGAGGCTGTCAGAACTAAGTTGACCAAAGCCCCATTTCTTTGCCTTCCTAATTCCTCACTTCCATTTGAAGTATCTTGTGGCGCTTCCAGTGTTACCGTTGGAGGTGTTCTTAGTCAAGACGGTCAACCTATTGCCTTTTTCAGTGAGAAACTCAATGACACATAGCATAAATATTCCACTTACAGTAAAGAATTCTACATTGTTGTGTGATCCATGTGTCATTGGAGGCACTACCTTCTCCATTAGGAATTCATCCTTTGGTCTGACCATCAGGCCCTTTGGTTTCTAAATCCCAGAAGAATTTAAGTGTGTGTAAGTGGTGTGAGTTTCTTCAGGAGCACACTTTTGTTCTCAGACATCGTTCAGGTGTTGAGAATAAGGCAGCACACACTCTTAGACTTTGCTTGACCACCCTATAGTTTATGAGTGTTGAAGTTGTGGGCTTCGACTGTCTAAAAGAGCAAGAGCAATATTCCACCTGTCATGACTTCACGACTATTCATTCCGATCTTCTCAGTATTACACATGGCCATGCTTTTGATTTTATTCTATGAGATGGATTTCTTTTTTGTGGAACATAGTTATGTATCCCTTCTACTTCAGTTTAAGATTTTCTCATTTGGGAATTACATGTCGGTGGCCTCACTGGCCATTTTGGTAGAAATAAGACAACCGTTCTAGACACAGACAGATTTTATTAGACTTCCTTATGACGTGATGTAGATTGCATAGTGTCTCAGTTTTGTACTTGTCAATTGACCAAAACTAAAAGACAAAATATGGGTCTATACACTCCCCTCCCCATTCCCCATGAGCCTTGGAAGGACCTAAGTATGGATTTTATTTTAGGTCTTCCCTCCACTTCTCGTGGCCATGATTCTATGTCTGTGGTTGTTGATCATTTTTTAAAGATGGCCCACTTCATTGCTTGTAGTAAGACTTCTGACACCTCGCATATCACCTGCCTTTTCTTTAATGAGGTATTCAAGCTGCATGGAGTCCCCACAACCATAGTCTCTGACTGTGATGTTAAGTTTGTTAGCTACTTTTGGAAGACCTTATGGAAAATCTTTGGTACCAACCTCAAATTCTCTTCTGCCTTTAACCCTCAAACTGATGGTCAAACTGAGGTGGTCAACAAGAATTTGGATAACCTCCTGCAATGTCTTGTTGGTGGGTGTTTAGGTAGTTGGGACTTATTGCTACCTACTGCTGAATTTTCTTACAATAGTTCTGTCAATCGGTCCACAGGAAAGAGTCTGTTTGAAATTGTTAATGGATACAAACCTCGCCAACTTATAGATGTTTTACCTCTGTCCACTAATGGCCATACTTCCCACATTATTGAGACTTTTTCCCAACACATTCATGATTTGCATGCTGAGATCTTTGAAAATTTACTTTGTCTTATGAAAATTATAAGCTTTTTGAAGATGCACATTGTAGGTTTCAAGAATTTAATGTAGGAGATTATGTGTTAGTATGTGTGCATCCTGAATGCTACCCCAAAAATTCCTTCAAGAAGTTTCATGGCAAAGCATCGGGACCATTCCAAATACTTATTCGATAGGGACCCAATGCCTATGTACTGGATTTGGCAACAGGTTGGAGCATTAGTGCAGTATTCAATATGGAGGATATTTCTACTTATCTTGGTACATTTGAGCCCCTTTTCCACCACTAGCAGCAACTTCTTTAGATTGTCACTGTGCTCCACCATCTTCAGTAGCATTACCACCTCTACCTCGACTTCCTCAACAGCCACCTGAATGCATCGACGCTATCTTGGATGACCAGACTATCCTCACCAGCCAGGGCACCATACATCAATTCTTGGTTTGTTGGAGAGGTCGTTCTTCAGAGGATGCCACCTAGATTACTGAAGAGGAGTTTCATAGCATTGATGCAGATGTTCTTAAGCTCTACCTCAGTACTATTTTGCAGCCGAGGGGAGTTGATGTAGGACAGGCCCCACCTTTACTCACTTATGAGCGTAGGCATCACCATGTTATTAGTTAGGCTTTATTAGCATGATTTATTTTATTATGTCCTTTTTTATTATTTGGGCTCTGGTAAAGTCAAGTGGTTTAGTCCCACATTGGATACCGTCCATTTAGTCTTTCTTTTAGAAGCCTATATAAAATCTCTATCTGCGTCCATGTAGAGATACATTTGATGAATGAGAATTATTCCCTTTTATTCTTTATCCATTTCTTCTTTAATTTCGTAGATAGGCATTAATAATTTGGTGAAGCGTGTGAAATATTCACCTAAGAGCATGGAACAGGATTTTGACTTAGAGTCGACTTCAATAGGTGTGGACATGGAAGTTTATGGAAATGTTGAAGAAATGTCAAGGATTTTTGCAACCAAACTTCGATGCAATTCGACAAAAATTAAGCTAAAAATGGTCATTTTGTTATGATAATCAATAGATTTCATCAAATCTAGCTAAAAACACAATATATGTTTACATATAGCCATCCATATAGGTTTACATATGTAGATAAATACATGATTACATACAATTGTGTTCAAACTATAGAGTTCTGCCATATATAAAGTTTGTGACAATAAACAAACTACACAAAAATGGTGTAAATCTATGGTAGATTTAGCAGAGAGGGGGTCGGTCTATTACTATTAGCATTGAATAGTAAAAAATAACATAAAAATCATTTTACCTCAAGCTCAAACACTTTTTCCCCCTCACAGAGCAAACTCCGCAAAATACCAGCAGAATGTCGCCAACTTCGACGACTTTGAAAAATGTTGAGGACATTGTGGAATTTTTTAGTGGACTTGGGCCAACTTCGTCGACATATGGGGAAATATTGACAACTTCAACGAAATGTCGAGGATATTGTGGAATGAGGATGCTTACGTGGATTTGACGTTGCTAGTTGTCAACATTGAAAATATCGACAAAATTTAGTTCCATGCCTAGGAGGCTACTAGAATTTTGAGAAGTAGCAAAGATGGAACACATAGGTAGTAAAAAGGGGCTACTGCTAGATGTTACTACTAGATGGAAATCTACTTTCATGATGTTAAAATCTACTCTTCTTTATCAGAGTGTCTTTACTAGATTGAATGCGTGAAATTGTAGTGATTATGATGTTCCAAGTATTTCTAAATGGAAACATATTGAATACATATGTGGGATTCTTGAGGTTTTTCATAATGCCACAATATCTTCTCTAGACATTTATATTCCACTACAAATCTACTTTTTGAAAATATATATGAGATTCAAAATGAATTGATAAATCTGAAATAATGAGGATGATCATATTAGGAATATGGCCATGAGATGCATTCCAAATTTGATAAGTATTAGAGAGATAAGTATACTTTGTTGCCTTTGAAAACTACCACTTTCTTAGATCCTCATTGCAAGTTGGAGTATCTTCATTTCTATTATAGTAATCTATATCTAGAAGTTGGTTTAGAATATTATATCTCAAGCAGTGAGGACACAATTTGTGCTCTTTTCTCTAAATTTACATTATTATATCAAGAGTCTCAACAACCTATTGGAGTCTCTACATCTCAAGTGGTGATCGACAATGTAATCTGTCCTTGCACGAGGAAAGGCAACATAAGACAATTTTTTTTGAAAGAGAAGAAGGAGAAAGAAAAGTGCAATGTGGATTCTGAAATTCTAAAATTCAGTGATATCTGGATGAAAACATTGTTGATTATGAATAGGATGATGATATATTTGATATTTTGAGATGGTGGCAAGAAAATTCAAACAAGTACAAGATTCTATCTAGGAAGGCACAAGACTTTTTGGCTATTCCTATCTCTATAGTAGAATCGAATAGTGCGTTTAGCATTTGAGGTAGAGTGCTCGATCAATACCACAGTAGATTGGATTCAGACATATTTGAAGCCTTTATTTGAACCCAAGATAGGCTTCATGGGGAGAATGCAAGTGAGTCAGATGACAGCCATTTTGAACCTAGTGAGTAAACTATCACTAGTTCTTTTGCATAGCCTTTTATTCATGGTATATCTAAACTTTTTAAACAATATTTCACAAAAATCTCCCAATATGGATGAAGTCTGAGCTTGACTTGACTTTTGGAAAATGAGAGTAAGTTCAACATATATTTAACTCTACTTTTTCTATGTTATGTACTATATTTCTGTATGATTTTGGATTCTTAATCAAGTATTTTGATGCAGGAAATGAATCAAGTGAACATAGGATGAACATTTGAGCCAGACCTAAGCTTGGATAATTCTCAAGAGTTTATGTTTTCTATAAACATTTTGTAACTGACTCTAATGTCATTATGTGATACAACCTTAATTATGATTTGGTTGTAGACTGTTTTAATTCTTATTTAATTAGCTTATGAACCTACATGTGGATGTGATTTTGTTTGAACATGGATTTATAAGCAAATAGTAGCAGTCAACTGGCGGCTTTTTTGTTATACTTTCTGTCATATAGTAGCAAATTCATTTTTTTATGGTTCATGGATTTATAATGTATATCACATCTGCAGTTCTCTCTCTTTTTTATTTCTGTTTACTACGTTTTATGTCCATATGGAAGCAGTAGTAGTGCAATTTACTAGCTGCTAGCCTGCTAGTTTATTGTTGAATTTAGTTCAGTTTTTATTTGTCGATGTTGATCTTTCTTTCATAGTGTCTTACTCTCTGAATGCTTACATAAACAGTGATGAACTACTACATAATACTGATGAGAACATATCTAATGTTAATGGTGATGTGTCGTGTGTTAATGGTGATGCGTGTGATGTGTTAATGATGATGTTTGTGATGAGAAAAGCACATGTGAATGATAAACTTTTTTTTATTACTAGCACGTGTTTGTATTGTAATGATTTTGAAAAGAAAGTAGTACACAAGATCGCACCAACATAGGAAATAATAGTTTTCTTAATCATGTTGTCCATGTCTATATTTAGTTGAGATCAAATGCAATTCTTGGTTGCTATTTGCTTGCTTGAAATGCATTCATATTCCAGATTTTACAGAATACGTAATGGTAATATACAAGATAATAACATGTAGGGTAGTAAGAGGTACTTTTTGAATATGATCTAAATAGGTGTTGGTTGTAACTATTGTAGACTGGACTTATCGTGCAAAGTAGGTCGGCTCAAGCCTGGCCCTAATCCCATATTTCTAAGGCGGGCCGGATACGGGACTATTTTATAAAAACTTTTCTGGGTTCAAACCCAGCTCGTAACCCATTTTTAAATATAGATCTGGGTTTGGGCCCATCAAAACCCAGGGTGACCCGGCCTGACGCTCACCCCTACACTAAACACTAGCCAATCTTTTATTCCTATTGGTCCTCAAGTTTCTCCTCCTCACTACCACGAGCCTGACGACCAGAGAAAAAATGTGGTGACCCACAAGGTGAGACCCATGTCCCAACAAGAGATATAACTCTCAACAATATTTATTGATTATAGCAGGTTATGTAATTAAGAAAATAAAACATATAATATTACAATAAGGAAAGATTAACATAATATGCATAGGAACAAGTAAAGCTAACATCTTTAGAAATGTTGCTTTCTCCTACCACATTATACATCAACTAAACATTATAAGAAACAAGGCAAGGGTTGTATCCAATGTGAATCATTAATTAACTCTAACAGATATACTACACCACAAAATTACACATTTTATTAAGCCCTAGGGAGTTTGAGGCATACGAATCAAACTTCTAACTGACCGCTATGAAGTCACAATTAGTTTTGTACAAGATCTAGAAGAGTCAGAATCCTAAGATATCTTCCCCTCAGTCAGTACTAGTGTGTCGTAGCAACATATCAGTCAAGTTGTAATCACCATACTCCTCCCTTTCTATATAGGTCATGACACTAGAAACCATGGTAATCAGCCCTATCATCCGAGGTAACCACAACTATCCGTAATCATTTCACATTTACATATAATCAGACATCTGAGATACAACCTCATCCATTCTTTATAACCTTGGGATTAGGATGACAAGGATGTACCATCCCCGCACCCTCATATACTCAATGGTATATGACTCTGAGTTTCCCTTCTGGAATACTCATTTTACTATCCAATAAGTCCTGACACTAGAATAGCTCTACGGCATAGGGCACTACATGATTAGGGTTTCACTTGATTAGTTAGTACCAATTGGGTGAGTTTGGTCTGCATCAATCACATTGCATACATACCCTAAAAGACTTCTACAAAAACATTGGTATATAACAACTCCAGAAGATATAAAGTGCATGAAACAAATCCCTATCACAACATCATGGGGCACCATCCCCTTGTTCATCATAAGAAGGATTACACCTCCACTAGGGCTCAATACATGCCCAAAGGCCATTAAGACCATTCACATTATCTCCTACAAGAATATCATTATCTTTCAACACCTTGTAGAAGGTTCTACATATCATCATCACACTTATTGTATATAGATTTAACATAGTATTGTATCAATCATAATATCTATGATGTTCTCAAAGTAACATAAAAGGAAAACAAGTCTACCCAACCATCATTACTTAATTACTTTAAGTTAGGTTCAACAAGGTAGGTTGAATTGATGTTACAAATCAGCACCCAAGGGTAACCCCTCGATTCACACACTCACTTAGGTCAAAAACACAAAATCCTACACCTAGCATCCCCATCGGATCATGGGTGACCTTCGGCCAAAACACAACCATTAGATCATGTACTGCAAACACAAACCATCAGATCATGTACATCAAACACAAATCATCAGATCGTGTGTAACAAACACAAATAATCAGATTCCATATAGGATAGAACCATAGAATCATGCACCTCGTAGAGCCATTATTTCTTGAGATTAGTTGGTAGGTTACTCCATAGAGTAGTGGGACCATCAGTTGTGATCATTGAGTGAAGTCATATCTTCTATACTAAGCAAAATCATCATTTGATAACTCATCTGATGTCCACCATAGGTAGACCATCAGTTGTGAAGCTAGAAGTACCATCAATTGTTAAGAGTAGAGGAACCAACATCTTCTATACTAAGCAAAATCATCATTTGATAACTCATCTGATGTCCACCATAGGTATACCATTAGTTGTTAAGCTAGAAGTACCATCAATTGTTAAGAGTAGAGGAAACAACATCTGTAAAGGCTAGGAACCCATCAGATGTTAAAACTTAGTGAAACTAGATTTTATGCAACAAGGAAAACCAATGTTCGTTAGGGTTAAAGAAACCATTGATTCATCCATTGATGAGGGCATCATGACCATCGGTTCTTGAGGGACACATGACCATCAATTCTCAAGCTAAAGCAAAACCATCAAAACAACAACTAAGTATAAATCATTGGTTAACATGGGGAGTCAAACCATCGAGTCATGAATCAAGAGAGAAATCGGTTCATAACTCCCAAGTAGAAACCATTTCTTGAGGGAAACCAAAACCATCGAATTCCACAAGCATACAAGGTTTAAATATCATACATCAAGGAACATCATACACAAGATCTGGAGGTAGTTATCTAGACAAGTAATACTACATATGCTCAAACCCTAGTCAAGGAATTATCTCTCTACATATTACTACATTTTAGAACAAGATCAACACATAGCAAGTTAACAGTAAGCAAGAAACGTGAAGAAAAACATATAACTTGCCTCAAGGATGGTAATGAAGGTCCGAACAATAAGGATCTTGAAAGAGAGAGAAGAAACCCTAGCTTGATCACACCACACGTCCAAGCTAGCTCCTTTCTTCAAGAATAAGGAAAACCTAGGGTAGAAGAGAGGAAAGAAGATATTCTTCAACCACTTTCTCAAGTTGTACCAAGAACACCATGGATATGTCCAAGAAGGAAGAGAGAAGAAGGAGGGTAGTAAGGAAAATGAAGATAAGGAAGGTGATCTTACCTACTTAGGTCAAGAAGCTAGGTTAGGAAGCTCCACGTGTTTCTAGAGAGGGTAGATCCAAACCCTAGAGTACATGCAACCAAGCTCAAGCAAGCTTCTTCCTCTAGATCTCTTCTACTCTGCTAAGCAATAAGGTTGGACCTCTCAAGCAGTAGAAGGAGAAGAAGAAGGTGTGTAAAGATTTCATTTGGGCGAAGGAGAGTAATTATAAATCTAGGTTGAAAGAGAGAGGTGGGTTGAGGTGTGCAAGCATGCATGCCATGTGTCCAAAATCCAAAGCCTCCCATCCATGCAAACTGACATGTCATTGGTTCTAGATTCTAGGGGGCATCAGTTGTCAAACCTAAGAGCATCATAAATTCCAACACCAAATGGCCCATCGGATCTTGCCCTCACTTGGCCACAAAAGCAACCCTATCCACCATCAGTTGGTGCACAACACATGAAAAACCATCGACCTGTTGTGCCTCTAAGCAAACCATCAGATCTCATTCTACATAAGAGAACCACCAGATCCTTCACTCTCCTAGAGAACCATCAGATCCTAAGATCACTAAGGGAACCATTGAGTTAGGGCACTGATGATTGCACATTATCGAGGGTTTAATCGCCTCTTTCTGGCCTAGTTTTGCCTTTCTTTTTCACGTTTATTAGCTACACCTTCTATTATGCGAGTAATTGGGCTTAATTGAATCATCACAATTTAATTGGATTTTTACATCATTTTTTGCAGGTCATGTTGAGCCCAAGAATACCCAACCATAGCTAATTGGGCCTTTCTTCACTTCAACAGTTATCTGAGGCCCATCCACCTTGTGCTCTTCCTTGATTCAAAATGCAACCGCGACCCACCTTCTCGGTCACGTCCTTTTTCTCCTAGCTAACCCTAACTGCGATCACGGTTAATGCAGCCTGGTCATGATCTTCTCTAGCCACCTGTCCGTGGTCTTTGTTCCCCCTCATACTGTGACCTTACATCCTCCTGCCACACCTGCGGTTCCCCAACTAGACAACCGCGATTGCGGCTTCTCTTCCCTCTGCTCTCTCCCACCCGCGGTCAGCCAAGATCGCGACCGCGACCTTCACCCCACCTCCTGTCCTTGAGCCCACGACTTCTCCACCCTCAAACAACTACAACCAGGTTCTGTCTGCTACAACCACTGGTTGTGATCTGCCCGACCTTCTCCTCTCTCCTCTGTTCCTGACTCACATGCACCTGCAACCTCTTCCTGGTCGCTCCCCCCATCGTGTCACCTACAACGCATCACAACTGTGGCTTCATGATCGCAACCACGATCTTCCATGACCGCACCCACAATGTTCTGCTCCTCCCTCAGAATCACAACCACCTACTCTTGTTTCCATCATCGTGATCTGCCATCACCTTCCCACCTCGCCCCTCTACCTTTGCTCACCCTAGCTGCAACAACAGTGGTGACTTCCACCATCCACCTACTAGCCTCAACACCCCGATCAACCTCTCTACTAATCAACACTGAAGCCAACCGCCCGCGGTCCTCCACGCATAATCGCAACCTTCAGAGAACTGTGACCTGTCTCAAAATTGCGACCGTGATTCCATAATTGCAACTTGGTCCCCATGATTCTTATTTTCTCCTTGCCAACAGCGTCATGATCAACTCTCTCTCCTTCCGCATCAACCACGATCACCTCCAGCAGCGCCTGCGATCTCTTATCCACCAACGTTCACCCTCTACCTGACTGTGGATACCTGTCTATGACTCCCAGGGATCGCGATAGCGATTCCAATTAACTGCGACCTGCACCCACTCAAAGATCGCGGGCGCGTCAGTTTAAGAGTCGTGACCGAGCCTTGCAGCATCGTGACCTCCCTCATCTTGCCAAAACTACGACCAATCCTTGTAGTACTGCAATCGCAGTGTTTGCAAATCATGATCGAGCCGCTACCACACCGCGCCCACGGTGGAGAGGGGTCACTCCTCGACCTGGGTCACGATCACCCTACAAATCCCAACCCCCTCAGTGCCAACACCTGCCCTGCTTACCCCTGCTGCCTACCCTAGAAGCAACCATTACCTACACCCACTTGCAACCCTAGCCTATAGAACAAGCAGACAGCAATCAGCACTACATAGCATATCGTGACCAAGCCGTCATGAGAGCATAACCTTGACCCACTAAACAAAGATGGAAGACCGCAACCAAAAGTAATCGCGACCTATTGGCAGCAATAGAAAAAGCCACGACCTCGGCATGCAAAAGCTGCGACCTGCTGCAAATTACCAAGGTCGTGAAAGTGTGTTGGTGCCAGCCTGCCTATAAATAGAACACGACCCCCAGCCCATTAGACATCCTCTCTAGACATCGTTAGGCTGCAGGTCTACCCTGAGCCTAAGGAGACGATCTCTACAGCCAAGAGCCTACCTCCGTGGTGGTCTTGCACCCCGTTCACCCAAATCTGAAGTGGAAACTCAGATCGGCAAGCCACCCCATCCAGATCTAGATCTAGATATGTTGCATCCACATAGTGCCTATGCTGCTATCACATCCACGAGCTGCTTCTCCTACTGTGAGCAAGGACTACGAGAAGAAAGAGAAGGTGGAAAGAGAAGATCTGCCCCGTCTACCATGGTGTTCTTCCCTCCTCGTCCAGATCTACCCCGACGTTGTGTAGAAGACTATTTCTCCACTGAGCTACGATCATCTTCTCCACCATGCTCATGGCAGAATCTTCTCTCTCTCTTATTCTTCTTGTGTCTCTCACCATGAGCAAGTAGTTTCCTTTTACTAGGGTGCGGGGACTAGCCCCGCTGCCCATGCTTACATGTCCTTTTATTAAACATTCCATGGCATGTATATAACTTTTCATTTCATTGTTAATCGTTGATGTGTGCTTGTGGATTGATCACCTACTTGCATTTATCTTGTTCTTTTCCTATGTTGTGAGAACTTTAATATGAAGGATTTGAATGTCGATTAAGACGGTTGACTCCTTGATGAGAGATCGGATGGGATTCCCTGAAGTCGTAAGTGTGTGATCTGTGAGGTGACGAGACATCTAGCCCACGATGATGCTTTTGTGTGCCTGACGCCCGCTAAGGGGGGATGCAACTTCAGTTGGATATATGTATCTTCGGAGTCGTAAGTATGTGACCTAGATGGTGATGAGACATCTGATACCTAAGGTGATGCTTACGCGAACCTGACGCCCGTATGGGGGGTTTTGCAGCCGCTCTATTTGGATAGTTATATCTTGCTTGGATGTTTATGATTGGATGTGTTAGAATGTGTAGTGGTGGCGAAACCCACGACCATCCCAGTGATTCCATATCATTAATCTTTAATCAACTTTTAATCCTGCTCTTTACTTTCCCACATTTAGTTTTATTAAACTCAAATCAACCAACCTTTGTTCTAAATATTAGTCTTGATTTTACTAGATTCGACTAGTAAAAGATTCTTGAAAATGTTGTCCCTTGGGATTTGATCCTTAACTATACTTCGATAAGACCCATCCGCTTGCGGGTGGTATTATTGCACAAGGTTTTAGTAAAAGCTTAGGGATTTCAACCCTAAGTGAGTTTGTTAGTGCGATAATAGACCACGTCAAATTCTAGCGCCGTTGCCGGGGACAGCAAAATCATCTAGTTAAATTTAGTTCTATTAAGGCTAATCTAGGATTTTCCTTTTACCTTTTGATACTATCGATCATATATACTTGAATTCGGTTCTACTCTGTCCACCTTACTACCGAAAGATCTTTCCATCCTAGGTACCCACAAAGTCTAGTGTATGCACCGTTTGTATAATCCCAGACTCTCTGCTAGCTTTGACCCTAAGATAGACAAAACTTTTCATCGTCAGAACAGAGAGAACCAAGATAGGATGGCATAAGAGGAGGAAATTGCCCGAAGGGTAGCTCAAGCCCTTAATGTGCAAAGATATAGGCTTATGCAAGAAGCCCGAGCTACAGTTCAAGAGGAAATCCAAGCAGCTCAAGAAACAACTCAACAAATTGAGTTACAAAAAGACCTTCAAGAATTCTCAATCCCAAAAGCTACTAACGTTCATCACCCAGTGCAACCTCCTCCCATCAACGCTCCAAACTTTAAGATACGGCCACATTGGATTACACTGCTTCAGAATAGCCCTTTCTATGGTAAGCAAGGAGAAGATAGTCAAGAACATCTTCTAAGGTTCATAGATCTATGTGCTATGACAAAGCAAAATGGAGTCACAGATGATGCCATCAGACTCCGTCTCTTCAAGTATTCTCTTGTCGATAGAGCCATGAGTTGGTACAATTCCTTGCAATGTGAACCCATCACTACATGGGAACAACTTCAAAATGTCTTTCTGGAAAAGTTTTATCCTCCTTCTCTCACCTATGAAATTAGAGGCCGAATAACACAATTCACTTAGGTCCCTAGAGAATCCCTTGCTGAAGCATGGGAAGGATACAAAGAGCTCCTACGCAAGTGTCCACACCATGGCATCCCTAAGAATCAACTCATCAAAATATTTTATAGGGGTGTGGATGATGACATCAAGAAGTTTTTGGACTCCTCATCTGGAGGAAACTTCATGCGTCAAAGTTATGATAGCGCATGGAAGGTTGTCACGGTTGGAGCTGAAAATCAAGCCAACTGGGGTAGATCTGTAAGTAAAGGAGTGTTGAAGGTAGCTATGGCAGAAGCTACTCCCGAGTACAAGTCTATCGTTGAATCCCTAAAGCTTCTTGTTGTCGAGCAAGACCAACTTGAATCATCTTTTGCCACCTATGAAAGGATACATTCCCCCCCTCGACAACAAGAACAAGTCAAGTCAGCTTCACTGTTATGTGAAGCATGCAAAGGCACTAATCATTCTACTCTAGCCTATAATATCCTCTATGATGTTGTTCTGGGCAATACATGTACCCAAGGAGATAATGGTCAAATGGAAAATTTGAATGCCATCAACACTATCCCTGGTCAAGGATATTATAACCCAAATCAGATCAAGAACCATCCGGGTTTTCAATATGGAAATCCTTCTAGAGCAGAAAACTCACGACAACTCGGTTCAAATAATCAACAACGAGGCCCGCCAGGATTCCAGTATAACCAACAACCAAATTTTGGGAATCAAGGGAACTTTAGAGGAAATTACTAGAATAGAAACTACAACAATTATCAGAACAATTCTCAGTTCCAGAACCCCAACCAAGTCCCCTATCAACAGCAACAACAAGGGAAACAAACCGGTCCCATCTCTCCTGATGACAAATTTTCAGCTATTGAGAAGATGTTGTAGTCGCAAAAAACCATGATTGCAAACCAGCAAGCCTACCAGATGGCTATTGAATCTCAACTAGCTCAACTCGCAGCTAGCATGAAGCCACCTGTTGGAGCTTTCACAGGCCAACCCGAAAACAATCCTAAACATCCAGAGCAACTGAAGGTTGTCACCACCAGGTCTGGGAAAGACTATTCTAACCCCCTGATAAGATACCAATAGTGGCAACAAACAATGATGACTTTGTGAATATCCAAGACTCTACAATACATGAGTCTCAACCAAAGGATCCACCAACCACTGATAAGACAGACAAAGCAAGTTTGGAGGAACCCATTGTTACTATAGAGGTAGAATACACACCTGAGTCGGGTGCCAGTGTACAAGCCTCATCCTCCTTTCCCATCTCATTTGAAGCAAACCAAACTTGATACTCATTTCAATAAGTTCAAGGAATCTATGAAGAAGCTTCATGTTGATATACCCTTCCTTGATGCTCTGGCTGAGATACCAGCCTGGACGAAGTACTTAAAGTCACTTCTCACGAGGAAGTATATAACTGAAGAATATGAGACAGTCAAGTTAGCGACAACTACTTCTGATATTATTCAGAGAATATGCCCAAGAAGTAGAAAGATCCGGGATCATTTGGGATCTCGTGCCATATCAGTGACTCTTCATGTAAGAATGGATTGGCCGATCTTGGTGCTAGCATCTCTATCATGCCACTTAGCCTTTGCAAGAGGCTAGGGTTTGCAGAACTACTCCCAACTGGCATGACCATACAACTTGTAGCTAACTCTATGACTCTTCCCTTGGGAATCATTCAAGATGTCCCTGTCAAGGTTGGAAAAGACTCTTATGTCCCATGTGACTTTGTCATCATGGACATAAAGGAAGACGCCAGATACCCTCTTATCTTTGGCCGTCCGTTCCTCGCCACTGCAAGAGCTTTGATTGATGTTGAAGCATGGACCTTGCTGCTCAAACTTGGTAAAGAAACCCTTGAGTTCAAAGTTTTTGAAAGCATGCGAAGACCGAGCATGTAGGAAGAAGTCTATTTGATTGATTGCATTGAGAAAATGTCACTCCTCACACAAGAGAAAGATAAACAAGACGATCCTTTAGAAGTTGCTCTAACAAACCCATATGTTGATAATTCCATCAGCAAACAAGTTAAGAATGGTATCCTTCACCTCGACTATGTAGAAGAAGATCTTGAAGCTAGGTTTGAGGAACTCAAAGTTGTGAATGTAACTGAAGAGCCATGCAAGAAGCTAGAAACCCCTGAAATGAAGCCCCTACCCAAGGGACTAAAGTACATGTTTTTGGATGATCTCAAGGTTTGTCCAGTTATTATAAATTCCGATCTAACAGCCGAACAAGAAGATAAACTCCTGAAAGAATTAAAAGAAAGAAGGAAAGATATCGACTACAAGATGAGTGATTTCACCGAGGTCAGTCAAGCACTTTTCATGCACAAAATCCCTATGGTGGAAGACCACAAGCTGACTATTGAACATCAACGAAAGCTTAATCCAAATATGAAGGAAGTAGTCTACCGAGAAGTCATTAAATTGCTCACTACCGGCATCATCTACCCTATTTCTCACTCACCATGGGTGAGTCATGTACATGTTGTCCCAAAGAAAGGTAGCACTACTATGATACGGAATGAAGATAATGAACTCATCCCCACTCGAACAGTTATCAGGTGGAGGATGTGTATCGACTACAGGAAGTTAAACAAGGCCACCCGCAAAGACCATTTCCCTATGCCTTTTCTAGATCAAGTTTTAGAGCGATTGGCTCACCAGGAATATTTTTGCTATCTCGACAATTACTCTGGATTCTATCAAATTCCTATACATCTAGATGACCAAGAGAAAACTACTTTTACTTGCCCATTTGGAACCTATGCGTTCATAAGGATGCCATTTGGGCTTTGCAATGCGCCTGCAACCTTCCAACGCTGCATGGCAGCCATATTTGCTGGACTAAACAAAACTATTATGGAAATTTTTAAGGATTATTTCTCTATATATGAAGATTCATATGACTCATTCCTGAAGCACCTCTCATTGGTCCTCAAACGATGTGAAGAAGCACATCTTGTGCTAAATTGGGAGAAATGTCACTTTATGGTAAAATAAGGCATTGTCCTTGGCCATAGGGTCAGTAACTGAGGAATTGAAGTGGACAAGGCCAAGATCGAAGTGATCTCTAAACTCTCTATCCCAACCAATGTAAGAGTGGTGCATGCATTCCTTGGTCATGCAGGCTTTTACAGAAGGTTTATAAAAGATTTCTCCAAGATAACCAAGCCTATGACCAACTTGTTACTCAAGGATGTAGATTTCCATTTTGATGAAGAATGCATCAAAAGTTTCAACAACCTAAAGCACGTCCTTACAACAACACCCATCATTCGTGCCCCATATTGGGATCACCCATTTGAAATTATGTGTGATTCCAGTGATTACGCTATGGGTGCCATTCTGGGCCAATGTATAGAGAAGAAACATCATGTCATCTATTATGCATCGAAGACCCTTGACGAAGCTCAGAGGAACTATGCAACTTCTAAGAAGGAACTCCTAGCAGTCGTATATGACTTTAATAAGTTTAGAACCTACCTCATTGGTTTGAAGGTCATTATCTACACAGATCATGATGATATCTGCTACCTCCTAGAAAAGAAAGATGCAAAACCAAGGCTAATAAGATGGATTCTCTTATTGCAAGAATTTGATCTTGAGATTAGAGATAAGAGAGGCACAAAAAATGTTGTAGCAGTCCACTTAAGTCATATCCACACTCCGGAAACTGAGAAGATCCCAATTAACGACTCTCTTCCAGATGACCATCTCATGAAAGTCTCAGAAGCTACTCCATGGTACTCGGACTACATGAACTACCTTGTCGCTGGTGTCATCCACCCCAAATGTACTTGCAATGCATTGAAGAAATTCATGCATGATGTGAGGCAATATCACTGGGATGAGCCATACCTCTTTAAGCTCTGTGTTGATGGTCTCTACAGACGTTGTATAGCTAACGAA
Source organism: Alisma plantago-aquatica (assembly GCA_963693085.1). Classification (NCBI taxonomy): domain Eukaryota; kingdom Viridiplantae; phylum Streptophyta; class Magnoliopsida; order Alismatales; family Alismataceae; genus Alisma; species Alisma plantago-aquatica. Next base: position 547,517,315 of record OY856409.1, read on the forward strand.
GAAGCTCATCTTGTCTTAGAGCAATGTCACTCAGGCCCAGTTGGAGGCCATATTAGTTCTAAGAAAACCGCTCTGAAAGTTTTGCAATGTGGTTTCTTTTGGCCAACCGTATCTAGAGATGCCTATAACTTTGTTTTATCATGTGAAAAGTGTCAGAGGATGGGTAACATAATGAAAAGATATGAGATGACACTTAAGCTATGGCAAGAAGTCGAGATTTTTGATGTTTGGGGAGTGGACTACATGGGTCCGTTCCCATCCTCCAATGGATTTTCCTACATCCTAGTCACGGTTGATTATGTCTCTAAATGGGTAGAGGCCATACCGGCTGTAACTAGCGATTCCAAACCAGTTATCAAGATGTTTAAAGACATCATATTTCCCTATTTTGGAGTCCCACGCATAGTGATATCTGACAGAGGTTCTCATTTTCTGGAAAGAAGCTTTGAAGCATTGTTAAGAAAATATGGTGTAACACACAAGGTATCTTCCCCCTACCACCCACAAACAAGTGGGTAGGTAGAGGTTTCGAACCGCCAACTCAAAGCTATCCTGGAAAAGATAGTAGGACACAACCAGAAGGATTGGTTTGTGAAAATCAATGACACCTTATGGGCCTACCGAACCGCTTTCAAAACTCCTTTTAGAACAACACCCTTCAGACTCATCTATGGAAAATCATGTCACATGTCCGTAGAACTCGAACACAAAGCTTGGTGGGCAATCAAACAACTGAATCTTGACATGAAGAAAGCTGGCCAAGCTAGGATTCTGCAACTTTAGGAGCTGGATGAACTCAGGATGACAACTTATGAGAATGCACGAATCTACAAGGAATGCATGAAACTTTAGCATGATGGTCATCTGAAGAGGAAGGACATTCAAGTGGGAGACCAAGTTCTGTTATTCAACTCAAGACAGAGGTTATTCCCAGGGAAACTCCGTTCTCGCTGGTCTGGACCATACATTGTCAAAAGCATCTATCCACATGGTGCATTCACCTTATGGAGTGAGAAGTCAGGCATTTTGTGGCAAATGGCCAACGCCTGAAAAGATATTTCACCATAGCTGATACTAGCACTGATGAATCGATGAATCTATCCAAACTGACATATCTACCAGAAAACTGAAGAAATTAAGTCGAGCCAACCACATAAAACAAAGGTGCTTGTCGGGAGGCAATCTGATCCTTAGCTTAGTTTTTTTTTTTAGTTTTAAATTAGACAATTTTGCACATGGTAGACAATGCATCGCAAGATGCAATCTTACATCCTGATAATTTTCATTTTTGAGATTTTAGATGGAGGACACACACTGATTGGAATGCAACCACATCTGATGGTCCAACTAGCATGAGTTTTCCCCTCCATCTTGGATTTAGAGTTTGCTCGGGACGAGCAAATTTCTAAGTTCAGGGTGGAGGGTGGGTGGTACGTACTTTACTTTCCACCCTCTCCTACCTGTTTCAGACTTAAGATTTCATCGTTGCAATTTTGAGCAAATTTTTCAAAAAATTTCAAAAATTTTAAAGTTTTCAAAGTAGTTGTATAGAAACTTGATGAAGTTTTGACGTTTTTTGTTTTAATCAAAGCCATTACCTAGCCAGCTATCCTATTTTTCCATGCAGTTTTGAATCATTATACCCAGCTTATTCTAAGAGAAGCCTCGAGGGGGACAATTTCTGAAACTAGCCAATGGTTAGAAATCACTGTGTGAAGCTTATGAATCCTAACATCATGATCACTAAAAATGGCAAGTATCTATAAAAATGAGAGGGATCAAACACATTGTGCTTCCTAACTGACCAGTGGAACAATAGCAGGGAATCTCCATCGAATCCTCATCAAGTCATTTTTTTAGCAGAGTACGATAAATAGAATGACCCGATGCACTGAATTGTAAATCAAGTTGCATTCTGATCTGAACTCTCTTTTACATTTCTTCTATCATCTTCTTACCCCTCCATCCATCAAAAAGAAACAAAAATAGCCAAAATGGTGCCAAACCCTAAGCTCGGGGTGGCACACCATCTTTTTCTATATCCGCTTCTTCCATACCCCTCACTAATAAATAGGGGTGTACCACCAAGAAAATATGCCAAAGCACACACAAAAAGAAATGCAATCTTGAGTCGAATAGAGGAGAGATTCACACAAAAAATGCAATCAATGAAATTCCAAACATATGATAAAAATCCCGAGTCGAATAGAGGAGAGATTTATTTCTTCCTTCCATAGCACCCTTCACTCCCTTTTCCACCTAAAGGCACGATGAATTCCTACACTCACCAATATCCTAAAAACACCAGTGTCAGATCAGGTGCACACTTGTTGTTCTGCGGGTGTCTCTGGACTCCTACGAAACTCTTTGACATGCTCGATGTTAGAAAAAGTGGAGAGGAAGTGATGTTGGGAAACAAACTCAGGAATGAAGATATAGTAAGATGTGTTCTGTGATCTCAAGATGTTGAGACGCTTAGTCATACCAAGTAGAAAAGGAACAATTGTGATGTAAAGATGAGGCAATCGCACGAGTTGAAAGCATTCATTGACGAATGTTTTAGATTTTGTGTTACTCGAGGATGAGCAACGTTTAAGTTTGAGGTATTTTGATGATTGCATATTATCGAGGGTTCAATCGCCTCTTTCTGGCTCAGTTTTGCCTTGATTTTTCGCGTTTATTAGCTACACCTTCTATTATGCGAGTAATTGGGCTTAATTGAATATCACGATTTAATTGGATTTTTACATCATTTTTTGCAGGTCATGTTGATCCCAAGAATACCCAACCATAGCTAATTGGGCCTTTCTTCACTTCAACAGTTATCTGAGACTCATCAACCTTGTGCTCTTCCTTGATTCAAAATGCAACCGCGACCCACCTTCTCGATCGCGTCCTTTTTCTCCCAGTTAACCCTAACCGCGATCGCGGTTAATGTAGCCTGGTCGCAATCTTCTCTAGCCACATGTCTGCGGTCTTTGTTCCCACTCGTACTGTGACCTTGCATCCTCCTGCCACACCCGCGGTTCCCCATCTAGACAACCGTGACTGTGGATTCTCTTCCCTCTGCTCTCTCCCACCCGTGGTCAGCCAAGATCACGACCACGACCTCAATTAACCGCAACCTTCACCCCGCCTCCTGTCCTCAAGCTCGCGGCTTCTCCTCCCTCAAACAACTGCAACCAGGTTATGTCTTCTACAACCACTGGTCGCGATCTGTCTGACCCTCTCCTCTCTCCTCCGTAACCGACTCACATGCACCCGCAACCTCTTCTCGGTCGCTCCCACATCGCCTTACCTACAATGCATCACGACCGCGGTCTGCCATGACCACACCCGTGGTTTTCTGCTCCTCCCTCAGAATCGTGGCCACCTGCTCCCATTTCCATCATCGTGATCCGCCATCACCTTCCCGCCTCACCCCTCTACCTTTTCTCACCCTAGCTGCAGCAACAACGGCAACTTCCACCATCCACCTACTAGCCTCAACATCCCGATCAACCTCTCTGTTGATCAGCACTGAAGCTAACCACCTACGGTCCTCCATGCATAATCGTGACCTCCAGAGAACCGTGACTTGTCTCAAAATCGCGACTGCAATTCCATAATCGTGAACTGGTCCCCGTGGTTCTTCTTTTCTCCCTACAAACAGCGTCACGATCAACTCTCTCTCCTTCCGCATCAACCGCGATCACCTCCAACAGTGCTCGCGATCTCTTCTCCACCAACGTCCGCCCTCCACCCGGCTGTGGATACCTGTCTGCGACTCCCAGGGATCGCGACCGCGATTCCAATTAACTGTGACATGCACCCACTCAAAGATCACGGGCACGTCAGTTCAAGAATCGTAATCGAGCCTTGCAGCATCGCGACCCCCCTCATCTCGCCAAAACCATGACCAATCCTCGTAGTACCGTGATTGTGGTGTTTGCAAATTGCGATCAAGCCGCTACCACACCATGCCCACGGTGGAGAGGGGTCACTCCTCGACCTGGGTCATGATCACCCTACAAATCCCAACCCCCTCAGCGCCATCACCTACCCTGCTTACCCATGCTGCCTACCCTAGAAGCAACCATTACCTACACCCACCTGCAACCCTAGCCTACAGAACAAGCAGACAGCGATCAGCACTGTGTAGCAGATCGTGACCAAGCCGTCATGAGAGCACAACTGTGATCCGCTAAAAAAAGATGGGAGACCGCGACCAAAAGTAATCGTGACCTGCTAGTAGCAATAGAAAAATTCGTGACCTCGACATGCAAAAGCCGCGACCTGCTGCAAATTACCAAGGTCATAAAAGTGAGTCAGTGCCAGCCTTCCTATAAATAGAATGTGACCCCCATCCCATTAGACATCCTCTCTTGGCATCATTAGGATGTAGGTCTGCCCTGAGCCTAAGGAGACGATCTCCATAGCCAAGAGCCTGCCTCCATGGTGGTCTTGTGCCCTGTTTACCCAGATTTGAAGTGGAAACGCATATCTACAAGCCACCCCATCCAGTTCTAGATCTAGATCTAGATCTAGATCTAGATTCGGATCTAGATCTGTTGTATCCACATAGTGCCTACACTGCCATCACATCCACGAGATGCTCCTCCTACTGTGAGCGAGGACTACAAGAAGAAAGAGAAGGTGGAAAGAGAAGATCTGCCCCGTCTGCTGTGGTGTTCTTCCCTCCTCATCCAAATCTGCCCCGACGTTGTGTAGAAGACCATTTCTCCACCGAGTTGCGATCATCTTCTCCACCATGCTCATGGAAGAATCTTCTCTCTCTCTTGTTCTTCTTGTTTCTCTCACCATGATCGAGTAGTTTCCTTTTACTCGGGTGTGGGGACTAGCCCCACTGCCCATGCTTACATGTCCTTTTATTAAACATTCCATGGCATGTATATAACTTTTCATTTCGTTGTTAATCGTTGATGTGTGCTTGTGGATTGATCACATGCTTACATTTATCCTGTTCTTTTCCTATGTTGCGAGAACTTCAATATGTAGGATTTGAATGTCGATCAACGCGGTTGACTCCTTGATGAGAGATCGGATGGGATTCCCTGAAGTCATAAGTGTGTGATCTATGAGGTGACGAGACATCTAGCCCACGATGACGCTTCTGTGTGCCTGACGCCCGCTAAGGGGGGCCTGCAACTTTAGTTGGATATCTGTATCTTCGGAGCCGTAAGTATGTGACATGGATGGTGAAGAGACATCTGATACCTAAGGTGATGCTTATGTGAACCTGACGCCCGTATGGGGGGGTTTGTAGCAGATCTATTTGGATAGTTATATCTTGCCTGGATGTTTGTGATTGGATGTGTTAGCATGTGTAGTGGTGGTGAAACCCGCGACCATCCCAGCGATTCCATATCATTAATCTTTAATCAACTTTTAATCATGCTCTTTACTTTCCTCGCATTTAGTTTTATTAAACTCAAATCAACCAACCTTTGTTCTAAATATTATTCTTGATTCAACTAGATTCGACTAGTAAAAGATTCTTAAAAATGTTATCCCTTAGGATTCGATCCTTAACTATATTGCGATAAGACCCGTCTGCTTGCAGGTGGTATTATTTCACAAGGTTTTGGTAAAAGCTTAGGTATTTCAACCCTAAGTGAGTTTGTTAGTGCGATAATAGGCCACGTCAGGCACTTAGGTGAGAAACTGTAACATACCAAATCTTGGACCCTACCCTGGAAGTTTGACCTTTTGGGCTTAGCCAAACAAGGTTGAGGTTAGACCTAAGTGATGTTTAGTATGAGCCTAGTAAGCTAATGTGTGTATAAATCACCTTAATGTAACCTAATGTTCTCACATTAGTCTTAGGCTAATAATGGATACATAAAATATGTCACATAATGTAAAATTCGTGCAAACAATCACACATAATTCTTTTGGTGATGATAATAACATAAATAGATGAGCAATAATGGTAATAGTGAAATAATATGATAATCTAAGTAATAATGTGATATTAATGGCCACAAATAATAATTGTGTCAAAACTCATTAAAAGGAATCTCAAAAGTGGAATCTAAGTTAATAATCATGTTTCTTGGGTCCCAATTGTCTTGGGAGTCAAGTTTCACATTATTCACATGATAATAATTAATTTAATTCAATCTGGAAAAGAAGATATGTGTTTTCCCCAAAATATCAAATAAAATAATAAATGACTCCAAAAGATGAAAACAATCTTGGATTCGTAATCTACACATCAAAATAAGCCTATATGTCAAATTTCATCTAATTTGGACAACCTTGAATAATAAGGTAAGTTTAGGAGGGAGAAAATGCATAAAAGGAATAAGTAATAAATAAATATGAAATATGACACCAAAAGATGGAAATAAAGGCAAAATCGTATTCAACATATCAAATATAACTTAAGGATGAAGTTTCACCTAATTTGGATAATCCTAATGTCATTAATGCATCTTGAAAGAGAAACTAAGATTTGTTTAATTAATGCATCTAAAGTCTTCAAAAGGAAAAACTAATTGCATAATTAGAATCTAAATGTCTTAATTGGCCTTTGTGCCAAATGTCACTTAATTTAGTTAATGTTTTTGCCCTCAATTTAAGAAAGAGAAAAGAACTCATAATCACTTTATTCTAATTTGAATTGTATAACATTTCTGATTTAATCATCTGTCGCGTGGGTGCATGATGGTCCTAATTTTGTTGGACCGTCTAATCTTTAAGAGGACGTATAGGATTATGTCTCCTATCTTGAGTAGGAGACTAGTCCGACAGGAACAGTAGCACCCAACCACTCCTAGGTTTTTCTCTCCGTTCTCTCTCAAATCTCAACCGATTTTGGAAATTTTTCTTGCGTTGAATCTGGGAGAGGATTCCACATCCACCTATCCTAAATTTGTGATCTATTTCCAAGTTTTTACGTTTTTCCAAATTCGTGTTGTTTGCATACCTCGTTGCCACCTTGAAAGCCCTTTATATCTTGACCCCTATTTATATGTTTTGTCGGGAAGGTGTCTCACAACCATGTGAACTTTTTCCTCCTCTTAATTTCTTTGTTGGTCGAGTTTAGGGCAAACTTCGATCCTCTTCTTTTCCTTTGGTTTGCGACACAATTCCTCGCTTGGATGCTTTTCCGACGATGCAATTGTTGGCTGGGTAAGCTTCTCCGGCACCTCATCTTTGTTCGGGTATTCTCGATTTTGGTTTTTTGACCATCGTGCATTTTCCCCTAAATCTCTGTTCAAGCAGCATGGCGCTCGAGCAAGATAAGGGGGATAACCCCTTTTCCTTTTTCCTCTTTTACCCCTGATTCCTCTTCTTTCTTACTTTCTTGTGCGAGGATGGTTTTGTAATTTTGCACTTTGTATTCTTCTAGTTGTGTTTTGGTCGAATTGGCGAGTTGGCAGTGTAACCATGTGACTTGGCCAGTGGTGGTTGGGCCAAGTCAGTGTGTCTTTCTTCTCTCTCTCTCCCTCATTTGCAATCTCTTGCTTATTTGGCATTTCCACAAATTTTGATTGGTCTGGATTTCTAAAATGCATAACTAAATTTATGTTGGGACAAAAATTACAAATAAATACTCATTGGAATCAGAAAAATAAATCATGTCTTTTGGTACTAGTTTCATTGCCTTAATCCAATGTTTAATGATATGTGTTTTTAATGGACCAAATTAAATAGGAATTAACTTGCAAAATTCATAACTAATGATCTATAAGTTAGAAAAATATAATAAAATAGGTTTTGAACTCAGAATGATATGAACTAAAATGTGGCATGGATTTGATAACCTAAATCACAAATAATGGAAAAGGTTGTTTTAGGGTTTAATAATCAATGTGATATTAACTCAAAAAGCTACCTATATGTTTAATAGGCTCTTTCGAGGCCTAGGTTTGGACCTAGTTGGACTTTGGATCATTTGACTCTGAAGTTGAGGTATGATTACATCCCACATAATTTCTATATTGAGCAATTTATAATTTATCTCTCTCTTAATGTATGTTGTATCCCCTATTATTCTATGTTGAGCAATTCACCTATATTATTCTTTCTCTTGGTCCTATGGACAATAGCCTATACACATTGCTCTTATCTTTTGATATCATGGTTCTTGTGAACTATCTAATTTGTGGTAATATTAGATATTCTCTTGACTTTTATCTTGTGCCTTGGTGCATGTTGGACTTTTAATTATATGTGTCCACTATGATGTGCATGTTTATTTGTTGATATGTGATATCTTGTGCCCACTTGCACATGGATATATGTGTTTTCCATTGTGTGATTGTAACATTGTATAATCTAACTATACTTTTTACTTGCCTCTACATTTTACATGCTACGTGATTCAGTAGCACTAGAGTAGTATAATTGCATTGGTTATTGGGCATGTGCCCCTATTTTTGGGATGAGGTGGTGGTTCCCCATACCCGAGTTCCAAGGATGTGAAGCCTTGGCTCAATTTTATATATAGGGAGTTTGGTAGTGCATCATTCTCTATTAGGTTTCAAGGATGTGAAGCCTTGGCCGCCTTTGTCTTTATGTTGTTATAGGGATATGCTTATCTCACATGCATGTAGGATATTGATGATGATTGTGGGGTGTGTTCCCTATTTTCTCTTATTGTGCTTCATTTCTCACCATGGTAGTGGATGTATATAAGGCACAATCTTTTATTTGTTTTAATGGCAAGAATCTTCTTTATTGTGATTCTTTTCTCTTGATACCCACTAGGGTGGTACTTTTCTTTTCTATGGGAATCTTCTATTTATTTGATGTCCTTATTTCATATATTGCTCAATTTATTTTTTAGTATGTACATACCATCCTTTGCTGGTCTTCTATTTTCTCTTCTTATTGGGGTATGCTTCCAACCCTAGGTGAAGGATATGGTGGAGATGGCATAAATTTTTGGACCTAGCTTAAGGAGTTAAAGCTTGGCAACAATCTTGATGTAGTTTAGATTTCCCTCTACCTGGATCCTTCTGATGTACTCTACATGTAAGTTCAAGATGTTACCTTGTTTTATAAATTGAATATAATCATGTTTTTATTCCGCTGCTACACTTTGGTTGTTTTTCATACCATTAATAAGATTTGAAAATTTTACACCCACTCCATCATACCTTCTGGGTGTGTTTGGACTGGAGGTTCTATTGTTCAAATTTTTAGTAGGGAGTGGTTCCCCTTTGGGATCCCACTCCTTACAAAAACCCTAGATGTCAACCCTAAGTTAGAGAACACCCCACATCCGATGGTGCATCTAGGTTCCCAAAGATGTAACCATATCAAACATGTTATGAAAACTTATGAAGCACAATATACATATTAAAATTACATACGAAACCCTAGATATGGAAAAATTGCACAAAATCCCTTTCTAAGCACATAACTTGTGAATCTTACTTAAACAATGTCCAAACTGGATCAAACTTGAAACTTAGCTCTTAAGATATGAAATCAAAACATGATTAAGGGTTTAGTTAAGGTTTTAAGAACTCAATTAAGACAAGCAAGCATGTTCAACCATAAAGCTAGGTCAAGGGTCTTACAATATTGAATGTCACAAACCCTTAGTCTACCTACTGTTGTTGTTTCTTCACCTCCATTGTAGTCGAAGACTTAACACTTTGGTGATTGGGAGGGATCTAATCCCTAACCCCTGCCTATAAATACAAGGCCCTCACCTTCAGGAAAAGCACCAACAATTGACATTTTCAAGATTCCTCTCACATTCAAAACCATCCACCTCTTGAAACCTTCTACCATTACAATTGGTCGACAAACGTTAACCGAAGATCCTTCCATATCCACTGCCACCAAGGCTCTAAGGTTCTAACCTCAAAAGAGGTTTGTTCTATGGAGCCTCTTTCCACCAATTGACAACATTTACCATCGTCGACCTACTAATTTCTCTATACATGTTCACAGAGAAGAAAAGAATGATGCTTCCATCTAATCACTAATGAACTTCTAGAGGTTTCTTTGTTGTTTGTTGACGCCTTCATCTCAAAGTTCGAAGAACCACTTTTCCACACCACAACTACGATCCCTTCTTCTTATGTGATTATGGGCTTCTTTCTCTTTCCTACTATTCTTATTTTTACTAAATCCATGAGAGAGTACTCCTCTCACTAAGGTGAGGGAAGTAGCCCTGCTATCCTATTTTGTTCTTTTCATTGCATGTATTATAGTATGAACCATTATATGTTTAGAACCAATTATTTAAGCTTGTATGCTTGTCTGGTCAGCTAGTTTACATGTTTTCCATGATCCCAAGTGTAGAGAACTTTAAAACCAAGATCTAAGATATCAATTGTTTCTTGTTAAATCATTAATGAGAACTTAGTGTAGGTGTTATATTAGGTGATATATGTATGATCTCTAGGTAACTTGATGGTGAGCTTAGAGTGATATCTATTCGGATTTCAATCCTAATGCTGAAAGGGGGTTTTACCTAGCCTCAACATATATTTGATCATGCTTAATATGATATAGTGAGAGAGTAAATGATAGGTAGTGGTGGTGAAACTCATTCCATCCTAGTGTTACCATCCATTGATAAATCTATACTTTAGTCCACCACTTTATTAATCATAATCTTAGAGTAATCAACAACCAACCATCTTGTGTTAAATACTAGTTCTTATGCAGTTAGTTTGATCAGGCTATTCCTTAAATATGTTTCATTTGGTTTTGATCCTAAACTATACTATAATAAGATTTATCGTCTTACATCAGGTGATCGTCGTATGCTTAATCAAAGTAAACTCTAGGGATTCTATCCCTGGTGAATTTTCTCATGCAATAAGTCACACATCAAATGTTATATAATAGGTTGGTTCTGATCGTACAACTTGTGTTTCACCTCATGAGGTTGTTCATGAAGGTCTTCTTAATCTTCTTTGCCTACCCGTGTTCCATTGAAGGTAAATTGTCGGCACTTGATATCCTTTTACTACTATGTTGTGGAAAACATGAGTCTATTTTCCATACTTTTGACTATAGCTTGTGCATCACCTCCTACTTGCCCTTGCAAATGCATGTGCTTGGTTTCAAGGGTGTGAGTTCCCCTCTTCTTCTCTTTGTGTGATGTATTCTCAGATCCCTTTTCATCTACTAGTTATATTGACAAGTCAAGCTCATTCTACTTATCTTCATTGGTTGCATGAGGGAACTTGCTAGCTTTGAATAGTCATGAGGAAGCAGTCCTTAACCCCAGTTCCTCTAATCTCTATCCACCTTAGGATAGTTGCAAAGGATCAAGACCTACTAGGAAGAATCTAGTTGGCAGAAGCAGAAGGCTAGTTTGTGACTTGTCTATGTGTATATCAGTGACAATAAACTACTACTTCAACTAATGAACTCATCATGCTACTAAAGCACAAGGCATATAGATTAAAATCTATTAAACGTTGGATTCTATTTTCAACACAATAAATCTAAAACATATAGATCCAATGAAGATATACTAGGAAATTAGGGTAAAGGAATGCAACTCAAGTACATCACTAGATATTATAAAAGGAAACCAAATAAAAAATAAGTAAAATACATAAAGAATATGTCATGTTCATTTAAATATCATGTATCTCTTTTATTTGTACTTTTAGAAAAGACTTATCTTTCTCACTATCATTTAAGAAGTAGGGCCCATCTCTTCTTCCATGCTCAACTAACTCAATTGAAGTTGTAATCAAGGCCCAAACCCTCCAGGGGATAGGGTTGTAGAAATGGTTGAACACCCCTTCCCAACATTGTCAGGGAGTATCTCCAACGACATAATGTCATACATATATAGAAGTGTGGCTAAGGCACTATTGAGAGTTTTAGAAAGGGAAATATTTCAACTCACTAATCACCCGCAATTATACAGGAGTCAATGTAGTCGAGTGTCGAACACAAGAAGCTAGGTTAGTTCGGCGCAAACATGTTAACTTTCATTAATCTAAATCGGGTTATAAAAGCTTGATTGGTTACACCTAAAAGTGGAAACTAAAACAGAGGTCCAAAACAATGGTGTTGATTAAATGATTAGAAACTTGAGCATAAGATTTCACTATTCTTTACTACACTTTTGAAATACAACAAAACCAAGTGAGCATTGTAGGACTTATGGAATTTTTTTTCTTTAGAAATATTTCCTATTTGGCTTTCACCATGGTGGGATTATGTTATTTTAGGACCACTGAATACAAACTAAGAGTTAAAGCAGCTTCACTATACTAGACTACTGATCAATAAAAAAATATAAGTACAATTATTAATTCCTTCCAATGAATGATTACATATAGTTATATGGCTGAAATTGTTGTTAAATACTTGGTATGCCCCATAATATTATATTTCTAGAAAATTATTGTATTACAAGATATTCCAAGTATTTATGCATTTTTGTTTACTATTATTACTTGTTTATACTCTTCTTTTCTCCTTTGGTTGTATAATTGAAAGACATATAAAATGAAAGGAAGACCATATGGAACACAGCCTTGGGACATTCAAGAGTCACTTTCCTAATTAGATGAGATCATTACCACTTCTCTATTTGAAGTGTCATCGTTAGAAGAAGGTAGTCTATTTGTAATAGGTTTAGGATACTAAACTCCATTGTATCGACAAAATGATAATATTTTTCTTCAATTTTCTACTAACAAACAAATTGAGATGAGAAGGAATATAAAAGAAACAAGTCAATTGTCACATTCAGAATTCCTAAATTTTCTCAAAATTTAATCACTATAAAATTACCCTATCAAACTCTATATATACATATATCCAGAAGATAGATAATTTAAAGGAAGCTTGATTTTGACTTGTATTTGGATGTGGAACCCTAACATGCCAATATGGTACAAAGATTAAACACTCATCTATATTTTTTGTATTGATAGATAATCATGCAATTTTCACTACTAGAGCTAGACATGGGTAGAGGAGAAATAGCAAAACATGGTTAAAAAGATGAAGGATACAACCAATCTGTGAATATTACATGTATCAACTTCTCTTATCTAGGAATCCTTTCTCAACTTGCTATAATTGGATAATAATGACTACAAACTTCATTGAATGTGGATAGAAATTTTCTTAAGAAAATCCAAAGGTCTTGGAGTTTTTAGGAATACATGATTTCGAAATATTAGTGGATAAGGATGAATATATGTTGCTATTATAATTAATTCTCAATTTTTTTATTCTTCATATTTTCCTAAGACACAACTCCTTGTTTTTAACTTCTCATTCAATTCATACTCATAACTTTCTATAATTAGATCTTCATGCAAGTATCTTGTACTTGTCTCATACTTTTCCGTTGACTCTTTTTTTTATTTTTAATTATTTTTCTAAATACTCCTCTTGTTGTACATTGGTTTACTCTCAAAGCATGTTACTATTCCTTTATTTTCATGTAGGAAATATGGGAAGGAGGAGCATGTGTATAAAGTTTGAGACTATACCCCTTCAATATATTTGTAGTAGTTTTATCTCATATAAATTTAATTTATATATATAAATATATCACATATAGTATTTTTCTCACTCCTTATATTTTTCAAACAACCAGATTTAGTCTAAGCTTACCATCCATATATCACTTTCTTATGTCAATCCTCCATTTACTTCTTATCATCCTCATTCCACATACTAAATCTAACATTCAACGCTATTAATTTTTTTCCTTTAAGATCTCATTTATGAATATGATGATGCATTGCATATATACATATGTATGTATATATACATGCATATATATACATATCTATATCTTGTTATGTCTTATGCTTTTCATATTTAATTACTAAATATGCATTCTCCATATAAACTTCATGTTTGATCTTAGTACATAGGACATATTTAATTGCAATTCACATAATTCATGGGAATGTCAAACTTTTCCTTTCATATTAATCCCTTATGTTTTTCATATTGTTCATGCTCATGTAACTTACACCTTCACTTCGTATTATCTTTTTCTTTGCTAATTTCGTCTAATCACACAAAAGGCATCCAAATAGATCAAATATAAAATAGTCCTTTTGATTTGTGATAGCATCAATTTGAATCCAGAGTAGAAATAACTATATGTAAGGGCACATATCTTCATTTTCCTTTCTTATCACACAACCTACTTCTACGTTAAAAGTTTTGAATTATTATTTTGTCCATATTCATTTAATCTTAACTTCTTATTCTAGTATCATCTTTCATATGTTCAAGTAATATTCTTTACTTTAGTCCTATAAATAACTATGCTTAGTGTTCCTTTCACTATTATTTAACTCCTTTCTTTGTTAAAAGTTTACATGAAATGCCTGAACTATATTATTTGTTTCAATTCTCTTAATCCCTTCTTTATTTGTCATTTATTTTTATGTATTTTCCTCATCTTTTATGTATCTCAACTAAAAAATCTTGTAGTTGTTGTATCGCAAGTTTTCATATGAAATCTGGAGTCCTAATAGGTCACTATAGGAGGTACATAATGACTCATTGCAAACTCACAATAGATTGTCACCTCTTTATTGGTAATATAAGAGTATGAAATTTATTTCTGCATCTTTTAAGAATTTAATGTTTGTGGTTTTTATGCCAAGAAAATTCTCAAAATTTTATTTTCCACCTTAATTCAATTCATTTTAATATCATTTTCGTCCTATCTTATCTTTTTTTCATATCTTCACTAGTACAGGAATGGTCTGTAGCGTCGGTTTTTTTAAGCCTGCAGCATCACTTTTTAACCGATGCCTAAGTGGTCGTTTCTATAGACTTTGCTCTATAGCGTCAGTTTATTTGACCAGAAAAAACCGACCTTACAGAGTAAACACCGACGCAAAAGGTTGTAAAAAATCTGACCCAGGCGAGAAAAAAAGGAGCCTGTAAGGTCGGTTATTCCAAAAAACCCGACCCTGTAAACACTCTTGGTCAAGAAAATTGTCGACCGAACACATTTTCGGTCGACAATTTTCTCGACCGAGAGAGTTTATAGGGTCGGTTTTTTTGGAATAACCGACGCTAAATATTGAATAACCACTTCAGTGCACTCCTCGGTCGAGAACATTGTCGATCGAAAATATTGTCGGTCAATAATTTTCTCGATCAAGAGAGTTTACAGCGTCGGTTTTTTTAGAATAACCGACGCTAAATATTGAATAACCACTTCAGTGTACTCCTTCTCGGTCGACGAATTTCTCGACCGAGAGGTTATCGGTCGACAAATTCGTCGACCGGGGGAGCTCTAAGGTCGGTTATAAGGAAAAACTGACCTTAAAGGTGCTTATACACGTGAAATCTGGCTCCTTCTTGGTTGACGAATTTGTCGACCGAAAGGTTATCGGTCGACAAATTCGTCGACTGAGATAGTTTACAGGGTCGGTTTTTTGGAATAACCGACGTTAAAAATTTAAATAAACATTTTAGTGTACCCCTCGGTCGAGAAAATTGTCGACCGAAAATATTTCGGTCGACAACATTTTCGACCGAGGGGTACACTGAAATGTTCAAACTGAAATAGAAATGAAGATTCATATATTCTGGGAGAGGGGATCATTGATGCTCAACCGTCACCATTCAAAACCACACATTCATGACAAAAATGATTCATAATCACATCATAATTTACAAAATGATAGATTGCTTGAAATATAAGGAGGAAAAATTAGTTTGAAATCCTAGAAATATACATCTTTTGAGATATTAAAAGCTATCCATATGCAAACAAGGTCTATGATTACCACTTCCATCAAAAAAATCATGCACAAGATGTAGGGTTCATCTAAGATGATACAAAAAACTATCATACAAGCTCACACCCTTGGTAAAGATACATCTTTATACTTGGATCAATATTTTTAAGGCAAAATCATGTACATGTAACGTAAGAGTGAACAATAATCATGGATAAAGTTATATAACTCACCTTAGAGATGATGTAGAAACTCCAAACAACAAGGTAGATTGAAGAAAAATGGGGAAGAAACCCTAGCTTGGGCACTCCTCTTCACCAAGCTAGTTCCTTCTCCAAAAAGGAAGCAAACCCTATGCTGAAAAGGTAAGAAGAAGAGAGTGGAAGATGTTTTCAACCATTATCTCAAGCTCCACCATGGAACGTCATGGATTCAGCCAAGAAGAAGAGAGGGGAAGATAGAACAACAAGAAAGACAAAGAAAAAGAGACAGATCTCACTTACCAAGACTAAGAAAGGTAGATCCGAACTCAGAAACGAACTCGGGAACCTTACTTGGAAACGGCGGCGACCTTACTTGGAAACGGTGGCTACCTTACTTGGAAACAACGACAACCTTCGTGGAGGATGAGATGACATTCACGGAGAGTCGGCGACCTTCGTGGAAGTGTGGAGAGGCGGCGATGATGAGCTCTTTTCGCATAGAGGAGGTAAGGCTTTGGCGGCGTGGAGAGGTGGCAAGGGCTTCACGGGAGAGAAGCAGAGAAGGTATCCACGGCAGAAAAGGTATCCGTGCCGCGGGAGAGAAAAAGAGAATGAAAATTTTGTTTCACGGGGGAGAAAGACTAGGTTTCGGCCATTTTAAAGGAGAGACTCGACCTGTAGCGTCGGTTAAAATAAACAAACCGATGCTAAAGATAAGCGGTGCCCGTGTTTGGTTATTTAAAAACACTCAAACACATTTTCGGTCGACAAATTTGTCGACCGAGAGGTTATCGGTCGACAAATTTGTCGACTGAGGAGAGCTCTAGGGTCTGTTAAAAGTACAAAACTGACGCTAGAGGTGCTTATACATGCGTGAACTAAACTGGATCCAAAATTCATGTCGGTCGACAAATTCGTCGATCGAGAAGTCCTTTAGGGTCGGTTATAAGAAAAAATTGACCCTAGAGGTGCTTATACACGTGAAATCTGGCTCCTTCTCGGTCGAATAATTTGTCGACCGAAAGGTTATCGATCGACAAATTCATCGACCAAGGAGAGCTCTAAAGGTGCTTATACATGCGTGAACTAAACTGGATCCAAAATTCATGTCAGTCGACAATATTTTCGACCGAGGAGCACTTTAGGGTCAGTTATAAGGGAAAAACCGACCCTAGGGATGCTTATACACGTGAAATCTGGCTCCTTCTCAGTCGATGAATATGTCGACCGACGGGTTATCGGTCGACAAATTCATCGACCGAGGGAGCTCTAAGGTGCTTATACAACCCTAATATGGGATGATGTTATGTGAAACCCTAATATAGGGTGATGTCATGTGAAACCCTAATATGGGATAATGTTATGTGAAACCCTAATATGGGATGATGTTATGTGAAACCCTAATATAGGGTGATGATGTGTAAAACCCTAATATGGGATAATGTTATGTGAAACCTTAATATGGGTTGATGTTATGTGAAACCCTAATTGATAAAGATGGGAAACTCTAACCCTAATGAGGGAATAGTGATTTTATTTTTGTATTGCATGATGTTGATATGAAATTGATATGGTTGTTATCAAGTATACTAACCATGCAAGTATCATGAGATAATAAGCGTAACCAGGTATGAGCTATAATGGTAATGGGCCTTGTGAGCCATTATTTTATTTGTTGCATAGTGAGAGGTGACAACAAGAAGTTGAATATGCCTAGTGAGTTATGTGAGATGCTTGTGTAACAAGTATCCTGAATACCTTGGTCAGATGACCTGAAGGTAATAGTTACCTGATAAGTGATAACCATGTTTAGTGATGAACTAAGGGTTTGAATACCCAGATCCAGCAAATGTGATGATGGTGGTATTGAGGGATGTGAATTCCCAACAATGAGATAAGGTATTGAGATCCCAATGCTTTATAAAGTTTTGAAAAGTACTAAACTGGATCCAAAATTCATGTCGGTCGACAATATTGTCGACTGAGGAGCCCTTTAGGGTCAATTATAAGAAAAAACCGACCCTAGAGGTGAAATCTGGCTCCTTTTCGTTCGACTAATTTGTCGACCGAGAGGTTATCGGTCGACAAATTCATCGACTGAGGGAGCTCTAAGGTCGGTTGTAAGGAAAAACTGACCTTAGAGGTGCTTATACACGTGAAATCTGGCTCCTTCTCAGTCGAAGAATTTGTCGACCGAGCATCGACCGAGAAGAGCTCTAGGGTCAGTTAAAAGTAAAAAACTGACGCTAGAGGTGCTTATACATGCGTGAACTTAACTGGATCCAAAATTAATCTCGATCGATGAATTTTTCGACTGAGGAGCCCTTTAGGGTCGGTTAAAAGTAAAAAAAACTGACGTTAGAGGTGCTTATACATGTGTGAACTAAACTGGATCCAAAATTGATGTCAGTCGACAATATTGTCGATCGAGGAGTCCTTTAGGGTCGGTTATAAGGAAAAAACCGACCCTAGAGGTTCTTATACATGTGTGAAGGCAAACTGGATTCAAGATGTCTAACCCGCTTTTTTGTTGACATATAAGGTTGGTTATTTGGAAAAACTGACCTTATAGATCGACGCGCAATGCCAAAATCAAGAAAAATTTTGGCGCACGAAGACCCAAGAGGTCTTAAGTGGTGCCCGCGTTTTTATAGACATATAAGGTCGGTTATTTGGAAAACCGACCCTATAGAGATACACTACAAGGTCGGATATTTTAAGAAAAGTGACCCAAGAGGTCTTAAGTGGTGCCCACATTTTTATAGACATATAAGGTCGATTATTTGGAAAACCGACCCTATAGAGTTACACTACAAGGTCGGTTTTTTTAAGAAAACTGACCCAAGAGGTCTTAAGTGGTGCCCGCATTTTTTTAGACATATAAGGTTATTTATTTGCAAAAACCGACCCTACAGGTAGTGACGTTATAACCCATTTATGTACTAGTGCTTTGTTCTCGTAAGTTTCCAAACTAACCTTGTTAAAGTTCCTTTTAAACCTTTTTTTCTTATATGCTCTTATTTATGAAGTAAATAAAATCCTTTACAGTTCCAATTTTTAATATTATCACCTACTCTTAAGAATATTTCTTTGTTTGAAAATATTTGTTATTATGTACTTTCCCCTCCTCTTATATACTGTGTTAGGGTTAGATGACTGATTTACTAGTCAACATAGAGTATAATATGTTTAGTGTACAATGTTCTTAGTATTAAATTGTATTCTTGATCCAATCAAGGGTTCTTATAATCTATTTTAGATACTCTTAATAGTTTACTATGATCCATACAAATTTGTATATAATTTTTTTATTCTATCTTCCTTTATGTCTAATCTTGGGATATCTTCTCTTATGTTAATATATTGTACACAACTATTTGTTCTGAGTGACTCTTAGTTATTTCACTCATTCCTTTAAATTTCACTATCTTAGTGTTTGCACATTCTTATATCCTTCCAGACATGGGCAGATCTAGAAATTTACAATAGTGGGGGGCTAAGTTGCAGCTAATGGCTATTAGTTGCAATAGATGGGCACGAGTGTCACAAACTAAGTTCTTTTATGAAAAAAAGTCACCAGAATGTGATTCGAATGCAAGCGAATACAATGTATACACACTGCCCTTACCAGTTCAACAACAATTTTATGTTGTTTAATATCTGCCAACGATTTATGAGTATCATTTTTCTATATATTACTTTGGATTTGGAGGAGGAAGGGGCTAAAGCCCTGACAGCCCCTAGCTATGCCCCTACTTCCAGGTTTACTCTTTCACTATTTATTATCATTAGTACTGATAGGATTCATTCAATCCTAGTAACACATCTTGACATCCAAATCAGGCGAAACATGTAATCCTGAAGCCAATATCTACTCCAGAGTAACCAAATCCTATTTATGACAAAAATTTGAAAATATATTCATTTAATGCAAACTCATATAAGAATAATTCCAATTTTGTAAGGATTAAATGATGAGGAACTACCAATGTACACCAATCTTAATGTAACTATATATTTCTAAAAATTGAGTGTCGGGATTCATATAGGTAAACATATATATATTCTTTTATAATTATTTCAACAATATAAAATAAAAGTCATATCATATTCTATCTTTGTGCCCTTATATTTTTTTGTTGTATTCTAGTCTTCCCACCCCATTACTTCTAAGATTTCTCTCTAGTCCATCCCCCCTCTGCATACATGGTCAAGGTATACAAATAAGAATAGATAGATTAATTTGATATTGGTCAACTCAAGTATTCAAATATTAAATTAGGGTATTTCTAGATATATAGCAAAATCACCTCCTAACAGCCACACATATACTTGAGCAGCTAACTTAATGCCTCCTAATAAATTGACTTAAACTCTGATACTAAGTTTGTAGACTCCAACTTTCATAATCTCCACTTAGACTATAAGATTAGATCTAAGGTGATCAGCATGGCTAACACATACACGTTAGATTTTTTCCAATTTTATCTTTGCAAGTAAGAACACATAAATTAGAATATTTCCACATATACATTCAACTCATAGCTAAGCGGTACTATTATTTCTTATTCATTGTTTGATATTTTCAGTAGGTTCAGATACATGAGTCTTACACTTACAAGCCTACTACAAGAAGGGAAATTTCACTGCATTATCAGTTGGATATTACAACTTGTTCTTACCTAAGGTCAAAGACCTAGATGTGACAAGGACCAATACTAACTAATTTTATCTTAAAACACTGCTCACAACCTTCATTTGCAAGACTCTTCTAAATTTATTGATACCTCCATAATCAGAATGGTTACCTAAAAATTGTTCAATAGAGTTTGAGTGATTTTATTAGTGATTCATGTATTATTTATTAAGTGGATTGCAACATATAAGATAATCAAGTTCATTAAAATTTTGAACCAAATGAACACATACTATAGAATCCATAAACATTCTAAATATTGAGAACAATTGAAACCATAAGTTTTTGGATCCAATTACTTAATGTCCTATTCATTTCAATGACTCTCATAACAACATACAGTGTACCATGACACATGAGGAATCACAACCTATGGCCTTACTATACAAGCTTAGAGTTGAACCTTCGCCTTGTATAACATCGTCGGCCATTCAAATGACTGGGTAAACTAGGCTCCCCTCTCTAAACTTGAGTACACATGTGGAGAATCGATGTACTCTGGCTTAAATTTGCCCAAACATAAATCTATCTCGCTGAATAGAAACTAAACTAGGTACTTCCATTATCTTCAATAACTATTGGGAACCTTGTATAAATGTACTAACACTTGGTATCACCAGGATTTTTGATTCGTGTTGAGTATCACTATGTGTCACTTAAATCTTCATTTAATGTTGGAGAGACCTACCATTATTTAAGAGGTCATCCATGTTGGGATTAACCCCTCATGCCCCCACCGACATACTATGTCATCCTCTCCTGAATGCTTCAAGGTGTAAATCATTTCCTCCACTGTGTTGAAGACCTCCACAAGGATTCTAAAATGTTCATAGAATCTAGGTCTTTAATTAATTCTTTAATTTCACTGTGCAATAATATACAAAACCTTTTTAGCATCAATCATTTGATATTTTTTCAATACCGCATCAATTCTATTTTAATTAAAATCATACTAGCAACATTATCATCCAACTTCTAGTATTCACATCTATTTGTATGCCTCAAAAGGTCAATACATTACCATTTTGGTCTGCCAAAGAGTTGAGGGAGGATTTCATGCATTATGTAATCCTAGTTGGGCCCTTCAAATTGAAGAGTTAGGGTCCATCATTTGCATTTAAGTTGACATAAGACTTAAGAGTAGGTGTGTATCCTTCATATATCAAAGATCACAATTTATGTTCATGTTGTGAAAAATAAAATTTTAGCAAATTCAAAATTTAGTCATATAAAACAACAACTCACACAATACCAAAAAGTTAGACAACACACAAATTTCCTTTTTGGAGTAATGAGTAAAACACTTAAAATTTGAGTCTAGTTATGTAACACCCCAAAATTTTCACACATGCACATGAGTGGAAGCACCAATTCCTCACTCATAATATTGATGGGATGTCACATTCCTTGAATATCATTCATAAGAAATAATTAAAAACTTGGTCAACACAAGTTATGGAACACCCCAAATTTTTCAAACATGCACATGAGAGGAAGTGTCAATTCCTCACTCATAATATTGACGGGATGTCACATGCCTTGAATATCATGCATAAGAAATAATTGAAAACTTTACAAACATGATCACATTTCATTCTCATTCTCAAAGTTTACATAAAAAGGAAACTTATTACAAATTAAAGACATATTTAGAATATCTATATCTAAACAAACTAGACTTTATGCATAAATGAAGGTTGAGGTGGATAATGGAACTCCACCAGGACACACTCTATAGGTACTCAGTATCCTTTCATGGAAGTCTCTAGATCTGTATGTATATACTCCTACTCCTACTCCTCACCTACAGACATCTCGTCCCCAACCATGCATTGGAAAAACAATTATCAGTAAGTAGCATGAGTATTCTAGATATATAAAAATATCAGAATAAGGAAATGATTGTACATTATTCTTAAACATGATGCATGAAAACTAGCATGAAAAATTGAAGGAAATGTGATCACTTAACATGATTAACATGATTACTAAAGGCTTAAGTAAATGGTCATGATTACATGGAAACTGTATATTTTATCTTGAGTTAATATATAATCCTTCTCATGAATGCACCACATTGATCATAAGGTTGGTTAAGGCTCACATAAGGCCGGTGAAGGCTCACATAATGCTCCCACAGAGCTCATAAGGTCGGTTAAGTCTCACTCAAACATGAATGTGAGGACTATATTAACCTAATATGATTTCTTAGTCTTAAACATGATTTCCATAATTTCTTAATCCATTAAACATGATTATCATTATCTCTTCATTTAGTAGCATGGCAATGATACATAATATTTTGACTGAAATCATAAATAGGAACACAATATAAAATGTAACTTCTTAGCGTGAATATGATTTTCCATAAGAATATAAATCATGAATGTCTCACTTAACCACATAGACATGTCAACACACAAAGAATAATAAATATTGAATACTCATGGGCATGGAACACTTACCTTTTTTAGTAGAGATAAAACACCTAATAATGCTCATGATGTCAACCCTTAATCAACATGTAATAATAATTCAATGTTTCTTAATTTGGATCATAAACCCTAATAACTTTAAGTTTGATGTTTCGTGAAAACCAAACCTAAAGCAGGTCCTGAAACCTAGACCATTAGCTAGATCTCAAAAAATTAATCAACTTTCATATATAGGTCACTCTCACCCGATCTCTATAGATTTCTATGATTTTATCTAAGATTGAATAGGATCTAACCACTCAGAAAGTGAGATAAACCATATATAAACTTTTTTGGGAAAATTTCGGTTTTCAATAGGAAACTGACAAATGGAAGACCTTGATGCCCTTACATTATAAAATAAATATTATATGTGTGACATGGTCATATAATCATATGTCTGACTTATATTAAGAGTAGTTGAAATCAAAAGAACTCAAACCTATATGTGTGACATTAATGTGGATAGTCAGAAGGGTAAACTGGCAAAGAAGTAGTTGATTGTTTAGTTTTTTCTCGATAATGAGCAGAAAGACAAGTATCCAAGGTGAGGCCTAAGACCAAAAACCAATGGATTTGAGTAGTAGTTGGTCATCCATTCATCTTCCCCTTGCTATTTCGACCTTGTAGACCCAAAGAGAAGGTGGCGAGGTGGTCTAACTGTGAGAACATCCTTCCGACATGAGAGAGGTAGAGGACTTCTTTTAAAACGGAACACCAGTTAAACAAGGTGATAGAAAAGTATAGAGGTAATTTTGGGTGGTTGAGATGAAGATAAGGAAGCAATACCCAACTAAAATTGTGACTGGGAGCAGAATTGTTCTCCATGGTTTCATGAATCGTAGAAACTAGATGCAAAAGGAGAAAGTATGCTTACAGCTGCAAGATAGGAATTTGGATCTTAGAGAGGGTTCACTGAGGCCCAGGGAGGCGATCCACAGTGACAGTTGGGACTCCAATGATCTGAGGTGCCACCGCCATCCTTGGTTTGTTGTACTATCAAGGTGGACCTCAGGGATATCGCTAGAGGGCCAAAGGCGATGAACTGAATATTGAGTGGAGATTCTGGGGTCACCGCATGGCTTTGGAGAGTTGTTGATGAATGAAAGCCTTAGGAGAGTGTGGTTTCTCATCATAGGTTGAAGTAAGGTGATACGAAGGGCATGGGTTTGTATAAATGTCTTTGTGAGCAAAACCTAGTAGATCTTGGTATTGGTGGGTGCGGAAAGCTATGAAGAATATGATGAAAGTGGTAACTGGGAGTGGGATGTGTCATGGAGAGAGAGAGAGCATGCGAGGAGGTCATCATAGCTATAAATCCTCAAAACCTAGGAGTCAGGTAAACAAGTAAACATTGAGGCTGACAAATCAATCTGTGAAAAGTGGAGACTGAGTCTTAGCCATCTGATATGTAACTTGGTTGATACTTTAGGCAAAGGTGCACGTGACTTGGTCAACTTAGGCTGAAAACCAATTAATTTAGTTCTGATGCAATAATCAGTTGATTTGTGGTGATAAGTGGGTCAATAAATGGAATATGTATTCCTTACTTCATAATATTTTTTTAATATCTAGGACTACTTGATTAAGACAAAACTAGGTGTGTTGACCAATTCAAGCATGAGGAATCTAAGTATCAACTCGATTGTCACATTTTAGCTAGGTAATTATATTCTTTGCATGATTAGTTACTTAGCATAATTAGGGCAATGGAGATTAGTAAAGATGAGTTATGTGAACAAAATTTGAGGGAAACTCTATCATCACATGCACTATCCATAAACCAAAGTGGGAAACGTATTATGAATGTTTGTGGGGTCATATTCTATTTTAACCCTAAATAGTCATCATTGTGTAATTAGGGCTAGGTATTGTTTGTTACTTGACCATGATACAAACCAAGATAGATACATCATATTCTTTGGTTACTCTAGGGTTAACTAATGTCTTGGAACCATATTAAATCACATAGGGCATATCAAGTATACATGACTTCAACTTCGAAAATTGAACATATAAAAATTAAATTATCTCATCTTAGGGTTTCACCTTATTAAACATAAGGAAATTTTGGGGATAATACTTTTTTCTATCATATTTATTTCTAGGTTAAAGTTTTGAGAGTTGTTACAACCTACCCACCTTATAAATTTTGTCCTCAAAATTTTCATCTCTCATTTAGGTTTTCCCACCTTAGGGTTTCACATATATGTATTCAAACACATGAATCTTTCATAATGTTTTGTAACTCCACACTAACATATCCATGATATGGAATTAACGTGGATGATTGTATCTTGTAACAATGCTAACACATGTATACATTACTGACAAAAACTAAACCATACCTTCACCATATACCATGAAAAATGTTAACATACCTTTATCTATAGCATACCTAATGTTGCACCAAAGTGCTCATTTTCCTTGGAGAATCACTTAATGAACATTACTTTCTTATAATTTCTCTTATAAGATTTCTTCATCCTCATAACTCAGTCATGATCATATTTAACATCTAACCTGGTATAAAGATTGGATCCTTACAAAGACAATTTTATTAGGTTTAGGTGACTATCTATTTTAGGTCTTATGTATTACCCATTCTTGTGACATCCTCAAATATGTGTTGATCAGGAACATGCCCAATGATGTCAGACCTCATTATGAAACTCTCCACTAACCCACTACCACACATATCCCATACCACACGCACTAGTAAGTAGGAAAGAGACACACAATAAGTCCTTATGCTCATGGTCTACCCTCTACACTTCTCAATTGGTTGGCCATAACATTGAGAAATGAGAGGACATGTCATATGCAAATGTTAATACACATGGTCCAAAATAGATGAGCATCTATCCCTCATACTCATAACCTATTATACATAGACCTACAGACTTATATTCCTTTTGTGGTTTCTAGCTTTACCCACTCCTCCTATAATAAGGATGTCTGACCTAACCTATCGACTTCATTACTTCAACCTAGGATGCATAAGGAGACTTGTGTCAAGTGGACCTAAAAGGCATTTAATTGATTGAGAGTCATGAGAGTGATTGGTTACCAATTACCCTTCCGCTCTGATACCAAGTAGTAACACCTCACATTTTGCACACATGCACATGAGCAGAAGCGTAAATTCCTCACTCATAATATTGATGGGATGTTGCATGCCTTGAATATCATGTATAAGAAATAATTGAAAACTTGACCAACACAGGATCACATTTCATTCTCATTCTCAAAGTTTACATAACAAGGAAACTTGTTACAAACTAAAGACATATTCAAAATATCTATATGTAAACTAACTAGCCTTTATGCATAAATGAAGGTTGAGGTGGATAATGGCACCCCACCAGGACACACTCTATAGATACTCAGTATCCTTCCATGGAAGTCTCTATCTCTCTATATATACTCCTACTCCTACTCCTCACCTATGGATATCTCATCCCTAACCATGCATTGGGAAAACAATTTTGAAATAGTGCCATGAGTATTCTAGATATATAAAATAATGGAATAAGGAAATGACTGTACATTTTTCTTAAACACAGTGCATGAAAACTAGCATGAAAAACTAAATGAAACATGAGTACTTAACATGATTAGCATGATTACTAGAAGACTTAAGTAAATGGCATGATTACATGGAAATGTTGTATTTTATCTTGAGTTAGTATAGTCCCTCTCTTGAATGCACCATAGTGCTCATATGACCAATTAAGGCTCACATTAGGCCAGTTAAGCCTTACATAAGACCTGTTAAGGCTCACATAATGCTCCCAAAAAGCTCATAAGGCTGGTTAAGCCTCACTTAAACATGATTGAGAGGACTATATTAACCTAACATGATTTCTTAGTCTTAAACATAATTTTCATAATTTCTTAATTCATTAAACATGATTATCATTATCTCTTAATTTTGTAGCATGATAATGATACATAATATTTCATCTGAAATTATAAACATGAACACAATATAAAATGTAACTTCTTAGTGTGAACATGATTTTCCATATTCATATAAATCATGAATATCTCACTTAACCACATAGACATGTGAACACACTAAGAATAAAAAATGTTGAATACTCATGGGCATGGACCAGTTACCTTTGTCACTAGAGATAAAACACCTATAGTTCTCATGATGTCAACCCTTAATCAACCTATAATAATAATTCAATGTTTCTTAATTGGGATCATAAACCCTAATTACATTAAGTTTGATGTTTCGTGAAAACCAAACCAAAATAGGTTCTGAAACCTAGACCATTATCTAGATCTCAAAAAATCAATAAAATTCCATACATAGGTCACCTCATATGATCCCTGTAGAGATTTCTATGAATTTTTTAAGATTGAGTAGGATCTGACCAATTAGAAAGCAAGATAAACAATTTATAAACTTTTATGGGGAAAATTTGGGTATCAATAGGAAACTGACAAACAAAAGACCTTGATGCCCTTACATTATAAAATAAATCTTATGTGCATGACATGGTCATATAATCATATGCATGACTTATATTACGAGCATTTGAAATCAAAAGAAATCAAACGTAAATGTATGTGTATTTGTGACATTGATGCAGATAGTCGAAAGGGTAATATGGAAAAGAAGTAGACGATTGTTCAAGTTTTTATCGACGATGAGTAGAAAGCAGAGCATCCAGGGTGAGGCCTAAGACTAAAAATCAATGGATCTGAGTACTAGTGGATCATCACATCTAGGGGTGGCAATCGGGTCCGAGTTGAGCGGGTCCTATTTCGCGTCAATTCGGGTCAGATCAAATACACTCGACCCGAACCCGACCTAAAAATAATTTTAGGTCATACTTCCTCGACTCGAACCTGAAATTACTATTTGTGGGATTGACCCGATGGACCCGGTGGACCCAAAAATACCATGTTATATGCAAACCCAAAAATACAAACCCAAAAAACCTGAAAATAAAAACTCGTTAGACCCGAAATTGTTGCAGAATTTGTTGGTTAATTAGTGCTTTACAAGTAAAGACTTGTATAAACTATATTATTTTTATGTTTGAATGTGTTTAACTTTCATATGTCTAAAATATGATATAAATATATATATATATGAAGATATAATTTTGGGTCGGTCGGGTTTTGCGGGTCGAGAATTGCAAACCCGGACCCGACCCATAAATAATTTTGGGTTTTTCGGGTTCGGGTCATTTCGGGTCGGGTCGAAAAAATCAAGACCCAAACCCGCTTTAGTCGGGTCGGGTTGGGTCGAGTTGGGTCGGGTCGAGTTTTGCCAGCCCTAATCACGTCACATTCTCCTTGCTATTTAGACCTTGGAGACCCAAAGAGAAGGTGGTGAGGTGGTATGATTGTGAGAACATCCTTCCGCAATGAGAGAGGCAGTGGACTTCCTTTAAAATGGAACATCAGTGAAACAAGGTGATAGAAAAGTATAGAGGTAAGTTTGGGTGGTTGAGACGAATACAAGGAAGCATTACCCAGCTAAAATCATGACTAGAAACATGGTTGTTCTCCATGGTTTCATGAATCACAGAAACCAGATGTAAAAGGGGAAAGTATACTTACTACTACAAGATAGGAATTTGGATATTGGAGAGGTTTTGCCAAGGCCTAGGGAGGCAATCCGTGGTGACAACTGGGGCTCCAATAGGTTCCACAACCATCCTTGGCTTTGTTTATAGTCTAAGTGAACCTTAGGGACATGGATAGAGGGCCAGAGGTAATGAACTGAATATTGATTGGGGATTCTGGGGATCACAACATGGTTTTGAAGAGTTGTTGATGAATGCAAATCATTAGGGGAGTGTGGTTTCTCATTGGAGGTTGAGGTAAGGTGATACAAAGAGCATGGGTTTGTCTAAATATCTATGTGAGCAAAGCCTAGTAGATCTGGGTATTGGTGGGTGCAGAAAGCTATGAAGAATACAATGAAAGTGGTATCTGAGATAGGGATGCATCATGCAGAGAGAGAGATCGTGGGGATGTCATCGTAGGTGAAACATGGGCGTCGGGTGAGCAAGGAAACATTAAGTTCGACGGATCAATCTGCAAAAAGTGGAGACTGAGTCTCATCCATCTGATTTGACTCGGTCAACTTAGGCTGAAAATCGATTAATTTAGTTATGAAGCAAATAATCGGTTCATTTGTGCTGATAAGTGGGTCAATAAATGGGATATGTATTCCATACTTCATAATATTTTTGGAATATCTTGGACTACTTGATTATGATGAATCTAGGTGTGTTGACCAACTCAAGTATGAGGAATCTAAGTATCAACCGATTCTCACATTTTAGCTAGGGAATTATATGCTTAGCATGATTAGGTACATAGCATAATTAAGACAATGGAGATTAATAAATAGGAGTTACGTGACTGAGATTCGAGGGAAACTCTAACATCACATGCACTATCCATAAACCAAAGTGGAAAACATTATATGAATGTTTGTGGGGTCATATTCTATTTTAACCCTAAATAGTCATCATTGTTTTATTAGGGATAGGTATTGTGTGCCACTTGACCATGATACAAAAGATAGATACATCATATTCTTTGGTTACTCTAGGTTTAATTGATTTCTTGGAACCATATTAAATCACATAGGGGATATCAAGTATCCATGACTTCAACTTGGAAAACTGAACATATAAAAAATAAATTAGCTCAACTTAGGGTTTCACCTTATTTAAAATAAGGAAATTTTGGGGATAATATTTTATTTTATCATGTTTATTTCTAGGTCAAAGTTTGAGGTCTGTTACAAGTTATATATAGGAGAGCATAACTCTATAAGAGTAAATCATGTCCTTTTTTAGGGTTGCCACATGTAATCATGATAGATGGGGGAGACATCGCCCCTGAGTTTCAAGTTATTAAAGGGTTAGGTTATCAATTTAAAGATGAGGAATCTAATGATGTGATCGTATATATGTGAATCTTTGATTTATATTTCACTATGTGGATTTCATCATCACCATTCACCATCATACATAGGTGAAATTTAAGAATGATCACATCTAAAAATGATTTTCAAAGTTCATGATATGGTGATGGAGAGACAAGTATAATAATCAATATAGTTTGGCAAAACCTTTAGGTCATAACCATATTCAAATCACCATTCAAGACTGAAAGTAACCAAATCAATGATATTGGGTTGGATCCAAGTATACAATTGTTTTCACTAGATTGCTTTAAATTTTTGTATGCAATACATGATTCATTGATTTTCTACAATTTTAACATAATTATCTCCTTTTCTACGAGTGAGGGAGGTATTTACCAAAAAGGGGAAATAGTGATTGTTAAATTGAAACTGAATGGTAGTTCATTTTGAGATGGCGCATGTACTAAGTAAATAGAGAAAAGATCTTGATACCACTTAATTGTGATTTCATCATTCAAGATGTCTAGGAGGTTGAATGGAGTTGGGTGGGCATGAGTGTTTGATGCAATTCTCTTGGGAATCAATTATCAACCTCATGGGATACGTTCACACATTGTGTAAGGATGTGTATGCACTATGAACTTCTGGATCATTATCCACCAATGTCAAGGTAGTATGGGCTCTTTTTGAAGCTTCATCGAGCAATGGTAGTTAAGCTCGCTGGAGTGTAACATTTATTTGGATAGAGGAAAAGGGCTTGCGTTTGAAAGAATTAGCCTAGCTAATGATGAGGTATTGGATGTAGTGGCTCCCGTGAAGCAAGTGGGAGAGAAACCCAAATTTGGGAGGTCGTGCCAGAGTTCAATTGGGTTGTGGAAATATTTGTACGTTTTCTACTCTGAAAAACAACAAGGGGGGGAGAAGATACATATAGTACCTTTTATAGAGGATGGGAAATCTTTTCTTTGATAATCATTCCATTATATATCTAAGTGTCCATACAACCACATGAAGATCATAAGTACATGTAACCATAAGGGGTTGAGGAGAACACCAGAAGTTTCACATCATCAAAAAAGTCCAGAAATCTAAAGAAGATAGAATGAGTTCATACATGGGTGGGGCTCCCTTATAACACTCCCAAACTCAAATGTAACAAATATCTATATCTAGAGAGAGATAACTACATGTCATGAGAGGGGGTCAAAGTCGATCTACCATGATCGACGTAATGAGACACAAAGATTGAATAGGATAGGAATTGTCATTGACCACTCACTTATGAGCTAGTAGATACTTTTACTATATATGAACTGCATAGTAGGTGTTCTATGCATTTTATTCACTTAGTTTTATAATTACAAATTAATCTTAGTATGTATATAAGCCAACTTTTTTCTTAATTATTATGAACTCATCAAAAACTTTGATCAAATTACACATTTAACATGAGATGCTTTTGAACAACCTACTCTAATAAGAAAGCCCATTTTCTTGCCAATGGTTTCATGTTACCCTGCACTAAACAAGTTTATAAAGATTGGCGCATACCCTAACTTCAAAATGAAACCACAGTTATGGATGTCATTGGAAATTGAATTTAATATGGTCGTAGCATACATTCACCATAGGCACATTTTTCTTCTTCAAGAAATTGGTTTAGCGGTTTACTATTTTTTATCACCATCATGTACTAATGATACGAATTAAAGTTGGGTAACTTGGCGACATAAGATAGCATCAAGACACATAAAATTTATTTTTAAATAGCATGAGAGTGGTAACATTTTACTTTTTCTTATTTAAGTTTCAAATTACAAGTTTTTTTTCTTCTATTCTAATAGGACAATATAAAAGGTCATGTGACGGTTTGGATGTAACTTTTTCCTTTCGTTTGAATACTCAGATGCAATTTTTATATTATTTTACAAATAGAAATTGGTCTTAGGGTGTATTCTAGTAAGGGAATATGAAAGAACATGTGGGGTGGATGCAATTTTTTATCTCTTTTTTTCAAGTTACAAACTGATCCTTGTCTCACTATATATCAAGTTGTGGAAAGAGTTATGTGCAATTTTCCCTTTAGTTGTTAGAATTAGAAATATACCTTTGTGTATTTTAATAGAGTATATGTACAACCGCAGTGAGAGGCCCCTCCCACCAGTGATTGCATTGCATCATATTTTTACTCTATGACAACCAAGTCAAAGGAAGTGGAAGACATGGTTGATTTGACATGCCTATGTAGGAAAGGATCCATGGAGTCTCATTGTTGACAAGGGAATCGATCATCGTTCCTTTATACATGTGGGGGACAATATTGTCCCTCTTTATCCCTTACTTCTACTTAACTTCTTGTCTTTCTTGACACAATGTCTTGTACAACGTTAGTCAAAATAAGATTATATATATATATATATAAAGAGAGAGACAGTCATGCTAGAATACACTCGAGTGTACAGATCACACCGTACACCCCAATGATTTTTGCCTATGTAGACCATGTTTTTGCAAAACCTAATCCATTGATCTTTATGGTTACAATAATAATAGGTTACGTACAAAATTTGAGTCCATTTGGATGAGCATAAGCCACTCATCCAAGGGCAAAAAAATTGATGCACAAAACTAATTTGAAATGCATGATTTTTTCCTACTTTAGATGCATAACATATAAGTGTCTAAATGAGCTGAAATTTATTATGTAGTACATTCTTAAGATATTAACGAAGATCAATGGTTTAGATTTCCAAAATAATTGCTCCATGATGGAAAATGACTGAGATGTATAGCATCTCTGGTACACTCTAGTGTATTCTAGATTCACTCTCTCTCTCTCTCTCTCTCTCTCTCTCTCTATATATATATATATATATATATATATATATATATATATATATAACGGCCCCACCCCTCGGCAACCACTAATTAAGCAAGGCCAAGAATCTAGAGTTGTTATCCCATAACAGGATCATATAGTTTTGCAAATAATAAAAAATAATTAATAAATTCTACCACAACTAAGCTTAAAGCAGGATAAAAAAATTTCTTTTCACATACCTTTCAAAAATGGGAGTTGGGAACTTTACCCAAAGAGCTAATTGTAATCCTATAAATATTATTTTACCTTATTCTTTTCAATGGCACCTTTTATTGAACATCCATTTTTCATTAATGTAACTACATAATTCCCTGAAACGTTGTCAAACAAAATGTCGATCAGTATAATGAATCATACTGGTATGTGGGGGAAACCACAAGTTTGTAGATAATTGTAACAACATAACAACAATAATTATTTGTTACAAAACAAAATTTACTTTTTCTTCATAACTTCTCAACCGTGTTACCTAACCTCTGGTATACCTTCTCATAGGGTTTTGTCCCTACAAGGACATTAGGCTACCTCTCAATCTGGAGCTAGGTACCTCATTGGTCACCTCTCAATCTGGAGCTAGGTGCCATTAGGTCTTCCCAACCTGGGGCTTGACCACTTATGACCTTCCCAACCTGGGACTTGGTCTGACCTTCCCAAATGGGCCTTGGTCCTTTAGTCATCATCATGACTATACTCATCTTTTCATTCATATATCCTAGAGGTGGTATGTGGGTTCGAGCAAGTTATATATATTATAAGATGATAGTCATAGTACTTTATAGATTGCAAGAATTAAAGTTCATCCAAGCATTTAATTTCAAGCAATCGGTAAAACCTCAGAAATCATCGTGAAACTAGAGAGATTAGCCATAAGCGTAACCACATACTTGATTTGGAAGTCTCAAAACCAAGAAAGATAGCTAATCCAATCAACCAAGCAAAGCAATAAATCAAGCAACTTGACCTGAAATGTATCTATAACACCTAATTGTTATAGTCACATCCAAGCATCTTTTATTGACTTGGGATTTCATTCTAGGGTTTCTAAGCCTTATTAGGGTTTTCTTAGGGTTCCTTGGTTTCCAAACTTTCATTTTCCAATTTTACCCTTTTAGGTCAACAAACCCTAAAAACACCTTTCCACTTAGAAAAACCCTAATTACTTAAATTTTCCAAATTAAGGGCCTTTAACTACAAATTAGTTCAAGAACATCATTTACATGACTTCTTGACTAATTTCCACTATTAAAACTATTAAACTCCACAATTATCAAAATTAGGGTTTTTAAGTCCACTTACGCACATTTATAATCATGGAACCCTAATTAAGAAAATTATGAGCAAATATCATCCAATTATATCTAATCCATCCTTTTTATGTCAATAGTCCAAACTTTTCTCATAAAAATCAAGGAACATCATTAGATCCATTAATCTTCAAAACTTAGGGTTTTAAATTAATTAAAACCATTAAAGATAACATCTTTACACACTTTTGAGTTACAAGCATATTTAGGTTCTAAATGAATCCTTGTGTTATGATGAAAAATTTGCATACAGAGTTTGTCTTAATTCGAGTTACCAAGTAATTTCTATAAATATTCTAAGATAAATTACCTCTGGCCAATAGCGAGCTGCCATGTCAGCAAGATTGGGTCTTTTCTTTCCTTTTCCATGCAGCTTCAGTGCATCAAATAGGGTTCAACCACATGGTGATGCACTCTACATGAGTGGGGCTCTTGTCTAGGTGCAAAAGACCCCTTTTTCCCATGCTCCATGGACCATGGACCTTACTTGCATGGGGGCAGAAGAGTCATTGCTCCAAGTTGTATCATGGTCCCCAACCACTGCCGACCGTAGCGGTGATGGTTGTGGGATGCTCACCCATACTCAAAAGGTCTATTTACAGACTGTGTAGTGCCACCGCGGAGCACCAACTCCGGCGAGTGGAAAAAGCAGCTCTGGTCCACGAGGTGTTCAAGAAGAGGTGTCTCCACCTTTGCGGTGTCGAGGGGATCCTAGACGGCTACACATCAGGGTAGGGGTAGGTCTAAGACCTCCGTTCATCCCTTCTTTGGAGATCATTGTCGGATATGTTTCCAGTAAGGGAAATAGGCACACCAAAAGGGAGTCGAGAGATTTAATCTCATCTGCAAAAGGTTTCCACAAGGTTGGTGGCATAGATACAAAGTGCTACGAGGGGTTCTTATAGGTTTTCCGGGCACATGGTTGGGCCTTGGTCCCTACTGCTTTCTGTGATGAGAGACAGGGCGGAAATCTAGGTTTATCTTGGTGCCCAATCCATTGTCTTTCCCTAAATAACCCATGTTCAGGTTTGATTCCATGAGGTAAAGGCGATCATGCTATTTTCAAAGTGAAAGGATCATCAGAACGAGGGAACAAGGGTTGGAGAGCGGGAGAGTAGATGTAGTGTAACATCCCTGACCTGGGTTATGCTTTAACCCTAGGTGTTTTGATTAAGAAATATAATTATATTCTTAATCTTATTTTGTGGAAAGTAATTAAGGCTCAAGAGGAACTTATATTTCAATTTTAGTCCTTTTTGAATAATGTTGAAATAATGTTTTACTTGATTTGGAATAAAGTGCAAATTACCCAAGTTGAGGGGTTAAATTGTAAATGTTACATGATAAGATGTTCCTCATGTGTTGAGGTATCATGAGAATGAATATGATGTAGAGGTATGGCTTGTGGTAGCCTGAGTACCAAGAAAGAGCTGATAAAGCAATATTGTGCATTAAAACCTAGTTTTGGTGTAATGTGCAATTTACCCAAAACCCAGGGTTCAATATGCAAATTACCAATTCAATAATGTCCCTAATGTATATTGGCATCATGTTGATGCAAGAAAATGAGAGGGGAGCCTCATTAGCATCATTTTGGAGGAGAGAGAATCTTGATATTAAAATAATCAAGATTTAAGCATAATTGGAACTTTACTTCCATTTAATGCAAAAATAAATAAAATAATTGAAGGGCCTTCAACAAAAAACGAGATGGTTGAATTTTCTCAAGTGTGAACACCTTTTTTCCTTTGCTAGGCCACGAAAATATCCAAGGGAAGTAGATAACTCACTCACCTTATTATAACGAAAAGAAATATCCACTCACTTATGGATATTAGTATAATATGATTTGAGGTGCTTAATTTGCTTTTCTTTAAATCATGGATAAATGAGAGTAATAAGAGGCAAACAATATAGCCTCGGATCGAAGGAGTTGAGGGGGAAGAGGCAGCACTATTTTTGGGATTAAATGAATTTTTATAAGGCATTTTTCTCTCTCCTTGAAATTCTTATAAAAAGACCCTTTACAAGCCAAAACAAAGGCTTTTTCATTTCCACTTCTTCTCCTTGCTTGGAAAACGACCAAGGAAGCTTTGGAGGAGTAGGAGGACGACCCCCAACCTGTTGGTAAGCTTCTTTACCTCTTTTCACCTTGAATCCATGGTGAAAATAAAAAACCAATGCATTAATTCTTCTTATCTTGATCCCCTCTTCAATTCTAACAATTCCTTTTCACTCAAAGCTTGAGGATGAGCCTTGGAATAGTGAAAGGAGTTGCATCCACCATTTTTGACGTGATCTTGAAGCTTTGGAGCTCAACTGGAGACGGTTTTTATAACTTGAACCCTTAATATTATTATTGCATTCAATTCCTTATCAATTGTTGATACTTTCTTCATTCTCAGAATTGTTTTTGGTTGATTGATGCAATCACCATGGAAATCACATCAAACTTAGTGGGTATGGAGCTTGATGATGATGACATCATCATAAGCACACACCTCCCCAAATATCTCTTGCAAATGGTTCCAACAAAATGGTCTAAACGGTTTCACCAAACGGTTTCCAAACTGTTTAGAGACTTGAACCCCAAACCATTTAGAGGGGTTGACCATTTGAGGTTTGAACCCTAGTATGTGTTGGATGATTATCCAATGTCTCCAATTGATTAATTCAACATATGGACAATTCTTCAAATAGAAACCCTAATCGGCTAAGTGTTGATTTTGCAATTGATTAAGTTGATGTTTTGGGTTGATTGACCCAAATGGTTTCAAAACCATTTGGGAATCACCCAAACCGTCTCAAGACCGTTTGGAGGTCAACCAAGACCGTTTGGAGGTCTAGGGTTGAGTATGGTTGAGTATTTGAAGAACCAGAGATATCAAATTGAATTACAATCAATAGCTCAAGTGATGATTGATTCAATGATGCAAACCCTAAGTGAATGTCATAGATTTCAATGATGGTTTGAGGCAAACGGTCTCTGGACCATTTGGAGATCATCCAAATGACCTCAAGACCATTTGGGGGTCATTCAATATCGTTTGAGGTCAGGTTATATCATGTAATGATGATGTTTTACTGATTTCAATTGAATTGGTTCCACAATGTTAACCATTGATGGATCCTCGATTCCAAAACCCTAAGTGATGGTTTCTTGATTATCAACCCTAGTTCAATTGGGTTCAAAAACCTAATTGAAGGTCCAATTGAAGGGTGATTCAGTGGTTCAGTTGAAGAATAAATTGGTGGCCCAATTGATAGTTGGTCCATGGATTGGAACCTTGAATTGTTTAAGTGTTGAAGACCCTTTTTGGTCCATTCAGTTTTGAGAGGGTTTGGACCAAACGGTCTCAAGACCGTTTGAGTCCAAACGGTCTCAAGACCGTTTGAGACCAAACGGTCTCAAACCATTTGGAGACCCAAGTCCATTCGGTTTCAAGATGTGTTATCTAAACAGTTTCAAGAACTAACTTTGATAAACGGTTTCAAATCGTTTGAACTTAGTTGGTCAAGACCGTTTGAGGCCTAAATGACCAAGACCGTTTGAGGTCTAAATGACTAATACCTTTTGAGGTTCAAATTGGTTAAACCATTTGGACACCTAATATGATCAAAGGTCAATTAGCTACTTGATTATTAATGATGTAGATCAATGGTGATTATGAAGGTTAACCCTAACTATGTGTACGTAATTGAAGGGCTGACCTAGATCAATCTTGGAGTAGTTAACATCCTAGAGAGGATGAGAGAAATATAAAGAATGAGAGAGATGATTGCTTACATAATAAGCCCTAATTCTCTCATTATGAACAAATATGTAATCAGGGTTTGATCCATAATAATGAGATCATGAAATCCTCATTGAAAAGTTTGATGTACCTTAATCCTAATTTAGGGCAAGGCTATGTGAACCCCTAATTTAGGGTAAAATTGAGTGAAACCATAATCTAGGGTGATGATGTAACACGAACTTAGTGTAACAATGTAAGAAACCCTAATTTGATGGGAATCGTACATCATAACCCTAATTTGGGTAATGAGGTACGTAAAACCCTACTTGGATGTTAATGGTAAACCTTAATCTCTAAAATGGGGTAAAGGTGCATGAAACCCTAATATAGGGTAGTGCCGCTAATGCTATGTGAAGCCCTATCACTAGGTGATGTAGTGTGAAATCTTAATTTCACATAATACTAGGTGAAATCCTGATATAGAAAGATGACTTTGTGAATCTCTAATGAAGATAAATACTATGTGAAATCCATATAATGTATGGAAAATGCTATGTGAATGCTCAAATTATAAATATGGAGAATCCTATTCCTAATAATGGAATAGTGATTAATGTATTGACAAACACTTAGATGGTTTGATAATGGATATCCTTACAATAATAATTTCTAACTCAAGAACGAGTCCATATCATTGGCAATGGTTGTATATTCTAAATAAGTGACTTATGACCAATACATTACATGATAAATGTGATGAACTGGTGCATAAAGAATTAGGATGAGGAATACCCTAATACAAGCTAAGTGGGTGAACTCAAATAAGATGAAGGTGTTAAGGGAAGTGATACATCAAGATATGATAGATATCACATCCAACACCCCAATACTGATATACCTTGATGTGTTTTAAGTCCAATATAATTGAATGAGTGACATATGAGATGTGTCATGTCAATTGTTACATTGAGATGTAATGCACCTTGTTGAATGTAAGTTAACATGCCTTATGAAAAGGTTAATCCAAACCTATAAAGTATGATGTAATCATATTCTGGTAAAGATGAGAGAGAAACTCATATTGTGTGTTGATAATTCATTTAAAGATGAATGATGAGAATAAATAAGTATGATTGAATACTTATGTTATCCATATTGATTCCTAGCTATGTGAAGCAATGAAATAGGACTTTATCATTAATAAAATGATCTTGAGAACCTATATGGTTATTTATGTAAAACCCTAATACAGGGTAATGCTATGTGAAACCCTAATACAGGGTAACGCTATGTGAAACCCTAATACAGGGTAATGCTATGTGAAACCCTAATATAGGGTAATGCTATGTGAAACCCTAATACAGGGTAATGCTATGTGAAACCCTAAAATATGATAATGCTATGTGAAACCCTAATACAGGGTAATGCTATGTGAAACCCTAATACAGGGTAATGCTATGTGAAACCCTAAAATAGGATAATGCTATGTGAAACCCTAATACAGGATGATGCTATGTGAAGTCTTAACACAGAGTAATCCTATGTGAAGTTCAAATACATATTGATGAGTTATAAATCTAATAAGAAAGACCCCTGTATTGCATGGTACTGATATATGATTGTTATCATGAGTATTAATCAGGCATGAATATTGAGATGATGAGCATAGCCAGGTATGAACTATGATGCTCTGTATATTGAAACTGGTTATGGGCTTTATAAGCCATAATATGCCTTATTACCTATTAAGGGGTAATAAGAGGTGATATGAGCTTTGTGAACTATGTGCAATGCTTTGTGTAGCAAGAATCATAATGTCCTTGGTCAGATGACTTGAAGGTATTAAGTTACCTAATAAGTGGTAACAAGTACTCTATGATGAGTTAAGAGTTCAAATACCCATATTCTATAATCATGATGATGAACTTGTTAAGTAATGGAATTGTACTTGATGAGCTAAGAGATTAAGATCCCAATACTTTGTGAAAAGAGTATGGCTACAAGCCATAACTCCACAAAGACAATGCCAGGCATTAGCTATGTGATCTAAGCCTAAAGAGAGTATATGCTGCAGTTATAACTCTACAATGATCAAATGTTATACATGTTCTTTATATTCCTTAAATGGATAAGTGACATGATGCTTTATCAAGTTATAGCTGCAATGCTTTAGATCATAATAATGTTCTAATCTGTTGGACAATGAAGTAACTGTTGTCATATAATTAGGATTCCTATGTTTAGTTTATTCTTATTAAAATGCAATAATAATGTTTCTTATGGAGAGTTATACCTCTCACTGGGGCAATTTACAATTGTCTCACCCCTGTGGAAACCACATTTTTAGGTGGACGCAAACGAGGAGACAGGAATCCTTCAGTAGGAGAAGGACAGCAACATCAGCAGCAGGGACAGCAGCGAAGTCTCAGGTGGAGACACTGGCTGATATGCCTTGTATAGATGTAGATAGAGTCCTATGTGTCGTATCTATACTCTCAGGTCCTCGGAGTAGTAGTTAGTGCTTTCAAGATTTTGGCTCAGTGCCTCGAGATTTTATATTGCATGTGTTTAGTTTATTAGAGCAGTTGATGCTTGTAATCTTCAGAAAGAGATGATACATGACATGTACCTTTAAACCAGAATGTAAATGTGTTACTTTGGTTCTATGTGAGAAAGTTTTCCTTTTGATGGATCTCTTGGTAAAAAGGTTTTAATTTTTAGTGATTTTTGGTAATCCGCTGCTTAGTGAACGCTTCCGCATTAGTTAATCATGTTTTTGTGAGTTGGATGCACCAATTTAGTGGTATCAGAGCTCTAGGTTCACTGAGTCTACAGAGACATAGGACTAAGGTGTTGAGTCTGTGTTAGTGTCCTCCAGTATACCCTATAGTGACTTCTACTTATGCAGAGTAAAGGGTAAAATTTATAAATGACTGGGGAACACGAGGAACACATTGCTAAGGGCAATGTTGTTGCACCAGGAGAGGGTGAATAGGATCAGGCAGGAGAAGAACAAGTGCCTGAGAATTCCCATCTTGACCTGATCAGGATAGAGAATCCTATGTTTATGCTCTTGAAGGGCAGGTTAGGACAACAGTGATGCATATAGAAGACTGGATACTAGCATTACAACTTAGGTTACCAGTCCTTAATGCGAAAACTTTAGGCTTTGAAAGGGTTCCTAAATGACATGGTCATGGTGGAACAGTGGAAATGTGGGAAAGATTAACATATGGTGAGAAAGTAGACTCTGCCATAAGTTTAGACAGATAGTACATCTGTGATGGTAGTGCCCAAGAAGGGGCAATAAGCTGAGATTTAAGGTAAGATCTCTATAATTTTAGAGACATTTTCCTAGTTGTTCTGAAAAAGTCAAAGTTTTTGGTGCCACCAGTGCAATAAATGCCTAATGCACCAAGGGCAGTAGCCACTAGTAAAATCAAAAGCAACAACCAACAACTGCGAGGATCTATGCAATGAATTAATCTGATGTGATAGTCAGCCCTCGGGTTGTGACAAGTCAGATGAAATAGATTCATTTTGATATTTCATTTCATGATTCTATGTGTTAAAAATAAGAAAGTAGTTGTTTTTGAACTCCCTTTGACTAGTCCTATAAGGACACCAGGGAGATGAGAACTTAAATCTTACTCAGTGTTCCTTAAAATGCTTTATAATCTCTCTTATCTGTGTGTTAAAAGATGAGATATAGAAGTGATGCCTGAAGAAAATCCAAGAATGAAAAATCATGTGTGTATAATGATAAGAAAAGTGAGGAATATGATAGAAAATAAAGTGCATACTACCTAATCTCAATACTTGTATACCCTGGCCAGGTATATGATTATTTAAGATAAGGCAAGTATGAAACTCTTAGATTGATATCTTTCTTATTACTCTGATCAAGTAGCCATTCTGAAACAATCTAGTGAGTATAATGAAAACTAATGAGGAAGAGCTAAGTGAACATTCCCAACTAATGAGGAAGAGCTAAGTCAACATTCCCAACTTATGAGGAAGAGCTAAGTGAACATTCCCAACTAATGAGGAAGAGCTAAGTGAACATTCCCAACTAATGAAGAAGAGATAAGTGAACATTCCCAATTAATAAGGAAAAGCTTAGTGAACATTCCCAATTAATAAGGGAAAGCTAAGTGAACATTCCCAATTAATAAGGAAAAGCTAAGTGAACATTCCCAACTAATGAGGAATAGTTAATTGAACATTCCCAACTAATGA
This sequence comes from Alisma plantago-aquatica, assembly GCA_963693085.1. Classification (NCBI taxonomy): domain Eukaryota; kingdom Viridiplantae; phylum Streptophyta; class Magnoliopsida; order Alismatales; family Alismataceae; genus Alisma; species Alisma plantago-aquatica. Next base: position 547,559,430 of record OY856409.1, read on the forward strand.
GGAAAAGCTAAGTGAACATTCCCAACTAATAAGGAAAATCTAAGTGAACATTCCCAATTAATAAGGAAAAGCTAATTGAACATTCCCAACCCATGAGGAAGAGCTAAGTGAACATTCCCAATTAATGAGAAAGTGCTAAGTGAACTTTTCCAATTAAATAAGAAATTACTCAGTGAACTTTCCCAATTAAACAGAGAGTTCTAAGTGAAACTTCCTAATTACATAAGGAAGTGCTAAGTGAACTTTCCTAATAACATGGGAAGTGCTAAGTGAACTTTCCCAATTAAAAAGGAATTGCTAAGTGAATTTCCCCAGTTACATAGGGACTGCTAAGTGAACTGTCCCAGCCACATAGGATTTGCTAAGAGAACTTTCCCAAACAAATAAATGATTACTGAGTGGATTACCTCTGTTAAATATATATATATTCCCTTTGATGAACAATCTTGAGTAATGATAGGAGTATGATACTTTATGTTTCTCCTTTCATTTACATGACAATCAAGTAAGTATTATGACAGTTGATGTACTTGGATTAGAAATAATCCGTTGATGGATACTTAGAAAAGTATCAGTTTGCTTTGGACTTTGGTTCCAAGAATAATGATATATGGAACAAGCAATGTCCTAAAGTAAAAGAAATACTTTGTGCATGTGTACCCTTGGTGGTAACAATAGGGAATTGAATATGATAAGGATGAGATGTGTTCTCAATACATATGATGAATACCAAAGTAAGGTATTTATGTTGGTTACCTATATTGGTCAACTATGAAATCAATCTAGTTACAAAAAAATAATATTGGGGTTTATGCTCTGCATAAACATAAACATTGATAAGGTTGAACTAATGGAAGGAAAAAGTGTATTTATGGTGGAAAAAGTTTATCAAGTTGAAAATATTTTCTTAGAATAATCATGTGTGGAATAACTTTGTGTAGATTAAAGATCTACAGTATCTCCATGATATTGAGATGATAATTAGAGACTTGATGACATGAGTAACAACTATCTTTTGTTATCTTGGATTTCGGGGACGAAATCCTTATTAGGGGTTTAAAACTTGTAACATCCCTGACCTGGGTTATGCTTTAACCCTAGGTGTTTTGATTAAGAAAGATAATTATATGCTTAATCTTATTTTGTGTAAAGTAATTAAGGCTCAAGAGGAACTTATATTTCAATTTTAGTCCTTTTTTAATAATGTTGAAATAATGTTTTACTTGATTTGGACTAAAGTGCAAATTACCCAAGTTGAGGGGTTAAATTATAAATGTTACATGATAAGATGTTCCTCATGTGTTGGGGCATCATTAGAATGAATATGATGCAGAGGTATGGCTTGTGGTAGCCTGAGTACCAAGAAAGAGTTGATAAAGAAATATTGTGCATTAAAACCTAGTTTTGGTGTAATGTGCAATTTACCCAAAACCCAGGGTTCAATATGAAAATTACCAATTTAATAAGGTCCCTAATGTATCTTGGCATCATTTTGAGGCAAGAAAATGAGAGGGGCGCCTCATTAGAATCATTTTGGAGGAGAGAGAATATTGATATTAAAATAATCAAGATTTAAGCATAATTGGAACTTTACTTCCATTTAATGCAAAAATAAATAAAATAATTGAAGGGCCTTCAAACAAAAACGAGATGGTTGAATTTGATCAAGTGTGAACACCTTTGTGCCTTTGCTAGGCCATGAAAATATCCAAGGGAAGTGGATAACTCACTCACCTTATTATAAGGAAAAGAAATATCCACTCACATGGATATTAGTATAATATGATTTGAGGTTCTTAATTTGCTTTTCTTTAAATCATGGATAATTGAGAGGAATAAGAGGCAAACAAGATAGCCTCGGATCGAAGGAGTTGAGGGGGAAGAGGCGGCACTATTTTTGGGATTAAATGAATTTTTATAAGGCATTTTTCTCTCTCCTTGAAATTCTTATAAAAAGACCCTTTACGAGCCAAAACAAAGGATTTTTCATTTCCACTTCTTCTCCTTGCTTGTAAAACGACCAAGGAAGATTTGGAGGAGAAGGAGGACGACCTCCAACCTGTTGTTAAGCTTCTTGACCTCTTTTCACCTTGAATCCATGGTGAAAATCGAAAATCAATGCATGAATTCTTCTTATCTCGATCCCCTCTTCAATTCTAACAATTCCTTTTCACTCAAAGCTTGAGAACGAGCCTTGGAATAGTGAAAGGAGTTGCATCCACCATTGTTAACGTGAGCTTGAAGCTTTTTAGCTCAATTGGAGGTGGGTTTTATAACTTGAACCCTTAATATTGTTATTGCATTCAATTACTTATCAATTGTTTATATTTTCTTCATTCTCAGAATTGTTTTTGGTTGGTTGATGCAATCACCATGGAAATCACAACAAACTTCGTGGGTCTGGATCTTGATGATGATGACATCATCATAAGCACACACCTCCCCAAATATCTCTTGCAAACGGTTTCAACAAAATGGTCCAAATGGTTTCACCAAACCGTTTGGAGACCAAACAGTTTCCAAACCGTTTGGAGACTTGAACCCCAAACCGTTTAGAGGGGTTGACCATTTGGATGGGTTGACCGTTTGAGGTCTGAACCCTAGTATGTGTTGGATGATGATCCAATGGCTCCAATTGATTAATTCAACATATGGACAATTCTTCAAATAGAAACCCTAATCGGCTAAGTGTTGATTTTGCAATTGATTAAGTTGATGTTTTGGGTTGATTGACCCAAACGGTTTCAAAACCATTTGGGAATCACCCAAATGGTCTCAAGACCGTTTGGAGGTCAACAAAGACCGTTTGGAGGTCTAGGGTTGAGTATGGTTGAGTATTTGAAAACCCAAAGATATCAAATTGAATTATAATCAATAGTTCAAGTGATGATTGATTCAATGATGCAAACCCTAAGTGAATGTCATAGATTTCAATAATGGTTTGAGGAAAACGGTCTCAAGACCATTTGGAGATCATCCAAATGACCTCAATACCGTTTGGGGGTCATTCAAGACCGTTTGCGGTCAGGTCATGTCATGTAATGATGATGTTTCACTGATTTCAATTGAATTGGTTCCACAATGTTAACCATTGATGGATCCTTGATTCCAAAACCCTAAGTGATGGTTTCTTGATTATCAACCCTAGTTTAATTGGGTTCATAACCCTAATTGAAGGTCCAATTGAAGGATGATTCAGTGGTTCAATTGAAGAATAAATTGGTGGCCCAATTGATAGTTGGTCCATGGATTGGAACCTTGAATTGTTTAAGTGTTGAAGACCCTTTTTGGTCCATTCGGTTTGGAGAGGGTTTGGACCAAATGGTCTTAAGACCGTTTGAGTCCAAATTGTCTCAAGACTATTTGAGACCAAATTGTCTCAAACCGTTTGGAGACCCAAGTCCATTCGGTTTCAAGATGTGTTGTCTAAACGGTTTCAAGAACTAACTTTGATAAACGGTTTCAAACCGTTTGAACTTAGTTGGTCAAGACTGTTTGAGGCCTAAATGACCAAGACCGTTTGAGGTCTAAGTGACTAAGACCTTTTGAGGTTCAAATTGGTTAAACCATTTGGACACCTAATATGATCAAAGGTTAATTATCTACTTGATTATTAATGATGTAGATCAATGGTGATTATGAAGGTTAACCCTAACTATGTGTACGTAATTGAAGGGCTGGCCTAGATCAATCTTGGAGTAGTTAACATCCTAGAGAGGATGAGAGAGAGAAAGAATGAGAGAGATGATTGCTTACATAATAATCCCTAATTCTCTCATTATGAACAAATATGTAATCAGGGTTTGATCCATAACAATGAGATCATGAAATCCTCATTGAAAAGATTGATGTACCTTGATCCTAATTTAGGGCAAGGCTATGTGAACCCCTAATTTAGGGTAAAACTGAGTGAAACCATAATATAGGGTGATGATGTAACCCTAACTTAGTGTAACAATGTAAGAAACCCTAATTTGATGGGAATTGTACATCCTAACGCTAATTTGGGTAATGAGGTACGTAAAACCCTACTTGGATGTTAATGGTAAACCTTAATCCCTAAAATGGGGTAAAGGTGCATGAAACCCTAATATAGGGTAGTGCCGCTAATGCTATGTGAAGCCCTATCACTAGGTGATGTAGTGTGAAATCTTAATTTCACATAATACTAGGTGAAATTCTGATATAGAAAGATGACTTTGTGAATCTCTAATGAAGAGAAATACTATGTGAAATCCATATAATGTATGGAAAATGCTATGTGAATCCTCAAATTATAAATGTGGAGAATCCTATTCCTAATAATGGAATAGTGATTAATGTATTGACAAACACTTAGATGGGTTGATAATGGATATCCTTACAATAATAATTTCTAACTCAAGAATGAGTCCATATCATTGGCAATGGTTGTATATTCTAAATAAGTGACTTATGACCAATACATTACATGATAAATGTGATGAACTAGTGCATAAAGTATTAGGATGAGGAATACCCTAATAAAAGCTAAGTGGATGAACTCAAATAAGATGAAGGTGTTAAGTGAAGTGATACATCAAGATATGATAAATATCACATTCAACACCCCAATACTGATATACCTTGATGTGTTTTAAGTCCAATATAATTGAATGAGTGACATATGAGATGTGTCATGTCAATTGTTACATTGAGATGTAATGCACCTTGTTGAATGTAAGTTAACATGCCTTATGAAAAGGTTAATCCAAACCTATAAAGTATGATGTAATCATATTCTGGTAAAGATGAGAGAGAAACTCATATTGTGCATTGATAATTCATTTAAAGATGAATGATGAGAATAAATAAGTATGATTGAATACTTATGTTATCCATATTGATTCCTAGCTATGTGAATCAATGAAATAGGATTTGATCATTAATAAAATGATCTTGAGAACCTATATGGTTATTTATGTGAAACCCTAATACAAGGCAATGCTATGTGAAACCCTAATACAAGGTAATGCAATGTGAAACCCTAATACAGGGTAATGCTATGTGAAACCCTAATATAGGGTAATGCTATGAAACCCTAATACAGGGTAATGTTATGTGAAACCCTAATACAGAGTAATGCTATGTGAAACCCTAAAATAGGATAATGCTATGTGAAACCCTAATACATGGTAATGCTATGTGAAACCCTAATACAGTGTAATGCTATGTGAAACCCTAAAATTGGATAATGCTATGTGAAACCCTAATATAGGATGATGTTATGTGAAGTCTTAACACAGAGTAATCCTATGTGAAGTTCAAATACATATTGATGAGTTATAAATCTAATAAGAAAGACCCCTGTATTGCATGGTACTGATATATGATTGTTATCATGATTATTAATCAGGCAGGAATATTGAGATGATGAGCATAGCCAGGTATGAAATATGATGCTCTGTATATTGAAATTGTTTATGGGCTTTATAAGCCAAAATATGCCTTATTACCTATTAAGGGGTAATAAGAGGTGATATGAGCTTTGTGAACTATGTGCAATGCTTTGTGTAGCAAGAATCATAATGTCCTTGGTCAGATGACTTGAAGGTATTAAGTTACCTAATAAGTGGTAACAAGTACTCTATGATGAGTTAAGAGTTCAAATACCCATATTCTATAATCATGATGATGAACTTGTTAAGAAATGGAATTGTACTTGATGGGCTAAGAGATTAAGATCCCAACACTTTGTGAAAAGAGTATGGCTACAAGCCATAACTCCACAAAGACAATGACAGGCATTAGCTATATGATCTAAGCCTAAAGAGAGTATATGCTGCAGTTATAACTCTACAATGATCAAATGTTATACATGTTCTTTATATTCCTTAAATGGATAAGTAACATGATGCTTTATCAAGTTATAGCTGCAATGCTTTAGACCAGAATAATGTTCTAATCTGTTGGACAATGAAGTAACTGCTGTCATACAATTATGATTTCTCTGTTCAGTTTATTCTTATTAAATTGCAACAATAATATTTCTGGTGGAGAGTTATATCTCTCATTGGGGAAATTTACAATTGTCTCACCCCCGTGGGAACTGCATTTTTAGGTGGACGCGGATGAGGAGGCAGGAATCCTTCAGTAGGAGAAGGACAGCAACAGCAGCAGCAGGGACAGCAGTGAAGTCTCAGGTGGAGACACTGGCTGATATGCCTTGTATAGATGTAGATAGAGTCCTATGTGTCGTCTCTATACTCTCAGGTCCTTGGAGTAGTAGTTAGTGCTTTCGAGATTTTGTCTCAGTGCCACAAGATTCTATACTGCCTGTGTTTAGTTTATCGCAGCTGTTGATGCTTGTAATCTTCAGAAAGAGATGATACAGGACATGTACCTTTAAACCAGAATGTAAATGTGTTACTTTGGTTCTATATGAGAAAGTTTTCCTTTGATGGATCTCTTGGTAAAAAGGTTTTAATTTTTAGTGATTTTCGGTAGTCCGCTGCTTAGTGAACGTTTTCGCATTAGTTAATCATGTTTTTGTGAGTCGGATGCTACATGTAGCCCCATGTTTCTATTTGGGTGGAGGTAGAATATGGCCTTAGCATCATCAATCAAGGATCTTACAGTCGTTAGGGCTCGTGAAAAGATCAAAGGGTCCAGGTATAGATAACCTGGTTAGCGTGACATTTAATGTATTTCCCTCTTTTCCTTTCCACTTTAGGGATTTTGTAAAATCCATATCTCTTTCATCTTTATTCCTATTTTTCTCAAATTTTAAGGAAAAGTCCTTAATGAATTAAAATACTTGTGTGAAAAGTTTGGAAGCAAAACTCAAAAATAAAAGAGACTTTTCTTCATATGCAAGTCATCCACTCAAAAGGCATATTTTATGCAATTAAAATTTATATTTTCTCTTTATTTCTCTTCTGTTTTCTTTACTTTGATTTCTTTCTTCATTACAACCAAAAGGAAATGAAACTTAACCAATTGTAGTCATCCACACCACTTTCTAGAGAATTCTACATAATTCTCTCATATGCACACAATTATCCCTTTATTTCTTTTTTCCTTTTATTTATTATGAGATTTCTTTTAGGTCTTTTCCCTTTTTATCATTATTGGACTTATCCAATTAGTATGAATCATGAAATTATGCATTCAAGGGAAATATTACAAAAGAATTCAAATCACACAATTTTCCTTTAAATTCCTTTTTATTTGAAATTTTGCATTTCAATTTATACAATCAAAATTTGAGGTTATAACATCCTTTCCCCTTGTAGGAATTTTGCCCCCAAAACTCAACTAATCATACAAAAAAATTAGGGTACGTCTTTTTCGTGTCCATCTTCAGCTCTCATGTGGCTTCATTCTCTCCATAGTGCTTCTAAAGAACCTTTACCATCTCTATCTTTTTACTCCTGAGATCCTTCACCTTGGTATCTAGTACCCCTCACTGTTGACTCAGGGTATGTCAACCTCCCTTAGAGCTCAATAGGTTCAATGCTCCGCACATGGCTCAGGTCCTTCACATAGTGCTTAAGATTGGATACATGGAACACGTCATGCATCATACTATACTGAGGGGGTAAGGCCAAATGATAGTCAGCTTCACCAATTCATTCTAAAATCTCAAACGGACCCACATATCAAGGACTCAACTTTCCTCTATTCTTAGTGATAGCTAATAGGGGTCGGATTTTCAAAAATATGTATTCACCCACAGTGAAGTGCAAGTCAGTCTGCTTTGCATCAGCATATGAAATCTGTCGATCATGGGCTCTCTTCAGCCTTTGCTTGATCAAAGAGACTTTGTCAGCATACAATTGTATTTCCTTTGACCTCAACAAGGTCCTTTCACCGACATCATTCCAGTGAAGCGATAATAGACACAGCCTCCCATAGAGAGCTTCTTACAGAGGCATGCTGATACTAGCCTAGTAGCTGTTATTGTAAGCAAACTCATCTAGGGGAAGGTATCACTCCCATGATCCACCCCAATCAATCACACATGCTCTCAACAGATCCTCTAACATTCGATCGTTCTCTCTAACAGTCCATCAGTCTCTTGTGGTGATAAGTTGTGCTAAACTTTAGTCTAGTGTCAAGTTCTTCTTGCACTTGCTTCCATAACTTGGAAGTAAACATAGGATCACAATTAAAAAATAATCAAACTCAAAACATCATGTAATCGAACTATCTCTCTAATATATAGTTCAGCTAGGTCTGTCACCTTGGCATGGATCTTTAAGGATAGGAAATGTGCAGACTTGGTAAGGCATTTTACCACAACCCATATTGCATCATGACCTTTCACTACAAAAAAATAGGAATTAACTACATTTGGTTTAACTACATATAGCTTAAATGTAGTTAAAAATTAACTTTCCTTACCATTTGTAAAAATATAGTTAAAATAAATGTAGTTAATAAAAAAGTTAAGCAATGTCTACAAATTGGTTACAATTACATTATGTGTAACTTACTTTGTGCCAATGACACCGCTGCCTCTTTACCCAACACATTATTTCATTCCCCCAAATTCTAATGGCGTTCAAATTTTCACTAACCCGCCACCTACTTCTTTTTCAAAGTCTTACTCGCGCCTTCCATGTTTCTCCCCAAATCGAGGGATTTTCCCCCTTTTCCATTGTCCCTCAGAGAGTGGGAGTGTGGAAGCTAGAGAGACAGACTCTATGGATGCTCGGAGGGAGAGGGAAGGTGATCGTCATGGTCATCATCAGAGGCAGCATGTGCTGCAATCATGGAAGGCAAAGGATAGGATAGCAGATCTGTGTTCTGCAACAAGCAACTGGCTCTTCTCTGACTCCCTCGCCAACACCCGGAGCCTCTAAACAGTCGAGACTCGCAGATCCTCTCCGCACCACCAGTAGCCGAAGACGAGATTGTGGACAACTGGATGAGGCTAATGATGAGGTAGACATCCTAGACGTGACGTGGTTCCTCCCTTCAGGAGCCTGCTCCTGCGCGACGAACACCCTGACGACCTCCGAGTCGTCGGCTGCACGACCGTCAGAATCCTCTCGACACCTTGGCTCCTGTTCGTCAGCTTTATAGGTGTAAAGATCCTCTCGATAGCTTGGCTCTTATTCACTGACTGCACGGGCTTCGAGATCCTCTCGACACCTTGGTTGTTGTTCGCATGAGCCTATGGAGGGTGTGATTCAATATGGGCGTAAATGGCCGATCGAGTGGGATCGTGTTATGGGGCATGTGGTGTTCCTGATCGCCATCCACGATTCAATGTTTGAGCAGTCGTAAGTCTGGCATGTGGTGACAGTGACAGGGTCGCACATGAGTTCTAAGGAGATGGGGCAGCTGAAGTGTGGAGGCTCATGGATGGAGAATGGAGAGGAGAGAGGGGTATGGTGCTTTTAGATAAGCAGCGGGTCCCTTCTCGCTTCTCACTTGAAGTTTGGTTGCAGCAGGCGGTGTGCTGCGTGTTGCTGGCTTTTTTTATTGGAATTGAGGGTGTGGGAGCTGCAGAGGGAATTGTGATGCAGAGATGGGTGATTGTAGTGTCGAAGGGGTTGTGTACCCATATATGTGTCTGTGTGGTAGACGCTCCAGGTTTGGATTTTGTCGTTGGTTCTACCTGATGAGTTATCATATCTCTCATAATTTCTAGTCTGAGTTCCTAATTTCTTAGCCTTTCCCAAACAATTACACGAGTTTGTTATATTGACTATTCTGTTGTTACTAGATATAACTTATCAGATTCCATTTTTGGATGATGGATTACTTGGTATTGACTTATGCTGGATTGAGATATTATTGATGCCTTATCGGTTCATGGATGTATGTCCCTGTAGTGTACTTTGTGTTTGTTGTGTGGGCTCTGTTTCTTTTGTAGTTTATCATATAGTTGTTGTTTATCATATAGTTGCTAGCAGAAAGCATGTGGCAGTACCCATTTTCTAACAAGGACGGACACGGATGCACAACCTCAAACAGGCTGGAAATTGTCATAAGATCCCACTGAATCTGAGCTTTGTGATATGATCTGTGAGCTATGGTCCTCATTAGCTTTATACTCAGATTAATAACTGTTCATTGTTGTTGGTAGATCATTTTATTCATTGTTTTATTTGTTTGGATCTCTACCTAATATTCATGTGATATCCTTTCTCTACTAGATATTGCAGGAGTCTATAAATCTCGCAATGGATGAGGGTTGGTTTCTTTTGGGTTTCTCATCCAGAATTCTGAATGAAGAGGTGATTTCTGGTAGTGTTAGGCATTGAACATCTAGTTAAAGTGTTTATGTTCCATTTTACGGTTCCGTGAAGAATCCAAAAAATTCATAGGTCTAGATTTATTAAAGATGTGGCTGCAATTTAGGCTTGTTAGGTTTTGTCTCTAAACTGTCATCTTGGTGGAGAGTAAGGACACCTAGGATGGGGTACAAGACCAAATGCTAATGGTTGTTGATCTTGAATCTATAACTGATTTAGGTGTTATGAATGCTAATGCTGGTCTATCTGGTTGATTAATCTGTTATCTGTCATGGTCCTGGTATTCATTCCAAGTTAAACATCTGATTCTGCTGTCATAATGTGGTTAGCTTTGTTATATTTTATTCAGGTTTGTTTCTATTGACTTGCAATTGGTAACATTATAGGAATGGTAGATAAATAATGTACACTTCTCTTCCTGTGTTCTTAACAGCATGCTTACCAAGATTGCAGTTTAGTAGATCATGGATTAGCTATTATGAATGCTATTACTGGCCTAAATGGTTAATGAATCTGTTCAGTTGTCGTGGTCCTAGTACTAATCTACATTGAACATCAACGTATGTTCTGATAGTGAGCTTAATTTTATTTTAAGTTCTTCTGTCCGGAAATTGGCAAAATCATTGGAGGTGCCATTGGTTAATGATTTAGGATACACAAAAAGATACGTCTGTTGTCTTCAGGTAACTCATTAATTATTAGCATGAGTTAGAGAGCAATCATTTCATGATCTTTTCCTTATATACCCCATTCTTGTTGGCCCTTATGCTATTGCGTATACAACCACCACGTATTTACATTGCTTGTAAATGTTTTAAATATCCATTGATAGAAACCATCTCATGATTCAACAACTAAACAACATGGTAGAAGCTACAGGCTAGTGGCAACCATCAGGATGGTTACGCTGATGAGATGACCGTTTGGAGTTTTCCTAAGGATTTTCTTTTGCAATTGAGTCTGTCTTGGCTTATGGCATATTCTTTCATAAGGCAAAGATTTGCTCAGGTTATCAGCAAATAAAATTATCTTTCACAAGTCTATCAACTTATATAGGCTTTCTTATTAGTGGTCTGTACTAAATGCTTTGGGCATGGTACTGTTTGGAGCTAATGCTTTTCATGTTCTTCACATGGCTGGCAGCAGCTGAGGGGTGGTAGTAGGGTGTAGCTAGCCTATAGAAGTCGATAGAGGGCTTGTAAGTGGGATCTTAATTCTGTGGATGAAGGGTGAAATATTGTCACCTGTTATCCCTTGTCATAGGATTACCGTCAAATCACACACAAATCTGAACACTAAAAACTATCGGCAATGACATTCATCGTGGAGGTTGTTGTAAAGAAAGCTCTCAATTATAGCAAAATCAGATTCTCTGGTCTTTAATATATACCCCACTGACATGTAGAGAACATCCATATTTTCTGGTATGGAACACACCTATCCTTTTAGAGCACACATTGCTAGGCTCTATCAGCCTTTTATGAGTGACCCCAACATCTTCCGGAAGTCCATGTATACCCCCGATAGGTATCTATTTGGCCACAGTTGATCAACCTCTAAAACGCCAGTCATCTATCGGCTGTTGGTTACTAAATTCTCAATGTGCATTGACAATGTTATGTCATAGATATAATTGAAAATATAGAATTGAATACGTGTATGAAATTGAAATTTTAGAAATGTTATGATACAAACGTCAAAAGGTGAAAATGTGATGTATATGTGTGATATTTACCCTTTATTTTATGTTCAGTTCGACACATTAAACTACTGTGAATTAATTTACACCTATGATTCTGGACACCAATTTTAATCCTTATATAAACTTATATGTAGTAAAATTCAATTGACATATGCAAATTCATTCGACAGTCTTATTTATAACCATTGAAATGATCATTTACATTTACATGATTCTCTGTAGTTTAGCTTGACATAGTAGCCACAACATATGATTCATTGTGTGGATGTTTAGAGGATAACATGAATCATTTCTTTGCCTTACAGCTCAGATCAGTTTTTTACAGATCTTTCACAAATTTGGAATGAAGCCAACACCTGTTGCTCATCTAAAAGGACCAGATGAAATTAGTTCACTTGGTAAGTTCAGAGTGCCATTTTGTTCATTTCAGCTTTGCAATTTAAGTGAATGTGGCCTTAAAAATTGATGTACTTCCAGCATTCATTGACTTGCTCCTGAATCTTATATTTTTGTTCAACTAAATCTCAACTTGGTGTACTCATAAAATACAAGCCTGCAATTGATCAATTGGAAAGAATTAACATGCTCTTGAGTAGAGAAACAGGGGTTCTAACCATCAATAAACCTTACATTATGATTGCTCGAGCTAAAGTTTTTGGTACTAGCATCGACAAAGACTCTGCTATGTTACTGGCTGCCAGAGCATCAAGCAAATGTAATCCAGATGCTATTGATTCTGCAATACGGAGGGCTTTGGCTCCGATGAAGATGAATTGAAACTTTGACTCATGTAAGGATAATCTTGTCATTGTAAAAATATCACTCAGTGCTACTATCCTAACGTAGGCAAGTGATGGCATCACCGAAGTGCATTTTCATCACTTTGGCCTATTGAACAGACATACAGCTACCACATATATTGATGAGTCTAGAAATTGGCATTGTGCCTGCAAAGGGAATCCCGATGAGGCACGCCTTTCAACAATTTTATGCTACTCAAATGTCATTGATCTTTCTTGGTTATATCATTGTTTAGTTCATTTGGCAGATCCTGGATCTTTGCAATTGCAGTGGTGATTTTAGAGCTGAAGTTTACAAAATGTTGGATGATATTGCTGAAGATGGGCTACGAACACTAGCTATTGCTTGGCAGGTCAGTTTTGGAGCTGATAGAAACTATTGGTTCATACTATCTCTTTCACATGCATGTCTCCCAATTTTAGGTTGTTCCTAAAAGGACAAAGCAGAGCAAGGGAGAGCCCTGGGAAGTTGTTGGCCTCTTGCCACTTTATGATCCCTTTAGGCCTAGCTGTGAAAAATTAATTCCTATGCTTCTTAAACTTGGTGTCAAGCTGAAGATTCTATCAGGTTTGGTTATTTGTTCCTATATGCGAGTTATACATGGTAAATAGGTTTCAGCAATCAATCGGTTTGCTTTATATGGTAGGTGATCGTCTTGCAATATGAAAAGTCAAACAAAAAGCCTAATGACTATACCTAGATGCATGCAATAGTTAGGTCTTAGCTAAGAAGCTAGTACATGATAATCAATAGCATATTATTGTGTGGTTTATTCATAATACTTCGGTATTTCATCCTGCATCATTAGCCAAACTTCCTAACACATTATACTTAGGTTTTTTTGGTCTCGATATCTTTGCTATGTGCACTACTGGCGTCGCAATGATGATGGAAGCTATGGTTAGTATTGAGATGTCTGTTGTTTTTGCTCTTTCCTATTGCTTCACTAACACATTGTGATGTCGTTTCAACATTTGTTCTGTTTAGGTCAAGGGAACATGTTGAATGTGGTACACAGCCTGGATTTGTGAGAGCTCATATTGAGAGTATATTTTCTTTCCTCTGCATTTATTTTTAGCTTGTTGTTATGGATTTTCAATTCAAATGATTTTTGGCTTGTGTACTGCTATTGTTTAGGTGGTGGGTTTATTATATATCCTCTTAATCCAAGGAATGGAAGACCTCGGGTATGAGTACAACATCTTATGCAAATAGATTTGAATGGATGGGGGCTTGGTTATTTTTGGTCATATCAGCAGCACTGTATACTTCAGATGGTGAATAGCGTTGCAGGTACATTTTTGTTCTATACCTTATAGAGATAAAAATTGAAATTGTAAATTTAAAAATCCGGTTGACTAAAATTATGACAATTTGGATGGTCGAATGTCTATAATGAACTGTTCCAAAATTAATATGCTTTCTAAACTTCAATATATATGTTAAGCAGCTCCTCATCTGTGGCACTGTTAAACACATCAGCTGGCCCTCTGCTCATATGCAGAAAAATGCCTTTCAATGGTACAATACTATATTTCTGGAAACAATTCATACATCAGTGTATTCCTCTGGCAGGATTGCGTGAATGGTATTCACAGAGAGATGACACTCAGAAAGTTTCGAGGACAACATTGAGTTTGAAAATGCAAAGAAATTCTACATCTTCTAAGAAGGATCAAAGAACTCGAGATTTTGTTGGGTAAATATATCATATTTTGGTAACCCTCTTACATTACTAGTTACTGCCCAAGATTGAATACAACAAATTTACCTTTTCATTACACAAATTCTTGGGGTTCATACTCCATATCAGGGCCCATCCTTGTCTCATTCCCTTTAGATAAAAAGTCATTATTGCAAGCACAATATTTGATGAAACTTACTTTTTGAAAGTCTCTCAACAAGCATCAACTAAGTCTGGTCAATGACCTACTTAAATTCCCAATCTAAGGGGGCTCCTATCCCTATGCAGACCACTCAGAAAATTGGCATGTTTACTCAACTTGCTCCTACTACAGAAAGTTTCCATTGCTCCTTGTCAATATCATATGGTCGTCATACACCCATATCATTTCAATAGAAGTCTGATATGGTGACAATAATCAGGTTTTAATCTAACCAGTGTTTTATTATTCTATTTTTTTAATCTTAAACTTCATAGATGACATTTTAGTATTAGTGGGGTGCTTTAGAATTAGATAACTCAAAGTTTAATGATCTTCACATCTCTTGTTGAACTATCTGATGTTCTTAAACCCTTAATGACGCCCTACACAATACATACTGGGAAGGTTTATATATAATCCTATATATCTGAAAAGGCTTGATATGATCATGCTAATGGTAGAATTGAGTGAATAGGTATAATGACATGTTTATTGGTGCCTTGAGTTAGTAGGTACAATTTTGGATATATACTCTCTTCATCCAATTGAATTTCTAAATTCTAAATTCTAAATTATGAATTATGAATTCTGAATTCTGAATTTCTAACAGTTACGTATGGAAAATGAATTCTGAATTTTAACTGAAACAAAGGAACATGCACATGCACCTACTCAGCGATAAATTGAATTCATTTCCCTTGCCAACATCAAGAATTTCATAAACAAATTCAGGAATTCTAGCAGCTTATATGGTTTTAAACTGATCTCATCACTTGTCTTTTGAGAGACATGAAGCATTAGAAATTTGCAAAAGCTTTAGTCAATCCATAATGATAAACCAGAAATGGAGCAGCTTCATAAAAGAAAGCAAACTTAGGGAAGTATCTAAAGCAACCCTATGCATTTTAAAATTTTGTTGATCCACAAAATAAGAAATGAGATTCCTTGTATATGATTTAATGAATTCAACACATTTATAGTTCCCCTATTGTTGAACAATTTGTGACACTTCTTTGGAAGCTGACATCAGGTCGAACGTGTTTGGTTCTGATCTTTTCTAGTTCCCCTGTTGTTTAAACTATTTTCTGAAGCTACCATCTAATTGGAGTGTGTGGAGAATTGACCTCTTGCTAGAGATCCAAGACGAGTCTAAAATTAAGTTGGAGTTGCAGCCATGGAGCATAAGAGGGGATTTAATATGCTTGGTTTTGCCACTTCAGAATGCAGCTTTGATTTCTTCACACTGAGGTATTGCATCTGGCTCTCTTTTTTATAAAAAAAAAGCACCCTTCATTTTGGCCAATCATTCTAACATCTGGAAGTATTGATGATGTACATATTTTTGTTGTTGAGGATGTTCCTAACAAAACTTCTGATAGTATACATGGCCCTCCTAAGCACTGATCAAAGAATAGATGAAACATCAACTTTATCTGTTTCCCAAAAACTGTTTTCATCTGCCATTTACACAATTGGGTACAAAAATCTATTCACTCCAAGTACTTTGAAGATTAAAACTGACTATGGGTATTTTATATTTACAATCTTCAAGAGTGTTGTGACTTACCATAACTATAGCAAGCATGCATGTTTAATTCAATTTAAACATGGATATCACTTTTTGCTGCTTGTTTTTGCAGGGTTGCTTCCAGCAAGTTGATAATCTAAGGACTTGAGAAAGCATTTTTCTTGATGTTTTCTTGGCAAGAACAAGAAAGGTAACTTGGGATTGTGAAGCTCAACGAGCATGCAGATGCATCATGATCAAGATGATGAATCTTTGAGTGTATTAATCAATTTCAATTTATGCATTAATCAAATCTTTTAATATACATATTCATTTTTTACCGGCAAGTGATGATGAGCTCGAATCCCTCCAAAAATGGCAACTGAAACAGCAGCAGCAGTGGCACTCGCTCCCCTAAATGCCTCCAAGGACAAGGAGCCCACTGTCCACCATGAACTAAGATACATAACAGACTGGCGTGAAGCTCCCCGAGTATGTTGGGGTTGTGGAAATCAACGTCTCTGATGACGTGACTGGGTGGGTGGTCCACGAGAAGCGGATGTAGCTACCATTGGATCGAGGAAGGACAAAGGAAATGTATGCTGACATTGACGTTGGCTGTGTGGCTTGTGATAGCTGGTGTGGGTGGCCACTGGTTGGAATAATTTACCTACCACTGCAGGGGGTCGGGTGTTGTGTACATATATATCTATTGTCTAAGGTTTATATAGCTTATATTAAATAGCCAGCCACCCATTATTATGTTAACAACAGTATACATATTTTGTCCTTGTTGTTATTGTGGTTGCTGCTATGCTGCTATCATCTATATATGATGTTCACGCACAAAGAAAAAAGAAGGTCAGTGTGTTTTTGTTAATAACCATATTTTTGAATTCAAAAAGTTGGTTATTCAGAAGATTTTTTTTTACTTTTTCATTCCCGAATGATCTCAATTCGCTTTCGGTTTTGTTGCAGGGTATACATGTAAGAGAGATTTTCTTATGGACATGTGTAGTGTTGGTGTTTTCGATGTTGACAATACCCATGAATACCCGCAGCTCTGTGCCTCGCTTTCCAGTGACATCTACAAGCACTTACGGTTAGTTGAGGTTGGCCATTTTCATAAAATTTTAGTGTTCGCACGTTTCAAAATGTTTCATTAATTTGGTTAAGTCTTTCTTTTCTAAGATTAACTTTAAACAATTAGATTTGTAGTTAGGCTTAGACAAAGCAAGTAACATTGAGGTATATTACATATACATACAGGTACTGATAGTATAACAACAAAGCAAATTATTGGTAAGTAGAGATAGAAACTTGCTCCAATAATGAATTCTTGCTGCTGAATGTATATAATAGATAGGATAGCAGCCTAATTTTGAGATGAATACATAGGAACTTACTTTTTACATGACATGTAGTCTTCAAAAGTACTACACCAGTGTAGTAGAAAAGGGTTTGTGACATGTAAAGTTTCTATAATCAAAGTCGTTGAAGTTAGATCATAGTAACTCCATAGTCTTTTTCCTATTGATTCATTCTTGTTTATAGTGGTTCTTTCATATTTCTTTGAAATTGTTTTCTGAAAGCTTTTAATTTTTTGATAGACAAAGAAGAGGCCTGCTGCCTATTTCATAGAAGCAACTCAAAAAGATATAAATGCAAGCATGCGTGCTATTCTAGTGGACTGGTTGATTGAGGTGAATTACTTAACGTGATGGGTTTTGCATAAATTAGATTTTTTTTTTTCATCTAACCTATATCCTTTTTCTGAAGAATATATGTTGGTTCCGGACACCTTATACTTGACCGTTAATTACATTGATCGCTATCTTCTGGAAATGAAGTGAATCAACAACATTTTCAATTGCTCGGACTAGCTTGTATGCTAATCGCTTCGTAAGATTGAGCTTTGTCTGAAATAATTCCTCCTTCCCACCATGTCTTCCATATTCTTAAAGAGATGAATTATTCTTTTGATGCATAAAATATGAAGAAATATGTGCTCTTCAGGTGGAAGAATTCTGCTATATAACTGATAACACTTACGTTAAGGAGGAGGTGAGAATTGATGTCCTTTATCGTGCTCGTCTTCACACTTCTATGCGTACCTAACAATGCCATATATATGTTCTACAAATGGAAGCCGCTGTACTTAGACACCTCAAGTTTGAGATGACTGCTCCAACAGTGAAATGCTTTTGAGGTATTCCACATTGCATTGATGTATATTACCCATGAACACTGCTTTAAAATTTTCTTAACTTGACCTTGACAAACCTTTTCTTCTTCTTCTATAATTATAGGAGATTCGTCTGTGTAGCTCAACAGTCAGAAGGGGTAAGCGTCTAGTTCTCATTGTTGTCACCTTTTAAATATAGTTTAGGTTCGTAAGTATTTATCCATTTTTTTGTTGTAGGTTCCTTCTCTGCAACTTGAATTCTTAGCTATTTATATAGCAGAGTTGACACTCTTGGAGTACAGTTTTCTTTCTTATGCTCCATCATTAATAGCTGCCTCAACAGTCTTCCTTACAAAATTTATACTACAGTCAATGTGGAAACCTTGGGTAAACAGTGAAAATAGGTCCAGCCATCAGCTTGGTAGCATTCTGTAGATCAATGAGAATGACAAAATGTAATATAGAGGTCATCATGTATAGGTAGGAGCTTATTCTTAAATGCACTGGGAGAAGAAAACTTATGGAATAGGTAAGTTATGAGTAGGAGAAACTATGCTTTCTTGTTTCTTTCGTGAGCTATATCTCAAAACTTGTATGTTTCTTTGTAGGTATCCATGGTGGTTCGCACAAAGTGGATGCTAACATCAACTTGATGGTGCTTGATCCACAAATAAAAAAGTACAGAATGTATAGATTATGAGAAGAAATGTCAATATGTTCTGATCCAGGGGATTCACCAACCAAAACTAACCATACATGAACCTCTACATGAGTTGCCAATAGGAAAGGCTGCAACTCGAGCTCTGGGAGTTGATGAGGGCATGACACATACCTCTATCATGTTTAGGATTGGAAGATTCATCACTAAAGTTGAGATTCATAGGGCTGTTAAACTCACTGTGAATTAGGTGGAGGAACTAAGGGAGATGAGCCCTCTTTATATTGTGCTTTGTAGTCTGCAGTGGATAGATGTAGTCAGAAGAAGATATTGTATACATGTATCTTTTTCCATGCATATTGTAAAACAGGGGCCAGGTTAATGTCCTCCCAATGTGTACTCATTGTTCAAATATAAATAAAAGTATCATTGGTGACATTGTAAGCACAACTCGATCTTGATTAACATTCATCTATTTTCTTATTGAAAACCACTTTATATTGGCAAGTGACTGACTGGTTACATAATGTCTCTCACTACATATGTATGTATAGTACATGGTGTCTTTCACTACACACCAGCTATAATTACATGTGTAGCAAGTGCTAATTTTTGCTATACATGAACTACAAATACAAATTGTAACCAATGTCATCTCTCCCTACATATCATAGGTACAAATTGAATTGTAGTCATACATTTGGCTACAATTGAAACTACATGTTTATGTGTAAGGACATTTTTACCTACAATTAGGGTTACATATGAATTTGTAGCGAGAGGAATAACTAACTACAACTTTAAAAAATGTATCCTAAACAATTAGCTACACGGGTATTAGCTATATATTATAAATGTAAGGATAAATGCAGTCAAATCTTTTAGCTACAAATTTTGGGGTTTTCGCTACAATTTTTTTTTGTAATTAAAGGCCATATTTTTCGTAGTGTTTATTGGTCTTGGGGAGACCCACCACAAAGTCCATGGCGATCTGTTCTCATTTCCACTCACGAATCTCAATTGACTGTAGCAATCCACTGGGTCACTGGTGTTCAGCCTTCACCATCTGGCACATGAGACAACTAGCCACATATGCCACTATGTATCTCTTCATTCCAGGCCACAGAAAGTATTGTTGCATGTCCTTAAACATCCTAGTAGTGCCAAGGTGTACCGTATACTTAGAGCCATGAGCTTCTTACAAGATATGATTCTTCAATAGAGAATCTTCAGGAACCCAAATACGACTCTTATAGAGGATTCCACCATCTACTCCCACTGAGATGTTTTTCTAACAAACCTTTCATCCTGCCAGGCTCTGGGCTGGCTAACTAGATAGCTACCAACTTGGTCAATAGGTACAGTTTTATCTTGAATGTTAGCCACACGAATATGGTCTTCTAATGGTTGTAGAGTCCGCCTAGCAAACTCTTCCAGTTCTCACCACTAGCTAGATTAGATAGTTTCACACTTGAGCTATTTATGACTAAGGGCATCTACCATTAGTCTTCCCAGGGTGATAGGCGATGATGAAATCATAATCCTTCATATGCTCCATCCATCATATTTGTCTCAGGTTTAGGTTCTTCTGAGTGAGGAGGTATTTCAAGATCTTACCTCCATTATTTTGATCACCAGACTCAATCTTATACATGTATAATTCAAACTCCACTTGATAAGATATCCTCCCTTGAAATTTCAATTCAGTGATTACCTTGTTCACCTCGTCTCCCAAATCATTCATACAATATTCTCTCATGAGGGTGTGGTAATTCCTTCAATCCTCAATTATCATAAAAAGATTTCAACTTAAGCATTTATTCCTCATATCACTTCTATCCCTAGTATGGCATGTGTTTGTCCCGTCTCTACACCCATAACAAGATGAAATAAGCATTTGACTTCATTTCAAATACAAAGCTCATCATGTTCTAAGAGTAGAAACGGTGCATCACCCATCACCATTTTATTTTCGAGTCTAGGTTGAATCATTCTCCACATGACTCCAAACCATGAATACCACCATTCCCTTAATTCCAGTTACACATATAGGAAAAACTTTTCTCATAACCTTTGAGTCTTATCATACTCATATTTACAATCCTTAGTCATTTCTTCAAGGTCTCTAGGGTGTCGATACTTTTGGGGTGATCTTACCGTTATGCATCTAGGGAGTGCCTCTCACATTTACCCCTCAGGCCCCATGAACTCATGAAGGTGGCCAACCTCCTAACCCATGAGCCTCGAGCAAACATAGTTGTTACCTCCCGACCACTAGTACATAACCGGCCTTTAGTGTCGGTTTTTAAGCGACACCTATGTGGGTGCCGCTAAAAGCCCAACTGTTACACGTCGGTTCTCAAACTGACACCAAAACCCTTCGCACGCCACCGAAAACGCGCCAGCAGGGGGGTATAGGCGTCAGTTATTAGCTTAGAAACCGACGCCATATACCTTCGCACCACAGAAAGGGCGCCATCTGGGGCACTATCGGTGTCGGTTTATTAGTGATAACTGACGCCATCTCACCCGCTGCCACGGCCGTGCTGACCAGCATGGTCGTGGTGTCTGGTCCACTGCCATGGCCGTGCTGGCCAGCACGGCCATGGTGTTTGGCCTCATTAGGGAAATCAACGTCGGTTACTAGTAGGGCAACCGACACTGTAACCATATGTCGTCAGTTTTATACAAATAACCGACACCTATTTTATGTCTGGTCCGCTGCCACGGTCGTGCTGGCCAGCACGGCCGTGGTGTCTGACCTCATTAGGGAAATCGACGTCGGTTACTAGTAGGGCAACCGACACTGTAACCATATGTCTTCGGTTTTATACAAATAACCGACGCCTATTTTATGTTTTTTTTCTTTCAGTATGCAGACCTGCTGTGGCTGGTCGCAGGATGAGAAACCTACAATTCAGTTATGAACTGCAGGTTTTACGACATCCATTGATATCAGCCAACAACAGACCACAAACCTACAAAATTAACATGATGGACAATATTATATATATGTGATTCACACTCATGTATAAGAACATTTAATTCATATTATTTTTTCATCACACGCATGTAGAAACCAGTAGCAACCTGCAGTTCCATTTATTTCATCTCTTTTCACATTCAGACACATGTAGAAACATTCATGTATTGATGATTTTCACACACATATGATAATTCATAAAAATTCATTCACATTCACACAAAATTAGTTATGAGAACAAAGTTATTCTTTATTCATCATTGTCATCATTGTCATCATTGTCAGCAAAATTATATTTAAAAATTCCCACTCTTTGCAGGGTGTTTGCCCAATCTTCTCTTACAACATCTAATTCATCTCTCGTATAGGGAGCATGTACATCGAAACGCTTTACACCTGTGTTGAAGTCCTCAGTTTTAAAGACCTACAAAGAGAATGACGTATATACATAATTATAATAATATATAGTAAGATTCATATATTTCATATTATCTAACGAGACTATGTATAATACCTGTTGTATGTTATCGATTTCCAATACGGCATGTTTGATGATTAGGTCCATAAATCGCATCACATAGTAGACACATGCCCAGACGTTGTCTTGTGTAGCACACTATAAATTGAAACATACAAAATATTCAAAAATACAAATAAGCACAGTTCACAAAAATAATATATACATTGGAGTCAGGAAATTACTTTCACATTCTCCCAAATGAGTGTCAACTTTTTTTTCCTGGGGACCTTTCCTCCAGCTTTTTTGTACTCTTATAAAGCCCTATATATGTTAATGTAACACATTAAATTGCATAATTAAATAGTAACGCAGTAACAGATGTTAACAAATATAAAAACATAAAATATTTCTCACGAGAATAATGGCCTTTTAATTGCATGTCCATATAATACATCCAACTCACTCCCCGCAGGATCTAGATAATAGATGGTGAATGTCTTGGGGACAATAACTAATAACTCCCAATGCTTAGCACTACAGGTAATAAAGTAGAAAATTAATAACTCAATATCTGCAATAAAAATGTAATTTGCTTAAGTCCAAATTACAAGCAAAGTAAACTTACTCGACATTGAATGGAGCTATTATCACCGTCTTATTATTTTTACCAAAATATTCAAAAGCATCACAACAGTATGAAGTAACTGAATACGGGTATGTATCTACAAGACTAATCAAAGATGGAACCAAAAATCCCACATGGAAAAACCCAAAATATGTACATGTCTTGTGTAAGTGGCTGCAAAACATGTATTACGTATGCATTAATATATAAGAAACTAGATTTCCGTATATAAAACAAGGTATATGGATGTATAAACCAGATTGTCATATGCATTAATCTCACCATATCCACAACTCTATCATAGATGTGTTCAACCATTCATAACTAAATAACTCCAAAATATCTTGTATAAATATGTTGTTTCCGAATGTTTGACCTGCATTAATACATATCCAGAACTTCTATTACGTATGCATTAATATGTATGCTAAACTTGTATAAATAGATTGTTATCGTATGATTTATCTGCAGCATTCTCTGGAATAGTAACATTTATAGGGCAATTTGGATTATGTTCTCCGATCCATACTGCCATACTCCTACAATTAGGACCTATCGAGACGTGTAGGTCCCCTGGAAGCCAACTTGGTAGTCAAGGAGGTGGAGGTCGATATGTAGCGGGTCTCATCTTTTTGACCTGTATATATAATTTCATATCAATTGACTCATATATATATACACACTAACAAATTAAAGTAATGAAAATTTATCATACAATATCAGTATAGAGGACATTCACTTCGGGCCACAGTATCACTCCGCCTACTGCCTCACCAAGTGTTTCAGCATCTGGGTGTGCATTAGGCAGTGCAAGATTCATCCAGCCAGCGAGTATATGTATCGGGCTCACACGTACCATGCCATCTGGTACTGGACTCCCATGAAACATGCACCCTTTAAGGGGTGGGTAAGTTGATGCCTCTGCAACGATATATCCTTCACTTTTTAGTCGGCATGGCTTCAACCCCTACAAAATTACATAAAGAATGTTATATGCATATATACACAAACATATCATCTTGAACATACTAGCTATTATATATGCCATAAAAATACTTACAGAGGACGTGTTAGGTTGTGGGTCTATAGGATTACTCCCAACCTCTGTAGTACAAGCAGTAGGAGAAGAGAGGTCTGCCACAGGTACTGTCTGAGTGGCAGTCTGAGACATCTGCCACTTGTTAATTACTTCCTAGAGTCTTTTATCAACTACTTCCTTGACTCTCCTATCAATTAAGGAATCTACCTATACATGGATAAAAGAAATGCTAGTTTCTGATTATTGAATTCCCTTTCGCAATAACATTCTAAAAAAGAATAAGTTACCTCAGCTTGTGAAAGTCCCGCTTTTGGGACAGGTTTGCACTGGGATGGCCCAAAGAACGCTTCGATGCCCACACCAGCGCATGCACCCCTTACACGTCCAGGATGCTCTGGGTTACCCAGAGCAACTGTCAGTTCATCCCTTGTGCCCTGAGGGATGAACTTGCCTTCCTTCCTCTGCTCGTGCAGCTCCCGCTAAGCACCATCAACAAAAATTTGTAAGTAAACATAACAATAATCAATATCGATAGATTGCTCTAAGAGTTGATTTTTACCATTTTTGTAGCCGCCTCAGCGGTTGCGGGCTTTGGTGTCTCTCCCTTCTTATTTTGCCTCCCATATATCCACATAGCATGTCGAGGCAGAGGTGCGGGAGCAGCAGTAGAGGACTTTGCAGTCTCCTGAGTAGCAGTAGGCTGAGTAGACTCAACCTGTAGTCTTTGGCGAACGCCTACATATCCTCTTGGACCCATTGTGTGGTCGTGCACATTCAGTGCATGCCTTGCTCGTTGAGCATCGCTGATAGCCTAGTTAGTTAGCACATTGATTTGGTTAGTAACACTAAAGGTTAATCTTGAATAGGTGAATACATAAAAACATATATTAATTAAATTGGGAGTGGCGCTTAATACCTTGAATTCATCTGTTTTTCTTTGGGTAACAAACTCCTCCCAGTCTTTGGGGTCCAAGTAGTTCCATTGTTGTGTGGCTTCCTTTTTCTTATATTTATTTTTCAAAAAGAATACAAACAAAAATTATTAGTGTAGAGTTAGTGAAATACTGATCAATGTCTAGAATTGGAATCAATCAAGAACCTATTTTCAGCATCGCGTATGTAATCTTGGGTGAGATTGGTCCTATAGTTCCTTAGGACCCTCCCACAACATTGCATCACACATTTACGATGCAGCTTTTCATCCAGATCAAATATGCTCTGCAAATTAAATAGAATTGCTATTAACTAGTATCCTAAAAATTAGTAATCTACACAAATAGAATCACAAATAATAATAACTCACGCATAGTTCCTTCCATATGTTGTCTTTCTTCCCCTTAGGAACTTTATGCCATGATTCTAGGATAGGACTACAATGGCTGCGAGTAAGAACCCCAAGATATGAAACAAATGAGTTGCGGTTCACTCCATATGGATTTCCTGCCTGATCAAAATCCACAGCCAATTTGGGTCCATTGCCCCTTTGATGTATTAACTTGTTCATCGTTGTGATGCCCCTCACTTTTTCAATTTTATTTTGCTGCTCATCAAGTGCTGTAATTTCTTCAGGGGGTACATCACCAACCTAAAATTTGATAAAAAAAACACACTTACATAATATAATTATAAATGAACATATAGATAGAAACATCAGGGATATATTCTTAAACTTACATTGTCAGGCGGTGCAAGCACGTCCTCACCCTCACAGTGATCATCAACACGGTCATCATGGGAATGCTCAGCCATCTGAAATTTCACATGCAAATTATGAATTTCACATTGTAAAGTAACACTAATTGTAAAGTTCACATTGTAAAGTACACATTCACATTGTAAAGTTCACATTCACATTGTAAAGTTCACATTCACATTGTAAAGTAATTCGCATTGTAAAGTCCACATTCGCATTGTAAAGTTCACATTTAGAAAAATAAAACATAATAAAAATATAAACAACCATGCCTCTAATATTGTGATCTTTTATCAATTAATAATCCTTCATTATGATCCCCGCGAACATACAAGTCATTGTGATCCCCAGCTTCAATGTTTGGTGGTGTTGGCAACCCAACTGAGAATGGACTGGAGTCATCATACTTATCATAGTACTCTTCTTCATCTATAGGTTCTTCAATGAACTGTCTTTTACCATGAAGAACAACCAACCATTTATCATTTGCAGGATCATCAATATAAAATACTTGTTTTGCCTATGATGCCAATATGAATGGTTCACCCTTCTCGCCAATCTTTTCAAAGTTCACTAACGTGAAACTCAATTCATCCACTATAACTCCTTTGTTGTTGTCAACCCAATTACATTTAAAGAGCAGAATTCTAAAATCTACATAGTCAAACTCCCATATGTCTTCAATGACACTGTAATATGACATTTTAGCTTCACGTGGACTTTTATCCTTTGCACGTGCAAAAAACAATGAAGACGCTTGAAGGGTGACCCCTCTATTTTGGACGACACTCTTATCATCTTGACGCTTTGTGTAATATGAGAAACCATTTATGTCAAACCCTTCATAAGACATAACATTCAATTTTGGTTTAAAGGTGAGGCATTTGATGGTTTCAGTAAGATTATCTGGTGTTTGAGATAGTTGATGTAAGACTTTATCTTCAAACCACTTAATAAATGTCTTGTTATGCTCTCTAGCAAGCCACATTGTATTGGCTCGAGGATATTGTCTCTTGATGAAATTGGTATGTTCCTCGATATAAACACTCACTTCGTCCATGTTGTGTAAAATATACAAGTGACCTTGCTCCAACTGCTCACAGCTGATTACTTTCACCCATGATCCCAAAACTCCTTTGCCAAAATGCTCCTCAATATTCTTGTCATTCACGGGAGCATCATTACCACTCAGAAAGTCATTGCAAAAATCCATTACCTCTCTCGCCACATAACCCTCAATAATACTCCCTTCAGTCTGATAACGGTTTCGAACATCACCTTTAAAAATGCTCATGTATCGTTCAAAGGGATACATCCAATGTAAGAAAACTGGTCCCAACATTTTCACTTCCCTAGTCAAGTGGACAACAAGATGTATCATGATATCAAAGAACGACGGAGGAAAATACATCTCAATCTGACATAGGGTAACAACCACTTCTCTTTGCAAATTATCGAGAGTATCAGGGTCAATAACTTTGCTGCACAGACTGTTGAAAAAGAAACAAAGTCTGGTGATTGCAAACCTTACATGCTTCGGTAATATAGATCTAATTGCCACAGGAAATATTTGTTGCATTAGAGTGTGACAATCATGAGATTTAAGACCTATCAACTTCAGATCTTTCATTGATACCAATGTATGGATGTTGGATGAGTAACCCTGTGGCACCTTAACATTTACCAAGCATTCACAATATGTTTTCTTCTCCTTTCTAGACAACATGTAACAAGCGGGAGGTAAGTATGTTCTCCGATCGCTACTAACTACTTCTGTTAATTCTATCCTTATTCTCATTTCACGTAGGTCCATTCTGGATTTTATCCCATCTTTAGTCTTACCTGGTATATTCGACAGAGTACTGATTATGCTATCACATACATTTTTCTCAACGTGCATGACATCGATACAATGCCTGACTGTCAAAGAACTCCAATAAGGAAGATCCCAAAATATTGACTTCTTCTTGAATAAATACTTGTCACTCCTTGTGGCCATCGTACATTGTGATCTCTTACCAAATTCATTAGCGATGTCTTTCACTCTTTCATAAACATCCTCCCCTGATATAGGTTTAGGTGCACTATGTTCCTCATTCCGTCCATTGAATGCTTTGCACAACCTACGATACAGATGAAATTTTGGAAGAAACCTTCGATGAGCAAGATATACAGTCTTGCCACCATGTTTTTGTCATATTGAATCAGTGTTCTCTTCACATATAGGACACGCTTTAGATCCTTTGACACTATATCCAGACAAATTCCCATATGCTGGAAAGTCATTCACAGTGCAAAACAACATAGCATGCAAACAAAATGTCTCTCTTCGTGAAGCATCATAGGTCACCACACCTTCACCCCAGAGCTTCTTCAAGTCATCAATCATAGGTTCAATATAAATGTTGATATCATTTCCAGGTTGTTTAGGGCCCGATATCAAAGACGACATCATAACATACTTATTTTTCATACACAACCAGGGAGGAAGATTGTATATAACAAGCATAACTGGCCAAGTGCTATGTTGATTGCTTAATGTCCCATATGGATTCATCCCATCTGTACAAAGCCCAAGTCTTAGATTCCTATCCTCTTCACTGAATTCAGGGTACAATAAATCAATCTTCTTCCACTGTGGGGAATCAGACGCATGTCGTAGGATCCCATATTCATTATTTTTCTTAACATCTGCATGCCACCTCAAATTCTTCGCATCTATAGGATTGGCAAACAAGTGTTGAAACCGTGGTATTATAGCTAGATACCACATCACCTTGGCGGGAGAACTAGTTTTGGACTCCCCCGAAGTCGTCAATTTATACCTTGATGCACCACATTTCGGACAATCTTTCAAATCCACATAGTCCTTTTGAAATAATACACAATCATTCATGCATGCGTGTATCTTCTTGGCCTCCATTACCATTGGGCACAACAATTTCTTTAACCGATATGTTGAGATCGGCAACTCGTTTCCTTCAGGAAGAATTTCTTTCAACAAAGACAACAATGACGTGAAGCTTTTGTCGCTCCATCGATTGTTAGCTTTCAGTTTATACAATCTAAACACAGCGCTAAGCTTCGTAAACTTACAACCCATGTATAATGGTATCTCAGCATCATGCACAATGTTTCTAAACATGGGAGGTGGATCAGTTTTGGTGTGCTCTACCCCACAACTATCCAACATTGCATCAACGATGTCTACTGGAATTGATCCGTTCACATCTACATCATTGAAGGCAATTTCTTCTTCCACACAAGAACTGCTATCGACATCCACTAGTTTCAGGTTTGAAATCTCTCCATGCCAGTGCCATTCTGTATAGCCTTGTACAATCCCGGTGCACATGACATGACTTCTGATTTCGTCACTAGTGCTGACTTTCAAGTTGTTACCGCAATGCCTACATGGACAGTAGAACCTATCTCTAGGTTGTTTCCTATGTTCCTCGGCAAATCTAATAAACTGGTCAAGACCAGATATAAACTCTGGGGTGTAGCGATTGCGAATGGACATCCATGATCTATCCATTCTATGAACAAAGAGAAAACAAGCTATATATTACAACAAGATTAGGGTCTAGGGTTAACAGATTAGAGTTTATGCATGGTTAAAACTTTAGGCCAACAAATACATGTGTTGTCATTCTTATATATAATAAATGTATACCACCTATCCCATTCTTGAACAC
Source organism: Alisma plantago-aquatica (assembly GCA_963693085.1). NCBI lineage: Eukaryota > Viridiplantae > Streptophyta > Magnoliopsida > Alismatales > Alismataceae > Alisma > Alisma plantago-aquatica. The sequence goes on from OY856409.1 coordinate 547,588,893, forward strand.
CTAATCTCACTAGTAAGTGTATAATGTGTATTGGGTTTTTAAGAAAATTTCGGCAACATTTCCCCGCTGTTCTCTAAGTACATATGTACTTAGAGAACAAATGGGGAAATGTTGCCGAAATTTCCTTGGAAACCCAATACACATTATACACTTACATCCTAAGTGAGATTAGGTGTTCAAGAATAGTCCCAAACTGGGGACTATCCAAGATTTACTCCTAATGAGTAAATCTTGGACGGGTTTTTAGGCCAACAAATACATGTGTTGTCATTCTTATACCTACAATCCTAGATTTCATCATTTATATCCTAAGTTTTGTGTAACATCATTTAATCATGCTTGTCAGTAAATAATTGTGATGACCGTCTCGCGAAAACAAGATCAATGAATTTAAACTAATGCGGAAGCATTTTGTTAACAGTGGAATTATTGAAAATCACAAAATTTTAAAACTTTTTACACAACGGTCCACCAACTGTAGGACTCTTTCATAAAAGAACAAGATAAGTTATTTACAAGTTGATACATTAACACATCTCTGTATCACCACATCTCTAGAGTCATAATACCGACTGCCCTGTTAAGCTGTACATGAGCAGTATACAAAAATCCTCGAGGCATTAAGCCAAAAACCTCAGATCTATATAAAACTATCTACTGACTCCTAGGACCTAAGAGTATAGAGATGACACATAGGACATTCTATCTACAAGACTTGACAGATAGTGTCTCCACCTATGGATCACTACTGTCCCTGATATTGTTGCTGCTGATGTTGTTGCTCACCCACTGAAGGGTTCCTTCTTCCTCGGCGTCTACCTAAAAAGTTAAATCCCACGGGGGTGAGACAATTGAATAATTGTCCCAGCGAGAGTTATAACTCTCCGCCAGAAGCATTTTTATTGTGAATATTAAAATAACAATGAGCAGAAGAACTATAATTATTCAACAGCAGGCAATTCATTGAATAAGCTAAGTAGAACAGTAGTCTCTAAGCAATCATTTCAATTATAACTTGATTGAGTAACAAGTCATTTAATCAATAAGGAATATGAAGAACGTGCATATTACTGGTCCAATTAGGACTAAATAAACAATGCATCATCAATCATTGTTTCTCATAGTTCAACCTAAGCAATTATGCTACACGGCTGATTACAATTTACAAACATACTTATGCCCTGAGGGAATGAGGTATACCGCTCATACTCCAACCGACCATTACTAAATCGAAATCGGTACCATACATAGGTCATCAGAAGAGCCGGATTTCTATGACCTCATCTTCCTCAGTCAGAGTGAGTATCAACATGCATGAAATCTCGTGTCTCTGCTAAAATAGCTTTCCATGGTATTCTGGCAACTTCGCTATTAGAGCTACAGTGGCATGCTGTACTCTCTTCACCATCGAGGGATTTCTTATTTATCTCACATTGATGCGGCATTAACAACATCATCGGGAGATTAGTGATACATCATCCCGACATATACATATAATGAAGGGTTGAGAGATTAAATGTACATCTCACATCAATTCCCTCATTAGGACGTAAGGATATTCACGTCCATAACCCCCACATACTCAAAAGTATGCTCTCCAGGAGTTCCCTTAGGAAAACTTGTTTCACCATCATTTAACTTCTGACAATGATGGATCTATGGTCAGGGCTCTACATGATATCATTATACTTGATTATTTAAGTACATTATGGCATTCTTTTAGCATCAGGCATGTTTTCAAATCATAAACCAATAAAACAATTACTATAAAGAAAAAGAGTACTAATTGTATCAAGTTCATTTCATATCAAGTTAACATTGGGATATCAATCCCTAACCATCTCATCATTATGATTCAGGAATATGGATGATCAAACCCCTAGATTATCAAAACACTTGTTACCAAGTAACATATTGCCATTAAGTCATTTATCAGTATGAACATGATAGTGGCAATGTAGATATTTCTCATGGCTCATACAGCCTATCAGTCTCATTTGTTACCTCTTACTAAGCAACATATCATATCATTTCTTTCAAAGCTTATAAAGTGCTTTCAATGAATATGGCATCATAACCCTTACCTGACTATGCTCACTTCTTTATAAAGGTCTGCATGGCTAACACAATTGATAACATGCACATTATATCTATATCAGCACAATACAATTATTTCCAACTCAAGTATAGAACACCACGGTTGTGCAACCAAGAACGGCCGTGCAAGGGGAAGCTACCACGGTCGTGCTACCTTGCACGGTCGTGCTACAGAAGATCAACACGACTAATTTACAGTTTCATTGCATATCACCCTCAGTTAGGGTTTACTATTCATGTCACGTCACTCAAAGTTAGGGTTCTTATTTAACATACTATGAATTAGGGTTTATCATATTCATCACATTACCCTGGGTTAGGGTTAACTATTCATATTGAATCATCCTTAATTAGGATTATAATTACTATCTCACCATTAGGGTTTACTATTCACCCTAAGTAGGAGTGATCAACAATATACATTTAATTAAGGTGTACCATGTCATCATGATGAATTAGGATCACATCATCATCATGCATTAGGGATACTTCCATTATAATTCTCAAATTAGGGTTAAGGTTCATATATCATTACAATTAGGGTTTTCATAGTATCACTATGAAGGATTATACCGTAATTAGGTATTCATTCATAATGGAAGTCCACTACTTGATTTATCTTTCATATAAGAAGACATCTATTTCATCTTTCTATAAGTTGATGTTTGCATCACCCTTGATTAGGCTAAGTCAATTCAACATTGACATCATGGGTTATGTCATTACTATTGTGATCATTAAGACTTACTCATTCAAAAGAGTACTTATTACTCCATCCCTTCAAGGGTACCTTTATTATGATCACCATTGATCACATCATGTCTCAATCAGCTAATTACTTGGTCCTTTAACCACTTTAAGTATCTAAGGGGTTTGGATTAATCAACCACTAAACCATCTTGACCACTAAGGAATCAAATGATCTTAAACTTTTTAGACTTCAAACGGTCTTGCACACTAAACCCCCAAACGGTCTTGGACAGACCTTGAAACCGTTTGGTGTTGAAGACTGTTTGGTCTTGTTGACTTTTGAAATCGTTTGGTAAAGTGCATACTTAAGACCGTTTGCCCAAGATGGGGTGAAGACTGTTTGGTCATCTTTGACTTTGAAACCACATGGACATAACCAACCTTGAAACTGCATGAGATCAAACGGTTTGGGATCATTTGGTCCCAAACGGTCTTAAGACCGTTTGGTCCAAACCACCTCAAAACCGCAAGGACCAAAAAGTGTCTCAACCTCTTCAATTGAGTTAGGATTTCCAATGTTGAACCCCTCAATCGATCATATACTTGTTAGTCACTCATCAATTGAGTTTATTAGGTCAATCCTCAACTGATTTGACACTCAATTGACCCTCAATTGATAATCAATTAGGGCTTGGATCAATTGGATTAGGGTTTAAAATCGATGACCCTTCAACATACTTCAACATGAATCTAATTGAGTTGAAATCATTGAACCATCATTTAATTTGATCATGACCTGACCCCAAACGATCTTGGGATTGTTTGGAGGACCTCAAAATGATCTTGAGACCGTTTTCTCAAGTCCACATCAAAAACCAACTCAACCAATTAAGGTTTGACTCATTGGATTGATCACTAGGTCAACAATCAATTGCACTTAAACTTGTTACCTTAAGATCTTCAACCACTTAACCATAGTCAACCCTAGACCTCCAAATGGTCTTGGGTGACCCCCAAATGGTCTTGTGATAGTTTGGATATCCTCCAAACGGTCTTGATACCGTTTTCCTATTATTTGATCAAAAACAAAGTCATTCAATTAAGGTTTGGACCCTTGGTTTGGTCACCAAATCAGTAATCGATTATTCATCAACTTAATATCATTGGATCCTCAATTGGTCAACCCTACTTAACCCTAGACCTCCAAACGGTCTTGGGTGATCACCAAACGATCTTGAGACCATTTGGGTGATCCCCAAATGTTTTTGAAACCGTTTGGGCCACTCAACCCAAACTTCAACACAATGTTATTATTGAAATCAGCAATTGACCCGATTAGGGTTTAGATGGTTGATGGGCCTTCAATTGGTGATTCACTTGGAATCTATGGATGATTTTTGGTAGGTAATTAATCTAAATTACTCTCAACAGTCCTCCAAATGGTCAACGCCTGGTCAACGCATCCAAACGGTCTTGGACCGTTTGCTTCTATGCGGTTTGGTGGAAACCGTTTACAATCAAACAGTTTGGGAAACCGTTTGAGCAAGTGTTGGAGACCGTTTGCTAAAGTAGGTTTTTTGGATAAACATAGGAATTAATGTAACCTTTGTCTACCTCAAAAATAGGGGCTGTTCTTCATGGAATTGCTAGCAAGAACACAAAAGTAGCAAAGGAAGAAGAATAACTAACGATTTTAGGATGGAAGGTTGCATTAACAAAACTTAAGGGTTAGAGTTATAAAACCCACCTCTAGGACTGATCCAGAGCTCCAAGATTCGTAGCTTTAATGGTGGATGAAGATCCAAGTGTTGTCCAAACTTTGTTCTTCAAGTTTTGGATGGAGAAGATGGCTAGAAAGAAGAATCGTGTAAAGAAAACCAATAAACCAACCTTGTTTTATGGTTTCCTCCATGAATTCGAGTTAGATGGTGATCCATACTTACCAAACCAGATTGGTCGTCCTTCCTCTACTCCAGATATATCCTTTGGTCGGACAAGGCAAGAAGATAAGGAAAAGAACTAAGGGAAACGATCCCTTGCATTGTTGGAAAAAGGTCCCTTATATATTTATGGGTTTTTAGGGGAAAGGGAAAAAGAGACTTATTTCCTTTTATCTCTCAAGTATATCCACCAAGTACTCCTACACTTCTTGGCTATGTGGCCACCTTCTAAAACCTTGCAAGACTTTTCAATTATCCAAGGTTTAAAGGAAAAGAGACCAAACATCTTAATAAGTTGTATATATATTAAAGGGCCATGTGAGTAAATCTTGATTATTCTAATATCAAGATTATCTTTCCTTCTTGATCATTCAAATGAGGTGCCACTTTCATTTTCTTTTCTCTACTTGATGCCAAGAAACATGAGATATCCTATATAGGGTATATTTTACATATTGGACCCTAGGTTTTGGGTAAATTGCACTTTACACCAAAATTAGGTTTTAAGGCACAAGGATTGCTCTACAAGCTATATCTTGATGTTAAAGCGTGTGGAATCCATACCACCACATCATATACATTCTCATCATGTCTCAGCATCAGAGGAACATCTTAACATGTGCAATTTGCAAGTTAACCCCTCAACTTGGTTAATTTGCATTTTAGTCCAAAATTAACAAAACAATGGTTTAACATTAAGCAAAAAGGACTGAAATTGAAATACAAGTTCCTCAAAAGCCTTAATTTCATTTCACATGATAAAAACAGGCATCTAATCACTTATTTAAGCAAAACACCTAGGGTTAGTTCATAACCCAGGTCAGGGATGTTACAAATTATCCACCCCTTACAAGGATTTCGTCCCCGAAATCATTACAAAAACATACTAAGAGAAAGGAGTAGGGTATTTCCTCCTCATCTCTTCCTCTAATTCCCATGTGGCTTCTTCAACACCACGGTGATTCCAGAGAACTTTCACAAGACTTATGTCTTTCCTTTTTAGCTTTTTGATCCTTTTATCAAGAATCGACACATGTCCTTCTTCATAAGATACATCATCATTCAATTCTACTTCCATGGGTTGCAGGACTGATTCTATATCAGGATGACATTTCCTAAGCATGGAAATGTGGAACACATGGTGTAACTTTTGTAATTCTGGTGGTAACTCTAGTTTATAAGCTACTTTTCCAATCTGTTCAATGATTGGATAAGGCCCCATAAACCTAGGAGCTAACTTTCCTTTCCTTCCAAATCTAATAACTCCTTTCCAAGGTGAGACCTTGAGGTACACTCTATCTCCAACCATGAATTCTAAAGGTCTACGACGCTTATCAGCATAAGATCTCTGCCTATCCTGTGTAGCCTTTAACTGTTGTTGTATTAGTTTAATCTTCTCGGTGGTCTGCTGCACAAGATCAGGACCTAAAAGTTGATATTCACCAGTTTCATACCAACATAGGGGTGATCTACAACGTCTACCATACAAAGCTTCATAAGGTTCCATGTCAATGCTATGTTGATAATTATTATTGTAGGCAAACTCTATCAAGCTTAGGTGCAGATCCCAATTTCCTGTAAATTGAAGAACACATGCTCTAAGCAAGTCCTCCAAAGTATGTATAGTCCTTTCTTAGAGGCATCACAGAAAATTATATATCTTTTTCCTTGCTCATGTAACACAAGAACATGTGCACTTGTCAACCTCTCCTTCAACAATTGAAACAATTGCTGACACTTATCACTCCAGGCAAAAAGAGCATCCTTCCTGGTCAACTTAGTCAAGGGTAAAGATATGGAACTAAAGTTCTTAATGAACCTCCTATAATAGTCTGCCAACCCTAAGAAACTACAGATCTCTGTCGGTGTCTTCGGTTGTTCCCATTGCAAGATAGATTCTACCTTTTTAGGGTCAACACGTATACCTGAAGCAGATATTACGTGTCCAAGAAAAGAAACTTCTGGTAACCAGAACTCACACTTGCTAAACTTAGCATATAACTTATGCTCTCTTAGCAAAGTTAGAGCTTGATGAAGATGATGTTCATGCTGCTGGGCATCTCTACTGTAGATCAGAATGTTATCTATGAAGACAATAACATACTGATCAAGAAAAGGTCGGAAGATTCTTTTCATGAGTTCCATAAATGTAGCTGGTGCATTAGTTAGTCCAAACGACATAACCGTGAACTCATAGTGACCATACCTTATCCTAAAGGCAAACTTTGGTATGTCACCATCCTTAATACACAGTTGGTGATATCCTGATCTCAAATCTATCTTTGAGAAGATGGTTGCACCACGCAACTGGTCAAAGAGATCATCAATCCTCGGCAAGGGATACTTATTATTTATTGTTACTTTATTTAACTGTCTATAATCAATGCACAACCGCATTGACCCATCTTTCTTTTTAACAAAGAGGACCGGAGCACCCCAAGGTGAAGTGCCCGGTCAGATGAAGCCCTTCTCAAGCAACTCTTGCAGTTGTTTCTTGAGTTCTGCCATCTCAGCAGGTGCCATCCTATACGGTGTTTGTGCTATAGGCTGCGTATTCGGAATTAGATTAATTTCAAAATCTATTTCTTGGGGCGGAGGTACACCTAGAAGTTCTTTAGGAAATACATCTTCAAATTCCATGACTATAGGAACTTCAGCAGGATTATGACTCTCCATGGTGGTATCTACCACATGGGCCAAGAATGCATAACATCCTTGCCTCATCATCTTCTCAGCAACCATAGCTGACACAAGACAGGTGGGTAGAATCTTTCTTTCTCCTTGAAAGATCCATGTGTCACTATCATCAGTGAACACAACTTGCTTGGACTCACAATCCAAGACAACCTTATACCTTTCTAAGGTATCCATCCCAAGGATTACATCGAATCCATGCATCTCAAGTGGTATAAGATCCACTTGAATACGATGATCAGAAAAGAAGAGAATGCAGGGAGAATATACCTCCCGCAACACAGCAGATCTCATCAAAGGAGTTTCTAGCAACAATCTATCTGCTCTATGACTTGTAGTTAGGTTGCAGTCAAGAATCACTCTTCGAGTGATAAAGGAATGTGTAGCACCCGGATCAATTAAAACAAATACAATGCAAGATATAGACATATCAGAATTAAACAACTCCATCTGACCTGCCACAACGCGCAGGTTGATCGTTGCATCAGGTGGATTCATCACATAAAATCTTGTCGTTGCTTGTGGTTGATTTGGTGCTCGATGACTTGGTGTCAATGATCCAGCTTGGGAAGCTTGTCCACGTCCTCTAGCGTTACCTAGAAATTGTCGCCTTTGAGATCCTTGCTGATTCTGCCTTTGAGGTTGAGTTACACTCACCTCTCTGGCTCTACAATTTTTCATCAGATGTCCCACCTTTCCACATATGTAACAACTCCTGTTCAGTTGTTGTGGTCTGGGTGGTCCTGTAACCAACATAGATGCTGAACTGCAAGCTCCTTCTAAATGTAAGCTTCGTCCTCTACCCCTATTTGACGTCCACTGCGTCTGGGTACTGAATCTAGGTGGTGGTGTAGGTACAGAAAACATCGGTTTCTTAAAATCTTTAGATGAAGATCCTTGGAACTGGGGATACATCCTCTTGTTCTTGGTCTGTCTCTTCTCTGCGACAGACCTCTCTATCCTTCTGATAGACTCCACGAAGGTAGAAAACCTTTCCCTATTCTCCAAAGCAGACACAGGAGTAGTCAACTCAACGTTTAATCCTTTCTCAAAATGCCTAATCCTTTCTTCCTCTGTAGTTGCCATATGCAGACAGAACCGCAAAAGCTCCATGAACTTAGCCTTGTACTCGCTAATGTTCATTAGACCTTGTCTTAACTTCTCAAACTGAGAGATTTTCTCATCCAAGAACTTCTTAGGGAAATATATGTTAACAAATTCTCGTCGAAATACTTCCCATTCGATCTCCACACCTGTCCTTTTCTGTTCCTCCATGGTCCACCAGTGACCAGCACTCCCCTTGAGAAGATACACAGCATGTCTAACCTTCTCAGCTTCTGGGATGTTTAGGATTCTAAAGGCTTTCTCTAGTTCAGTTAGCCACAAGTCGGCATCTGCTAGGTCAGCTGTTCCCACATACTCTGTGGCTCCAACCCGGCGTAGTCGTTCAAACGTCTTGCCGGCTCCATGTCCTTCAGGGTGGGTAGGTGTCCTAGATTCAGGTATAGGCATCCTATCAGTCATATGTGTCATGGCAGTCATAAACTGCCCAAACATGGCTTGGAAAGCTGGATTTCCCATGTCAGCTGGGTTGAACTGGGGCGGTTCAGGTACAGGTTTGGTTTCTTGCACCTTTTCTAGGTGCAGGGACACTACTCTCTGCAACATGTTCTTCGTGTGACCCAGACATCTTTTAGTTTTATCTTCTCCTCCTATACGAGCAGAAGACACTATCAGATATACTAGAAGACACTAGAACAGACTCAACAACCCTAGTCATATGTCTTTATAGACTCAGCGAACCTAGAGCTCTGATACCACTAAATTGTGATGACCGTCTCGCGAAAACAAGATGAACGAATTTAAACTAATGCAGAAGCGTTTCGTTAACAGTAGAATTACTGAAAATCACAAAATTTTAAAACTTTTTACACAAAGGTCCACCAACTGTAGGACTCTTTCATAAAAGAACAAGATAAGTTATTTACAAGTTGATATGTTAACACATCTTTGTATCACCACATCTCGAGAGTCATAATACTGACTTCCCTGTTAAGCTGTATATGAGCAGTATACAAAAATCCTCAAGGCATTAGGCCAAAAACCTCAGATCTATATAAAACTATCTACTGACTCCTAGGACCTGAGAGTACAGAGATGACACATAGGACATTCTATCTATAAGACTTAACAGATAGTGTCTCCACCTGTGGATCACTACTGTCCCTGATGTTGCTACTGCTGTTGTTGTTGTTGCTCACCCGCTGAAGGGTTCCTTCTTCCTCGGCGTCTACCTAAAAAGTTGAATCCCACGGGGGTGAGACAATTGAATAATTGTCCCAACGAGAGTTATAACTCTCTTCCAGAAGCATTGTTATTGTGAATATTAAAATAACAATGAGCAGAAGCACTATAATTATTCAACAGCATGCAATTCATTGAATAAGCTAAGTAGAACAGTAATCTCTAAGCAATCATTTCAATTATAACTTGATTGGGTAACAAGTCATTTATTCAATAAGGAATATGAAGAACATGTATATTATTGGTCTAATTAGGACTAAATAAACAATGCATCATCAATCATTGTTTCTCGTAGTTCAACCTAAGTAATTATGCTACACAGATGATTACAATTTACAAACATACTTATGCCCTGAGGGAATGAGGTATACCGCTCATACTCCAACCGACCATTACTAAATTGCAATCGGTACCATACATAGGTCATCAGAAGAGCCGGATTTCTATGACCTCATCTTCCTCAGTTAGAGTGAGGATCAACGTGCTGGACATCTCGTGTCTCTACTAAAATAGCTTTCTAGGGTATTCTGGCAACTTCGCTATTAGAGCTACAATGGCATGATGTACTCTCTTCACCATCGAGGGATTTCTTATTTATCTCACATCGATGTGGCATTAACAACATCATCGGGAGATTAGTGATACATCATCCCGACATAAACATATAATGAAGGGTTGAGAGATTAAATGTACATCTCACATCAATTCCCTCATTAGCACGTAAGGATATTCGCGTCCATAACCCCCACATACTCAAAAGTATGCTCTCCAGGAGTTCCCTTAGGAAAACCTATTTCACCATCATTTAACTTCTAACAATAATGGATCTATGGTCAGGGCTCTACATGATATCATTATACTTGATTATTTAAGTGTATTATGGCATTCTTTTAGCATCAGGCATGTTTTCAAATCATAAACCAATAAAACAATTACTATAAAGAAAAAGAGTACTAATTGTATCAAGTTCATTTCACATCTAGTTAACATTGGGATATCAATCCCTAACCATCTCATCATTATGATTCAGTAATATGGATGTTCAAACCCTTAGATTATCAAAACACTTGTTACCAAGTAACATATTGCCATTAAGTGATTTATCAGTATGAACATGATAGTGGCAATGCAGATATTTCTCATGGCTCATACAGCCTATCAGTCTCATTTGTTACCTCTTACTAAGCAACATAGCATATCATTGCTTTCAAAGCTTATAAAGTGCTTTCAATAAATATGGCATCATAACCCTCACATGGCTATGCTCACTTCTTTATAAAGATCTGCATGGCTAACACAATTGATAACATGCACATTATATCTATATCAACACAATACAATTATTTCCAAGTCAAGTATAGAACACAACGACCGTGCAAGGGGAAGCTACCACGGCCGTGCTACCTTTCACGGTCGTGCTACAGAAGATCAACACGACTGATTTACAGTTTCATTGCATATCACCCTCAGTTAGGGTTTACTATTCATGTCACGTCACTCAAAGTTAGGGTTCTTATTTAACATACTCTGAATTAGGGTTTATCATATTCATCACATTACCCTGGGTTAGGGTTAACGATTCATATTGAATCATCCTTAATTAGGATTATCATTACTATCTCACCATTAGGGTTTACTATTCATCCTAAGTAGGAGTGATCAACAAAATACCTTTAATTAAGGTGTACCATGTCATCATGATGAATTAGGATCACATCATCATCATGCATTAGGGATACTTTCATTATCATTCTCAAATTAGGGTTAAGGTTCATATATCATTACAATTAGGGTTTTCATAGTCTCACTATGAAGGACTATATCTTAATTAGGTATTCATTCATAATGGAAGTCCACTACTTGATTTATCATTCATATAATAAGACATCTATTTCATCTTTCTATAAGTTGATGTTTGCATCACCCTTGATTAGGCTAAGTCAATTCAACATTGACATCATGGGTTATGTCATTACTATTGTGATCATTAAGACTTACTCATTCAAAAGAGTACTTATTACTCCATCCCTTCAAGGGTACCTTTATTATGATCACCATTGATCACATCATGTCTCAATCAGCTAATTACTTGGTCCTTTAACCACTTTAAGTATCTATGGGGTTTAGGTTAATCAACCACTAAACCATATTTACCACTAAGGCATCAAACGATCTTAACCTTTTTAGACTTCAAACGGTCTTGAACACTAAACCCCCAAACGGTCTTGGACAGACCTTGAAACCATTTGGTGTTGAAGACCATTTGGTCTTGTTGACTTTTGAAATCATTTGGTAAAGTGCACACTTAAGACTGTTTGCCCAAGATGTGGTGAAGACTGTTTGGTCATCTTTGACTTTGAAACCGCATGGACATAACCAACCTTGAAACCGCATTAGATCAAACAGTTGGGATCATTTGGTCCCAAACGGTCTTGAGACTGTTTGGTCCAAACCACCTCAAAACCGCAAGGACCAAAAAGTGTCTCAACCTCTTCAATTGAGTTAGGATTTCCAATGTTGAACCCCTCAATCGATCATATACTTGTTAGTCACTCATCAATTGAGTTTATTAGGTCAATCCTCAACTGATATGACACTAAATTGACCCTCAATTGATCATCAATTAGGGCTTGGATCAATTGGATTAGGGTTTAAAATCGATGACCCTTCAACATACTTCAACATGAATCTAATTGAGTTGAAATTATTGAACCATCATTTAATTTGATCATGACCTGATCCCAAACGGTCTTGGGATCATTTGGAGGACCTCCAAATGATCTTGATACCGTTTTCTCAAGTACACATCAAAAACCAACTCAACCAATTAAGGTTTGACTCATTGGATTGATCACTAGGTCAACAATCAATTGCACTTAAACTTGTTACCTTAAGATCTTCAACCACTTAACCATAGTCAACCCTAGACCTCCAAATGGTCTTGGGTGACCCCCAAACGGTCTTGGGATCATTTTGATATCCTCCAAGCGGTATTGAGACCATTTTCCTATTATTTGATAAAAAACCAAGTCATTCAATTAAGGTTTGGACCCTAGATTTGGTCACCAAATCAGCAATCGATTATTCATCAACTTGATATCATTGGATCCTTAATTGGTCAACCCTACTTAACCCTAGACCTCCAAACGGTCTTGGGTGATCACCAAACGGTCTTGAGACCGTTTGGGTGATCCCCAAATGGTTTTGAAACCATTTGGGCCACTCAACCCAAACTTCAACACAATGCTATTATTGAAATCAACAATTGACCCGATTAGGGTTTAGATGGTTGATGGGCCTTCAATTGGTGATTCACTTGGAATTAATGGATGATTTTTGGTAGGTAATTAATCTACATTACTCTCAACATTCCTCCAAATGGTCAACACCTGGTCAACGCATCCAAACAGTCTTGGACTGTTTGCTTCTATGCGGTTTGGTGGAAATCGTTTACAATCAAACGGTTTGAAACCGTTTGCTCCCAAACGGTTTGGGAAACCGTTTGAGCAAGTGTTGGAGACCGTTTGCTAAAGTAGGTTTTTGGATAAACATAGGAATTAACGTCGCCTTCTTCTACCTCAAGAACAGGGGTTGTTCTTCACAGAATTGCTAGCAAGAACACAAAAGTAGCAAAGGAAGAAGAATAATTAACGATTTTAGGATGGAAGGTTGCATTAACAAAACTTAAGGGTTAGAGTTATAAAACCCGCCTCTAGGACTGATCCAGAGCTCCAAGCTTCGTAGATTTAATGGTGGATGAAGATCCAGGTGTTGTCCAAGCTTCGTTCTTCAAGTTTTGGATGGAGAAGATGGCTAGAAAGAAGAATCGTGTAAAGAAAACCAATAAACCAACCTTGTTTTATGGTTTCCTCCATGAATTTGAGTTAGATGGTGATCCATACTTACCAAACCAGCTTGGTCATCTTTCCTCTGCTCTATATCTATCCTTTGGTCGGCCAAGGAAAGAAGATAAGGAAAAGAACTAAGGGAAATGATCCCTTGCATTGTTGGAAAAAGGTCCTTTATATATTTATGGGTTTTTAGGGAAAAAGGGAAAAAGAGACTTATTTCCTTTTATCTCTGAAGTATATTCACCAAGTCCTCCTCCACTTCTTGGCTACGTGTCCACCTTCCAAAACCTTGCAAGACTTTTCAATTATCAAAGGTTTAGAGGAAAAGAGACCAAACATCTTAATAAGTTGTATATATATTAAAGGGCCATGTGAGTAAATCTTGATTATTCTAATATCAAGATTATCTTTCCTTCTTGATCATTCAAATGAAGCACCCCTCTCATGTTCTTTGCTCTACTTGATGCCAAGAAACATGATAGATCCTCTATAGGGTATATTTTACATATTGGACCCTAGGTTTTGGGTAAATTGCACTTTACACCAAAATTAGGTTTTAAGGCACAAGGATTGCTCTACAAGCTATATCTTGGTGTTCAAGCTTGTGGAATCCATACCACCACATCATATACATTCTCATCATGTATCAACATCAGAGGAACATCTTGACATGTGCAATTTGCAAGTTAACCTCTCAACTTGGTTAATTTGCACTTTAGTCCAAAATTAACAAAACAATGTTTTAACATTAAGAAAAAAGGACTGAAATTGAAATACAAGTTCCTCAAAAGTCTTAATTTCATTTCACAGGATAAACACAAGCATCTAATAACTTATTTAAGCAAAACACCTAGGGTTAGTTCATAACCCAGGTCAGGGATGTTACAATAATAAACAGTAAATAAACCATGATTCCATATATCAAAGGTTTGAATCAAAATGGAGCCTAACGGAACATTGGGAGAGTGAGAATATTATACCTCACTTGAATGCTGAAGAAGAAATATATGCAAGTCAACAGTAAGTCAACAACACCTACAACAACACAAATACATGATTCAATTCTGTTATAATGTATTAATTAAGGGTCACATAATCAATTTAGAAATAGAAGACCCACATGTGACCCTAAGCCCTAAACACAAATATATGAAAGCACAAGATTTGATTACAATAGCAACATCTTGTAGTCTTAATCATACCCTAGTCTAGGTATCATATTCTATAACATTGATTTCAACATCTCTAATGTAGATGAATGTTCATCATCAAGATAATCATTACACATAAATTTAGGTATCCTATTGACCAATATAGCACAAAATCATCAAAATAATAATTACACACATAATTGAGCAATATAGCACAAAATCAGCCACCACGGCCGTGCTGCCCAGCACGGCCGTGCCAACCTGTGATTTCACAACATTGGTGGAGAAGAGGAGGAAAAGGATATACCTACAGGAGCAGCGAGCGGGAGAAAGTCGGCGGCGGCGGCGAGAGAGAGGGTGGGTATCCGAAGCAGGAGCAGAGACCTAGCAGAGACGGGAGAGGGCGACCAGGAGTAGAGACCTAGCAGCAGGCAGTCGACGCCGGCGAGGAGAGCACCAAAGTAGCCACCGACAGGGGTGACTGCAAGGAGAGGAGAGCAGCAGGAGTGTTGACCAGGAGTGGTGGCAGCGCGGGGGAGCAATGGCGGCGGGGCAACGACGGCGGGGAGCACCGACAACAATCGCCAGACCTAGCAGGTTCGCAATGAAACAAAGACAATGGGGAAAAGTTCTTTGTTTCGTGGGGCTATTAACTGTACCATAGGCGTCGGTTATTCAAACAAACCGACACATAAAACTAAAGGTGTCGGTTCTCCAAAAAAACCGACACCTATTCTCAATTATAGTCGTCAGTTTTAACTACAAAAAAACTGACGTCTATATACATATGCCGATTTAAAAAATGTTCTCAATCAATGACCATAGTCGTCGGTTTCTTTCGAAAACTGACGCTCAAAGGGTGTGAAAAATTCCCCACGAACAGTGCGGGAAAACTCATAAGCGTCAGTCATTGTAGTAAAACCGACGACTAAAATGTGCCTAATTTCTGTCTCGCGAATAACCTTTAGTCGTCATTTTATTATTTAACAACCGACGCCATATGTTAAATTTTGGAGGAATTTTTTTCGCTGGAAATTTTGAATTTGGCGATTAATTTTAGGCGTCGGTTTTTTATTAAGTAACCGACACTGAATAAAAGTGATACCCATGTCTGGTCGCCCTTCACATATTGATGTCAGTTTATTTTATCAACTGACGTTGTATTGTTTAGGTGTCGGTGTATTTATACAACCGACACCTTTAAAAGTGACGTTATAAGCCATTTCTGTAGTAACCCTATGGTCTTGTGCATTTAGGAAAAAATCAACTCCTACTCCCCTCGGTCTAATCTCTTCTTGAGCTTAGGCATGACTTAGGGTTCTATCATAACTTTACTTATTTCATCACACATTTTGCTTGTGGTTCCTTCGATGTTATTTAAGCACATTGTATCCTTTAGAATCCTCACCCAAGTTTCAGTCATCTCTCTGGGTACTCATAGTTTTCCTTATGTCCCCACATGGGATTCATGGTGACCTACCCATCTGGGTCTGGCCCCATTCTGTTGGTCACTTCCATAGTGACTTTCTTCATGTCCCTTAGAGATGGTCATACTTGGGTCTAAGGGATCATACTCAATCTATGTGCTTGTGTGCTTCATACAGTTAATTATCAAGTTCTTTCAAGTGACCCTAAAAGTTACCTCAACAAATTTCGGTACTCACTCCTTTAGGAAGGGTCTTTTCCCAGGACATGAGAAAACTATCACTTGATAGTACTAAGGGTCACAAAAAAAATTTGTTGAATCAAAGTTTTATATTATCACATGTAGGCATATATCCTATCATTCCACCCATACATGTGGCTAGCAAGTAGATAACTTATTAAACCATTTCTAGGTTTTTTGTTATGTCATACTTGTTCATCATTTCTCAAGGTTGGACCAGTTTCATACATACATATGACACCAACTTGTGTGAGTGGCTCATCAAACATACACCTCAGTCCAAGTGGGGTTTCCTTTTACCCAAAATTTGAGGGGGGGGTGCCATGCTTATTCCCTATGAGCTCACTCAACCTTGTGAGAATTATATGCACTAGATACCGCTAATTCCCCACTTTGGCTTAGGAACCTCATATTTACCTCCTTTACATTAGCTATCTAAACTGCATGCCTTATATGCTCAAGCACGTATCAAACCAAAATATGTTAAGCATTTGCTTCCCATATTTATATTCTACGTAAACAACCCTTAGAGTCCTACACAAGTACTACCAATATGAGTCTAAGGCTTTACATCACATTACCAGCCCTTACCTCTCCAAGATCTTGGGACTCTCTTTTGCTCACCTAGATGGCAGGTACTCATATCATCCATACATCTGTATAAGAAGCCTCTTTCTCTTTTCTAGGGTTTGTTCCCTCCAAAGACATCTAGGGTATGAAAAGACTCTAGAGATCATACATGAAGCAACTCAACTCATCCACTCTGGGTAGTCTAGTCTAGGATACATCATACAAATCTTTCTCATGATTCCTCATGTCTTGGAGTCTAGGTTCCCAACCTTCTTCTTCTGGGTCTCACTCTCTCTTGAGTTAACCCTATAACTAGTCCTAGCACTAGAGGTTCCCTTTTTGTAGATGAGGTTGAGGCTACTAAAGATGCACCTCTTATTCTCACCTAGCCTACCTTATATGATGAAGCGTACATATTTGTATTACCAAAACTTAGGCCCAACTTCAAAGTTATAGTCAAATTCTCAAACCCAACTGAGGTCATCACAAACCATATTATCTCACTATGTAACACGAAGATCCTCATTCATTTCCTCCAGCATGAATGTCTCATAGTCCAATAGGCATCACCCCTCTGGCTTAGAACTAGTCCTGTTGCCAGTCTTGATGTTGCTCACTTCCACGTAGGTGCAAGCCTATCTCTTACCCGTACCCGAGTAGGAACATACTTGTTAGGGTTCCTACTTGGAGGAGTTTAAACTTTTTTCTAGTCACCACTAACCTTCCTATTTTGGGTGTTATCTCTCTTAAAACGTTTCTCCTTTTCAGGGACAAACCACCCTAGGTCGGGTCACCAAAACCAAAAGTTGCACTAGGGGTCATGCAAACACTTATTGTCTATGTTTCCCATGCATACTCCAATCCTCTGCATATATCATGCATGTATATCCTACATACTTGCATGCATGGACAACTAAGGTATCCAACTATTGTGATCTCTCTTTCTCTATCCACTATTTAAGGTTTTGGATTTAAGGTTAGGGTTTATAACTAACACCTTAGGTTTTTCGATTCATGTGACCCACTGAGGTTTTTTCCCTTACTAATCCATCTAGGGTCAACCTTTATAGAGAAAAACCCATCAAACATTTTCTCTTTATCATTATGGCCACTTTTATTATATGGCGAAGGATGCCTTAATCCTTAACACTTTTACCCCAAAACTTAAGAGGAGGTGGAGAGAGATAAAGCCTTAAGCACTTAAAGTTATCCAGTGAGAAGGGGTAAAGAAGGGAGGAAAGCAGATGAGAAAACCTAGAGATATCTTATTTTGAGTCAAATCCTTGGATTTCAGCCAGGCAGTCACATGAATTCTGGGAGTCCTTAAAAACTGACTAGCGGGGCAGAGGAAAATTTTGCCAGCCCTCAGATCGTGATCCTTGTTTAGACACCTCCATCTTTGGAAAATTCTTTAATAACTCCCTTGGGCTCTAAAAAGTTTGTAAAATTTAATAATGATTAGAGATTATATGGAAAAGTATGATCTGATACAAATGTAACAACCCAACCCCTTGGCAACCCCCAATTAAGGAAGGCTAAGAAGCTAGAGTCGTTATCCCAAAATAGGATCATATGGTTTTGCAAATAATAAAAAATAATTAATAAATTCTACCACAACTAAGCTTAAAGTAGGATAATTTTTTTTTCTTTTCACATACCTTTCAAAAACGGGAGTTTGAAACTTTACCAAAAGAACTAACTATAATCCTCCAAATATTATTTTTCCTAATAATTTTTCAATGTCACCTTTTATTGAACATCTATTTTTCATTAACGTAGCTGCATAATTTCTTAAAATACCAACAAATAAAATGTCGATCAGTATAACTATTATACTAGTATGTGGGGGAAACCACAAGTTTGCAGATAATTATAACAACATAACCACAACAATCATTTGTTACAAAACAAAATTTACATTTTCTTCATGACTTCTCAACCGTGTTACCTAACCTCTGGTATACGTTCTCATAGAGTTTTGTCCCTGTAGCGACATTAGGCTACCTCTCAATATGGAGCTAGGTACCTATTTGGTCATCTCTCAATCTGGAGCTAGGTGCCATTAGGTCTTCCCAACCTGGGGCTTGACCACTTATGACCTTTCCAACCAGGGGCTTGGTCTGACCTTCCCAAACTGGGGCTTGGTTCTTTAGTCATCATCATTACTATACTCATCTTTTCATTCCTATATCCCAGAGGTGGTATGTGGGTTCGAGCAAGTTATAGATATTTTAAGATGATAGTCATAGTCACTTTATAGATGGAAAGAATTAAAGTTCATCCAAGCATTTAATTTCAAGAAATCGGTAAAACCTCAGAAATCGCCATGAAACTATAGAGATTAGCCATAAGCATAACCACATACCTGATTTGGTAGTCTCAAAACCAAGCAAGATAGCTAATCCAACCAAGAAGTCAAATTAACCAAGCCAAGCAATAAATCAAGCAACTTGATCCTGATAAGTATTTATAACATCAAATTGTTATAATCACATCCAAACATATTTTGTTGACTTGGGATTTCATTCTAGGGTTTCTAAGCCTTATTAGGGTTTCCTTAGGATTCCTTGGTTTCCAAACTTCCATTTTCCAATTTTACCCTTTTTAGGTCAACAAATCCTAAAAACACCTTTCCACTTAGAAAAATCCAAATTACTCAAATTATCCAAATTAAGGGTCTTTAACCATAAATTAGTTCAAGAACATCATTTACATACCTTCTTGACTGATTTCCACATTTAAACCATTAAACTCCACAATTATCAAAATTATCGTTTTTAAGCCCACTTATGCACATTTATAATCATGGAACCCTAATTAAGAAAATTATGAGAAAATATCATCCAATTAGATCTAATCCATCCTTTTTATGTCAAAAGGCTAAACTTTTCTCATAAAAGTCAGGGAACATCATTATTTCCATTAATGTTCAAAACTTAGGGTTTTAAATTTACTAAAACCATCCAGATAACATCTTTACACACTTTTTTAGTTACAAGTAGATTTAGGTTCTAATTATATTTTGTTGGAATCCTTGCGTTCTGCTGATAAATTTTCATATATAGTTTGTCTTAATATGAGTTACCAAATAATTTCTATAATTATTTCAAGATAAATTACCTCTGGCCAATAGCGGGCTTCCATGTCAGTAAGATTAGGTCTTTTCTTTCCTTTTCCATGTGGATTTGGTGCAACAAACATGGTTCAGCCACCTGGAAATGCACTCTACGCGGGTGGGTCTCTTGGTTGGGTGCAAAAGACCCCTTTTGTCCACGCTCCATGGACCCTAGACCTTACTCGCTTGGGGGCAGAAGAGTCATTGCTCTGAGTTGTATCATGGTCACCAACCACTGCCGACTGCAGCAGTGGCGATTGTTCGATGCTCACCCATACTCAAAAGGTCTATTTATAGACTACATAGTGTTGTCGGAGCACCAACTCTGGCGAGTGGAAAAATCGGCTCTGGTCCATGAGGTGTTCAAGAAGAGGTGCATCCACCTTTACAATGTTGAGGGGATCCTAGGCGACTACACGTCAGGGTAGGGGTACGTCTAAGACCTCTGTTCATCCCTTCTTCGAAGCTCATTGCTGGAGATGTTTCCAGAAAGGGAAATAGGCAGAGTTAGGAGATTTGGTCTCATTTGCAAAAGGTTTCCCCAAGGTTGGTGGCGTAGATACAAAGCGTTAGGAGGGGTTCTGATAGGTTTTTCGGGCACATGATTGGGCCTTGGTCCCTGCTGCCTGCCGTGATGAGAGACAAGGTGGCATGATAGGTTTATCTTGGTGCCCAACTCACTGGCTTCCCCTAAATAACCCATGTTCAGGTTCGATTCCACAAGGGAAAGGCGATCACGCCATTTTCGGAGTGAAAGGATCATCAGAATGAGGGAGCAAGGGTCGGGGAGCGAGAGAGTAGTTGTAGCCCCGTGTTTCCTATTTGGGCGAAGGTAGAAGATGGCTTTAGCACCGTTGATCAAGGATCCTGTAGCCACTAGGGATCGTGAAAAGATCAAAGGGTCTGAGTATAGATAACCTAGTCAGTGTGACATTTAATGTATTTCCCTCTTTTACTTTCCACTTTAGGGTCTCTCGTCTTTATTCCTTTTTTTTTCTCAAAGTTTAGGAGAAAGTCCTTAAGGACTAGACTATTTGTGTGCAAAGTTTGGAAGCAACACTCAAAAATAAAAGAGATTTTTCTTCATATGCAAGTCATCCACTCAAAAGGCATATTTTATGCAATTAAAATTCATATTTTCTCTTTATTTCTCTTTTTTTTCTTTATTTTGATTTCTTTCTTCATTACAACTAAAAGTAAACGAAACTTAACTAGTTTTGGTCATCCACACCACTTTCTAGAGAATTCTACATAATTCTCTCATATGCACACAATTATCCCTTTATTTTTGTTTTCCTTTTATTTATTATGAGATTTCTTTTAGCTCGATTCCGTTTTTATCAATATTGGACTTATCCAATCAGTATGAATCACAAAATCATGCATTCAAGGAAAATATTGCAAAAGAGTTCAAATCACACAAGTTTCCATTCAAACCCTCTTTATTTGAAAATTTGCATTTCAATTTATACGATCAAAATTTGAGGTTTTAACATCCCCAATGATATTTGCCTATGTAGACCATGTTTTTGCAAAATCCAATCCATTGATCTTCATGGTTACAATAATTATAGGTTACATACAAAATTTGATTCCATTTGGATGAGCATAAGTCACTCATCTAAGGACAACAAAATCGATGCACAAAACTAATTTGAAATGCATGATTTTTTCCTACTTTAGATGCATGACATATAAGTGTCTAAATGAGCTGAAATTTATTATATATTACGTTCTTAAGATATTTAAGAAGATCAACAATTTATATTTCCAAAATAATTGCTCTATAATGGAAAATGAATGAGATGTACATCGTCTCTGGTATACTCGAGTGTGTTTCAGCTTCTCTCTCTCTCTCTCTCTATATATATATATATATATATATATATATATATTTCTCCCTTTTATATACACAACTAGTCTTGTTTTCTTATTTTGTTATTCTTTGGCTAAATAAAATGATGTAGCATTGTATTTACAATTTCCAACAAATCTAATATTTTCAAGCCTGTGTAAATGCACAACTCTGTGCCTAGTATATATATAAAGGGTAAGGGAGGGTTAGACACATGTTTTTCTTTTGATTTTTTTTCACAAATAATAGATTTGTATTCAAATAAGACTATTCAGAGTAATTCATCATCATCATAATCATCTAAGCCTCTATCCCAACTATGTTGGGGTCGGCTACATGGATCCTTCATTTCCATTCATCTCTATCATGGGCTATATTCTGGTTGAGATGTAGAGATTCAAAATCCCTCTTTATAAGCTCATTCCATGTTAATTTAGGTTTTCCTCTTCTTCTATTTATTGTGCTTGACTCAATAGCATTGTTTTATATAAGTGCATTTGTCGGTTTGCGTTGCACATGTCCATACCATCTGAGTCAGCCCTCACGAAACTTGTCCTCAATGCTCGCCACCCCCACTTTATTCTTGATATAATCATTTCTCAAGTGATCTTTTCTTGTCTTCCCACACATCCATCTCAGCATACACATTTCAACCACATTCATCTTGTTAAGACCTTGTTTCTTGACCGCCCAACATTCACTCTCATAGAGCATGGATGGCCGTACAATTGTTCTATAAAACTTACTTTTTAACCTGAGAGTGTAGTAATTCTAGTTGTAGTATTTTGATTTTATCTGCAAGAGGAGGGCAGAATGAATAAATAGCCTCCTGACTTGGTTTAAATAAATAGACCACGTGAAGTATCACATGTAATTTTTTGCTTTAAGTTTTAATTTACAATATGATCCTTATCTGCATGTATATGAAACTTATTTGGAAAGGATAAACACAATTTTCCCATAGAGTTTTGAATTTCTAATTGGTCCTTGTGTATTATGATAAGGTTGTATGTACGACTATAGTGAGATCCAACTCCTAACGGTCTCCATATCATGTCACACTATTTCTTTGTGGTTGCTAATGTTGGGAATGCGGTGGAATCAATACAGAAGAGATGGAGCACGAGGTATCTTTGAGGCACCGACGCCAATAAGGATCAATACGTTGACATTGGTGACACTGTGAAGCATAGTCGTTTCTTTAGGTTGAAGGTTAATTCTCTCTTAATTTCTTTTCTTTAGATATTTTCATTTCTAACATTATGTCTGGTAAGATATATCAAACAAAATTCAACATATGTTTTTTCTTCTTCATGCATATCTTATTGAAAACTCACTTTCTAATTACTACACCTGGACTCTTAATTTCTTCTCTTTGACTAGATAAATTGTTGCATCACAGTGTTTAAAAGAAACGTTCCAATGTATAGAAACCCATACAACTAGGATTTATACGAAATAACATGAAGAAATTGATATATGCTCATGCTTTTATGAAAAAAATGTTTTTGGATCATATATGTTAGTACAAAATAGGATATGTGAAGATGTAGAAAAGAGGGGATGGGGTATAATCAACAACAAATTATATGCACGATGCCTCATGCACAAAATCACGACCATTTTGTGGATTGGCAAAAATAAAATATGAAAAACACATGTCATCAATAAAAGCTACAAAAACAGAAACCCATGGAAAACTATAAAAAAGAAAGCTACACCACCTCTATGCTGCTACATTCTCGTCACAATATACATCATTCACAACAATGTAACAATACATGCCCACCTATTTTATGATATCAAATCCTGGTATGACTCTTGGTTGAATGGGTGAAAAATAGTAAATCTGGAACTCAACATTATAATACCCAACAAACTGTCTCACATTACCATAGACCGTGCATTGGTTCTACTCAACTCCAACATACACAATTACTTTACAAAATTCATATATGATTCCTTCAACACCATAAATATACACCACATCAATCACACCATAGAAAAGTTCACTAGATTCACATGCTCTGGAAATGATACACACCAAAAACCCCTATCAGTTCAATCACCCAAGCATTGCGACTTTATTTAATAAAATATGAAAAAAATATTCTAAATATATCGTCTTCATATATTACTCACCGGTAGAAATTGGAACAAAAGAGGATTCCATAGACCCACTGCATGCTATTTATGTCACCCACAATAGAAGACATTGAACACATCTTTTTCCTAGTTTATGCACAAAGAATATATAGAACGCTTATATGAACACTCCCTTATACATTTACTTTATAGAATTGAACTATCAACTAAATTACCAAGACAAGACCAATAACCTAAAATATCATATATCCTAATATCCTTGCCGTTTTAGTCCTACAAAAACAACATGTTTGCAAACAAATACAGAACTAACAATCTTATATAAACATGATTAGATCATCTTATATAATGTCATAAACTTTTTCTACAACTGATGTAGATGTGGGAGTTATCATTAGAAACCAAGTCTTTGACAACTAGCTCAACTGGTTAAGTTTGCTGCTTGTGAAGCATAATTTGCGGGATCGAATCACCATTTGTCTTTTTCATAACTAAACTTGTTTTATAGGATTATCTAGTAATCCTCCAAGTATATAATGGATTAATATCTCTCTCTAGTGGTTTTGGTATAGTGTATCCGGGTTCACGGAGGTGGGATTAGGGATGAGCATCGGGCCGGGTTATATCGGGTTTTGCCTGTCCCAAACCCAAACCCACATTTTAAAATGGGCCACGGGCCGGGTTCGGGCCCAGATAAAAATGAAAAATGTCAGCCCATACCCGGCCCATATAAGAATGCTGGGTTTCGGGCCGGATTCGGGTTTGCCCATATAACATCGAATGGACATACCAAATTTTGCTAGATCCAACTTGCTAACATGGAAACTAAACTAGTATGATATGTATTTTGTGATCAACCTTCAAAATAATATATATATTTTGTGATAAATGTAGCCGGAATATGTACACTTTAGTTGTATGATCCCCTACAACAATGAATGGATATTGAAAGAGCAACAAATCATTTTCTCGTACATGTTAAAAAATCAGTGGAATCTATGATGTTGTGGCTTTTTGCTTCTCATCCTATATGTATATATAACGAAATGAGTTTTGGAAGGGTAAGAGATCATTTGTCTCCTACATGTGGGCATATGAGAAAAAAAAGAGCATAATCTACTATGTATTGAGCAAAAGATCATTTGTCCCCTACATGTGGACAGAGTGAGATCAAAATAATGAAATCAAGTATGTCTATCTATGTCAATGATAATTATCTTACTAGTATCAATTCACTAATCATGTTGATTGATTACCGATTTTCTATGTTGCCATTGATTGGATACATACTACATATTGCATCAAGACAAAGATAGATGTATACATCTATAATGTACATAAAATCTAATCTGAGTATTTGAGTTTTCGGGCCTGGGTTTACCTCCGCCCATACCCGACCCAAATAAAATATGAGTTTAAATTTTAGGCCCGGCCCACCCATATTATAAATCGGGTTCGGGTCTGGATCGGGCCGACCCGACCCGATGCTCATCCCTAGGTGGGATACACTACTATCTATAAATTGCATTAACAAATATCATAGATAAAAAAATTACTGCCTCGGCGGCCTCGCAAAGCAACCCAACCCAAGTAACACGGGCTGGAGTAAAGCGGGCAACATGACTTCGCACACTTCAACCGGCTGAAGTCGAGGAAGAGTGTAAGGAGTTGTCGCCTGCAACAGGGAGGGGAGGAGATATGGCTGCGGCAGAGCTCTTTCGTTTCTCAGCTGTCTGCCCTTCAGCAAGGCTTATTCTTTTCCAGTCCTGGTCCCCGACTATATCAGGTGGCTGGTTCCGCTCCTCCTCGGTTCCCTCATGTCAATCTGTCAGTCAATGCTATCCGCGTCTAACGTATCAGCATCATATCCTTCGCTCTTGCAGTGAACTGCGGCTATGTTCGCTGGCGCCTCTGCCCTCGAAGAGCTTTCGCCATTGCTAACCCCGAGAAGTTTCGGCGCCATAAGAAGTACTAAAAACCATCCGCCGTATAAATGAGTTGCATATCCTGCCAATCTTGTGCAACGCCCACCAAGCACTTAGTCGCTATCTAGGATCACTATTCTAGCTTTTTTTTTCTTCTCACAAAGCGGGTACAAAGAGCGTTTTCCTCCCACTTTATCTTTCTCTAATATCGCCTGAATTTCTCTGCTTAGGAAAAAGAGGTTAGATGAAGTATGCCTGGAAAGGTTTCAGCAGTACAGCCGAACTTATGTCCAGTCGTGGATCCTGCAAGGTCAGTGCTAGGCTAAATTTTGCTCCTTGGTCCCCCTCAAATTGTATGTTTTGCTACTTTGGTCTTTAAAGATAGAACTGCAACCCGAAAGAGTGTAAGATGGCTTTTATTTCTATTATTTCGTCTTTAGAACTCTCTATTCTCAAAGAAAACACCAACCTGAAGGGGTGCTTCTAGTGAATCTTGTAAGCCGGCAGAATTTGCAAGCCTGCAAACGTCTTTTAGGATATCTACATGATTTGACACCAGACTTCAAGATGGCTTTTCTCTGGCATTGTGGCATATTCATTGACAAAACCGCCTTATAAGTCGGATATTGTTTTAAACCATTATTTATTTTACATCTTAGACCAGTAAGCAAGCAAGGTTTTCAATACTGTGCGGGTCATGAGGATTTATGTTGTAGCTTTTAAACATGATACCACCAAGTGACTCATATCAAGTATCGATACTGCGTTTGGCAGTTCGAATGCTAATCTTAGGGAAACATACTCATTTTAGGTCACACCATTTTAGTATATCATTATTTAGTATATGAGATCATCCCACTATGCAAACATAAACCCTTGATAGTTGGTGACAAATTGCAATGCAACTTTGTTCATCTAATATATGTTTTTGTACTTCATAGCCACATGATTGAAGGGACTTTTTAGCAGTTCCATAAAATCAAGATTTTACGTCATCAAAGGGGAATCTACTAGACGACAAGACTAACTAGGTGATTAATGTTAAAAATTATGCTATGTATTTGAATTTTCTTTTCAAACAATTCACAAATTTTAACTAATCATACTTTTACATATACTATTCTAACTACTTTATCATTTGGATAAAAATAAATAGAATGCAATAGTGAGCAAGTAATCAACTAAGTTCACAAAATGCTAAACGATCACATTCCTTACTCGATGCCGACGAGTTAAGAAAAATTTCAAAATGTAGAAATGTACAATTGTACTAATAAGAAGTAGTCAAAACAAAAGGAACGTCATACCTATCAGTGTCAAGTACTCCTATATAAGACAATGTGACTTATCTAGTTACCTTTCAATGTCAAGTACAGAAAATAAATGGAAACTGGGCTTAGCCTGTCCATCAACTAGAACTATCAAACTGATCAACCAAACAACTGGTTGATTGATCAATTATAATTGTTATTTTGTTGGTCTTGACCGATTAATGGACTTGACTGCCTGTATTCCAAAGGCATACTCTAGAATGTGTAGCCAATCTTATTTACTGTCCAGATCAACCAGTTTTCGTAATGGTATTTCCTTTATAGCATCGATGTAAATGTTAGACATATACACATAATTCAGTATCTTTTTGTACATGCACTTTAATATGAATGTTTGTGTTCTTCTAGTTCAGTGGAATTCATTAAAAAAAAGGGTATGGTTAATTGTACTCAACGTGTATAACCCACAATTATCAAGGCACCCGCCTGGGCGCGAGGTAAGGCGCCTCAAACGAGGCACCCATCCTATTAAGTTAATTAAGTGGGCGTCTAAGGCCTTTTAGGCCCAAATTAAACCATTTAAAGGCTAAATTAGCACGAATCAAGTTTACATTGGGTCAAATTGTATCACCCTGAGTAATTTTATGGTTGAAATAGGTCTGATTTAGGCCAAATCAGATCTTAGGTCTGATCTGGGGGAAAACAGGTCCGTTTTGGGGAAATTATGTCTGGTTTGGGCCAAATTGGTAAGTCATCATAGTGTTGTTTGTTACTTTGTTATATTTTTTCTACTTCCTCATATGTCTATTTTTCTTGCTTCTTTTTCTTTTATTTTTTTATCCTTTCTCCTGCATTTTTTCCCCCTATTTCCTATTGCTGCTGCAGCTTTTCTGTGAGTTATTCCTCCTATATCCCCTCCTACTATGTGAATGTGTGCATATTTCTTATTTCAGATTGTCCTATATCTGCTGCTCCCAAATCTACTACTACTATTTACATATATATGCTCTTCTTTTTCTAATTTCTTCCTCCTAAATATCCTCTCACAACCACTGTTGTTTGTATGTTTCCATTTATTTTTGCCGACCTATTCTTCCTTCCTCCATATTTTTATTTCAGCACCTGATACTGCTGTTTTTTATTTTATTTTGTTGAATTCTTCCTCTTTCAATCTTCTTTTACTGCCAATGTGTTTGTCTTATTCTGACTTCTTCCTACACAACTCCTAGCATTTGCATGTTTCTTTTTATCCCGTTTTGTCTCTCCAATTCCTACTTATCTTCCTCTAACCGTTGTTTCTTTTTCTTCCTATTAATTCTCTTGCCTCCGATTCTCATATTATTATCAATTCAAATTTGACTTGTAATAACATTTAATGAATAAACAATTACATTATCACTTATTGTATCATGTGTACAAACAATTAAATATGAAACTGAGAAAGTAGTAAAAAATAAAACCGCCCAGAAAAACCTAGGCGCCTAGGTGGGCTAGGCGCCTAGGTGGGCTAGGCGCCCCTTGGCTTAAACCCACCGCCTAGACGCCTTGACAAGTATAGTATGACGGTCATACTATGACCTATAAGATAAAAGATGCCACAACTTTTTCACTACTTCTAGTTGTCACTGATTTTATCTATCCTTTACTTTATTTGCAATCCATTGCTAAGATTGTGGGAAACCTTGTTTTCACGGACTGGGATTATAAAGAGACATCCAACGAGACGTCTTATTGTGAGGGCTTGGGTATCTCTGTGTCACATCCTAGACACAATGTCCCTTCCATGTTTAAGTTATAAGCCGTATACTTGCATGTTGGATTCAACAAAAGATGTTATAGAGTGGAAGGGAATTGTTTATTCAGTGAGTGAAAAAGGTGTACATGGTACTCTCTTATATAGCTACAGAGAGTTGAGACAGATACACAAGTGAGCAATATGGGACTAATACAATAGAAAATAACAAGGCAGAATAAGTAAATAACACAGTATGTCTATACTCCCCCTCAAGCTGGAGCGTAGATGTCGAATAAGCCCAGCTTGTCAATGACTGTCTGGAAGCGAGCTTTAGGTAGAACTTTGGTGAAGATGTCTGCAAGTTGCTTCTCAGTGTTGAGATATGGAGTGCAGATGTGTCCAGATAGGACTTTCTCCCGAACGAAATGGCAGTCAACTTCAATGTGCTTTGTTCTTTCATGGAAGGTGGGGTTGCTCGCAATGAAAATGGACGCCTTATTGTCGCAGAACATAGGAATGGGGCTAGAAGATGTGATATCAAACTCGTTCAGAAGACCACGGACCCACAGGAGCTCGCATGCAGTATGAGCCATGGCTCTATATTCTGCCTCTGCACTAGACCGGACAACAACTGTCTGCTTTTTGCTGCGCCACGTAACCAGATTTCCTCCCACAAAAATGCAATATCCAGATGTAGACTTCCTGCATAGTCAGAATCAGAAAATCCAGATAAATTGCAATGGCCATGCTTTTTGTACAGAAGCCCTTTCCCTGGAGAGCTTTTGAGATAATGTAAGATCTGACAAATAGCATCCCAGTGGCATTGCCGGGGTTTATCAAGATATCGGCTTATGAATCCTACAACAGCTGTTAAGTCAACTCTAGTGACATTCAAATAGATAAGCTTGCCAACTAGTCTTTTGAACTGGTGACGACCATCATAAGGAGGAGAAGTATCATTATCCCAATCCATATTGGGATCCAGAGGAGTGTTGGCTGCTTGCAACCCAGCATGCCTGTCTCCTGCAACAGATCAAGGACATATTTTCTCTGTGACAGGCATAGTCCTGCAGAAGATCTAACAACTTCAATACCTAGAAAATATCGTAGTTTCCCTAGGTCTTTGGTGATGAAGTGTTGTGCTAAATACTTTTTGGTTGCCTGTATCCCTGCACTGTCACTGCCAGATAAGACAATATCATCAACATACACAATAAGGATGACAGGCCCTGCTGTAGTTTTACGGATAAATACAGAATGATCGGATTGTGAACGCCGAAAGCCAAAGGTAATTAAGATCTGACTGAGCTTGTCAAACCAAGCACGTAGGCTTTGTTTCAGACCATAGATAGCCTTTCTTAGTTTACAGATTTTAGAGGCAGACTCCCCCTAAGCAACAAATCCCGGAGGTTGCTCCATGTAGACCTCCTCCTGTAGATCTCCATATAGAAAAACGTTTTTGACATCAAGTTGAAACAAAGGCCAATCTTTATTCACAACAATAGATATCAGAATACGGACAAAATTTAAGCGTGCAACTGGAGAAAAGGTTTCAAAATAATCAACTCCATATGTTTGAGTATACCCTTTTGCAACTAATCGGGCTTTCAGGCGTTCAATGGTACCATCCGGTTGATATTTAATAGTAAAAATCCAGCGGCATCCAACAGTGTGGCAAGAAGAGGGACGATCAACCATATCCCATGTCTGTTGATCACAAAGTGCATGCATTTCCTGCTCCATAGCATGTTTCCAGGCAGGATGGCGAAGTGCCTCTTCGGCTGATTTAGGAATTTCCACAGCAGCAGAACAGAAGTGAAACAAGCAAAGCTATCACAGAGATTGTCAAAAGAACAAAAATTACTGATAGGATGCTGAGTACATGAGTGAACACCCTTCCTTAAACTGATAGGAAGATCCAGGTCAGAAAATACCTCAGTGGATGGTGGATCAACCGCAGACACAGGATTTGGTCGGCAGGGGCTTCGGAAGCACTGATGTTCTTTGACCGGCGCCGATAGACTTGCAATGGGCGTTTTTGAGGCATATCAGGCACTGGTAATTCCTCAACAACTATTGGTAACGGTGTTGTAGCCATAAGATCAGCCGATAATTTTTCACCAGCAGTAAAATAATAAGGCATATGCTCAAAAAAGGTCACATCCGCACTAACAAACCACTATTTTTTAATAGGATCAAAATAGCGGTAGCCTTTCTGAGTACGGGAGTATCCCAAAAACACACATTTGACAGAGCGAGCATCAAGTTTGGTGAGACCACACGTCACCACCACCCAGCCACCCCGCCGCCTCCTCCATCCAGCCACCCTGGCGCCGCCTTCCCTTCTCACCGCCTAGCCTCCCTTCATCCCTCCACCCTCCTAACATCTTCTCTTTCGGACATTCTATTCACCTCTGCTCCGGCGGCTATTGGTTTTTACTTTTATTCTCCGTCTACGTCCGGGTGCTCCTCGGATCTACGTTCGGACATCCGCTGGCCGGCTAAGTTGAGAGTCTTTCCGTCTCACCGTCCTCTCTGCCTGCGCCCATGACGGAACGTTGAGTTTCCTCATGACGGTGTAGGTTTCTCTATGCATATTTTGTCCCATACGGGTTTTCTGATCTGACACGTCAGATCCCTGCTGCTGTTATCTGCCCTCTGTGGGTCTCTGCTCTGATCTGCTTCTGCGCCGACTACTGCTTCTGCCATGGCTTTACCTGAGCCTCCCCGATCTCTGTGTGTCACCACGGTGAAACTCGACGGTGGCTCCAACTACCATCTTTGGTCGGCGTCCTTTGTGCTATATCTCAAAGCGCAAGGCCGATATCACCATCTTACGGATGAGCCTCCTGCTGCTCCGTCTGCTGATTCGGATGACAAAACCAGACAGAGCTATGCGCAATGGTCCAAGGATGATTCCGGTGTCATGTCTTGGATCCTCAACAATAGCGAGCCTCAGATTAGCCAATCTCTTCTCTGCCTTCATGATGCTAAGGCCATGTGGGATCAACTGTCCCATGTCTATTCCCATTAGGAGAATCCAAAGCGCGTTTTTGAAATTTTCAAAACCTTGGCGAAAAAGGAGTTCTCCACTGACACTTCCATTAACGACTTCTACAATCAATGCTCGGCTCGGTGGAATGAGTTTGAACTCTACCACCCTTTGACGGCGGACATCAAAATTGCTCAAAAGCAACGCAACGAACTGCAATTGGTGCAATTCTTGGCTGCACTTCCTGCCTCCTTTTCTGGTGTGGTTGACCAGATCCTGTCAAGTGACCCACTGCCCACTCTTTGGGATGTTCTCAAACAAGTCCAACGCCTGGGGCAGCGGCACGGCGGGGAAAGGAGGGAGGGGGGTGAGGCGGCGGCGGGGGGGTGAAGGGGTTACGTCATGGGTGGGTGGAAAAAATAGGAACCTGCTCTTGATACCATATAGAGTGGAAGGGAATTGTTTATTCAATGAGTGAAAAAGGTGTACAGGGTACTCTCTTATATAGCTACAGAGAGTTGAGACAGATACACAAGTGAGCAATATGGGACTAATACAATAGAAAATAACAAGGCAGAATAAGTAAATAACACAGTATGTCTATAGATGTTTTAGAGGAGATAATGCGAGGAATCAAAAGGAGATGCTTGGAAGTTGTTCATTTGTTGTGGGAGTTTAAAGCCTTTAATTGACAATTTGGGTTGGTCATTTTTAGGTATCTATTATAATTGTCTAGGTGGCTAGGCTATGACCTCTAAAACTTGGGAGCCTAGTCGGCCAAGGAATTCTATTGACTTTTAATTTTATATTTATTTTATGTTTTTAATTGGATACACTTGTATCTGACTGCGTGTATTTACTAATTATATTATATTGGTTTTCTAACCTTAATCAATTCTAAGGCTACTCCAATACTCAAAGTGATTAAAATTAGTCGTACTCTAGTTTGAACTCAACCAGACCTAATTTAGGCGAATCAAACCTACATCTGACCTAAATATAAAAATAGACTTAGCCTAATATAGCCCTAAAATGGCCGTACATGACCTAGTTTGACAAAATTTTGATTTCAATTTACGTATTTTGGTGTCAAAATGGTCTAAATTGGGCCTATACCTGTAAACAGATCTAATACAGAGCGATACTGCTATATCCGATATCCGAATTCGAAAAAAAATTCGATCCGAAAAAAATTCGATCCAATATCCAATCCGATATCCGGCGGGATATCATGTAATAATATATGAATTTGTTCCGAACGAATAGTATCCGAACTCGGATAAATATCCGATCCGAACCTAAAATCATAAATTTATTGTTAATAAATATATTATATATAGAAAATATTGATATTACTATGAATATATATGATAAAATATCTATATTTTCATAGTTTTGTATATAGATAATATATTTAACATATATATATATACATATATATATACACACACAGATATATATATATATATATATATATATACATATACATATATATATATACATATACACACACACACACATATATATATATACACATAGAGTCAGGCTAGTGTACATTCGAGTGTACCGGAGGCACCGTACACCTCAGTCATTTTTAAAGATGCACTAACTTTTTGAAAAATCTAAACCGTTGATCTTTTTAAATATCTTAAGAACATACTATAAAATAAATTTTAGCTCATTTGGACACTTATAGGTCATGCATCTAAAGGAGGCAAAAATCATGCATTTCAAATTAGTTTTGTGCGTCGATTTTGTTGTCCTTAGATGAGTGACTTACACTCATCCAAATGAGCTCAAATTTTGCATGTGGGCTATTATTATTGTAACCATGAAGATCAATGAATTAAATTTTTGAAAAACATGGTCTAGATAGGCAAACATCATTGGGGTGTATAGCGTGATCTGTACACTCGAGTGTATTCTAGCTTGACTGTCTCTCTCTCTCTCTCTATATATATATATATACACACACACACACACATATATATATATATATAGAGTCATGCTAGAGTACACTCTAGTGTACAGACGCACGAATACACTCAAGTGTGTTTGCATATCAAGACTATTTTTTGCAAAATGTAAACCATTGATCTTCACCGTCATACTATAACTAGGCTACATACAAATTTTGAGCCCATTTGGCTGAGTGTAAGTCACTCATCCAAGGGCAACAAAATCGACGCGCGAAACTAATTTGAAATGCATAATTTTTGCGGTCTTTATAACATGGCCGATAAATGTCCAAATGTGCTCAAATTTTGCGTATGAGCTATTCACAACATGTTTAAGAAGATCAACGAATTAGATTTTTGAAAAAAATATTGCATCATGAAAAACTACTTGAGTGTATTTAAAAAATAGAGTTTCTTTTCGAAAAGCAATGAAAAAAGCTATTGAATTTTTCAGATATTGCAGATGCCCGCTGCGGAAGCCTCTCTCCCGCAAAGAGTGACCGGCGGTTCTCTCTCTGCCAGCAAGGTGACTCCGTTGCCAGCAACAACCACGATGCTCTCCTCTCTGGAAGCAACAAGTGACGCAAAGTCGTAAGACCATGTATGGGGTGCCTGCCCAGTGCCGGAAGGTCAAGGAAGTTGGTGACCTGATAACAGGCGGCGACCGACGGTGAACGGCGGTCGTAACTATAATGGTCCGTCGGTAGCGAAATTCCTTGTCGGGTCAGTTCCGACCCGCGCGAAAGGCGTAACGATCCGGGTCTCGGAGAGAGGCTCGGTGAAATAAGATTTTCTATTTTTTTATGAACCTCGTTTTGAGAAACTCATAAAATCAAATTGAACCCCTTTGCTGAATTTTGTTACGTCCTGCAATTTGTACTTGAATTCCTTTTGTATCTGTTTGTTTAGTTAATTCAATAGCTTTTTTCATTGCTTTTCGAAAAGAAACTATTTTTTAAATACACTCAAGTAGTTTTTCATGATGCAATATTTTTTTCAAAAATCTAATCCGTTGATCTTCTTAAACATGTTGTGAATAGCTCATACGCAAAATTTGTGCACATTTGGACATTTATCGGTCATGTTATAAAGACCGCAAAAATTATGCATTTCAAATTAGTTTCGCACGTCGATTTTGTTGCCCTTGGATTAGTGACTTACACTCATCCAAATGGGCTCAAAATTTGTATGTAGCCTAGTTATAGTATGACGGTGAAGATCAATGGTTTACATTTTGCAAAAAATAGTCTTGATATGCAAACACACTTGAGTGTATTTGTGCGATCTGTACACTCGAGTGTATTCTAGCCTGACTCTCTCTCTCTCTATATATATATACATATTTGTCGGATTCAGATTATTTCAGAGCGGGTATAGCCATATCCGATATCCTATCCTAAATTTTCAAATATGAAATTTTATATCCTAAATCTAATTTGAATTATGCGGATGTCGAATTTTTCTCAAAAGTTCAGACTCGAATTTGGGTCGAATGTGCGGATTCCGAACATCCATTTACATGCCTAATTGGGCCTAAAAGGCCCTAGACGCCCAACTAGTACACTGGGGGCCTACGCACCTAGACTTGGACACCTCTAGATCCTAGCCCACCTAGGAGGGGGCCTTGATAAATATGGCTTCTATAGGTTTTAATGAAGTTTCAAATCAATCATCTTTGATGTTAAAGGATCCATGCGATTTGGTTCTAGCTCAGGATCTACTGGATCACGTGACTCTGTTTATACACCATGTTATTTTGTTGTAGGAAAAACTAAAAGCAAGGACATCACTCGAATTGTAGTTAGTTTTAGAGGAGAATCTTTTGATCCTTCTACTAAGTTTTTATGAGAAAAATGGAATATGACCTTTTTTGGGGGATGGGGGTGGGGTGGGGGGGAGGAAAATGACATATTTTATATGACAAGTTTAACCCTTCATAACAAAAAGAGCCCAAATTGTATTGAAGATCATATTAACTAGTTGACACTTTGCTATATGTGATTATTTCCATTCACTGCGTTTTCACCTTTTTGGTTTCACTTAAAATTTAGTCATGCTTGGGTTTATCCACCCATTATTCTATGCCATTTATCATACTTGTCTAGGCGGTCCTTCCCACCCAAGGAAAGCCTAGGCATTTCTAGGTGTTCTTTATATTTGTTTATGTTTTACATATATAAAACGATTTTACATATACGCTTAGCCATGTTCAAATATATACATCATTTTGTACATCTGTATTGATTATCCCTAAGCTTAATCAATCACAACTTCACCTATATCACACCTGTCATGACCTAAGCTAGACCTGTACGGCCTTAATTTGACCTAACACGATCTAAATTGGACCTAATATAACTTAGCCTTCCCTAATTTGGTCAAAATCAGTTAAGATATAACTTCCCCTAGTTTGTCCTACATTGACCTAAATGAGCCCTAATTTGGCAGAATCATACC
The DNA here is from genome assembly GCA_963693085.1 of Alisma plantago-aquatica. NCBI lineage: Eukaryota > Viridiplantae > Streptophyta > Magnoliopsida > Alismatales > Alismataceae > Alisma > Alisma plantago-aquatica. Next base: position 547,625,270 of record OY856409.1, read on the forward strand.
TAATCCCCAAATAAGACATATTTCCCCAAATCAGATCTAAATCCCCACAAATCAGACCTAATCTTCCCAAATTAGCTCTGATTTGCCCTAATTCAGGCTTATTTCTCCCCAAAAGTAACTAAACTTGATCTAATTTGACCGCATGCAGACCTACATCCTTGCTAATCTGGTCTTGGAAGTGTCTTAATTTGGGCCTAAAATGCCTTAGGCATCCACTTTAGTTATCTGAAAGCCTAGGCGCATAATTTAAAGCGGCCCACCTAGAGCCTAGGGGGCCTAAGTGGGAGCCTTGATAACTATGCCATTTATACGATGAATGCACCAGCAAGGGTGCGGTGCAACATTGTTTTTGGACAATGAACATGCAAGAACTTTCTGACACGCACTTGTTTGCGCTGGATCTACTACACTATCTGTTGTCCGTTGGTTATAGTTTAACCATCCCACTCGCATAAGCTTCCACAACTTGTGCATTGTAGGAGGATGATACTTTCCTTTGATCTCATATTTATATGATAACACACATCCTTATTAATGTCATGTAGACTTGCTAAAATACCTCTTAATGTTACAGTTATGAATTTCTCAAGTATTCCTATTCTGTTCATATAATTATTGGACTTGCTAAACGGTCAAATACTCGGTTTTATCCCTATCCAAATAATCATTACACATACAAACACAAAATAATTGAATCATAAACTTCAAACCTCAAATAGATTTTCTTAAGAATATCCTTATATGTGATTATAGCAATGGAATAGGTTTGCAGTGGCCTGAAAATTGAAGGGTTATTTGCTTAACTATTGTAATATGAAATACCTCATCTTAGATGCTTATACGATTGGTGTGATGGTTGAATATTTTATTCATTAATATTCTTACTATTGTGTGTATCTTTTAATGAGCACCAGGCAAAGTCTTTGTTGATGGAAAGGTTGTGAACAAGGCTGGTACTCCTGTCTCTGATAAGTCAATTGTGGAGATTAAGGCTGAAGTTCCAAAATATGTATGTAGGTGATGATTCTAGGATCAACTTTCTTCGTCCACTTGCTTCTGCCACCTGCTTTTGATCTATCATTGTGTAGTTATTTCAATATCTCATGCTATTGTTATTTTGGTATGTAATTCAGAGCAGGATACAAGCTAGAAGCTGCTATAGAGCATTTTGGTATTAGCGTTTCTGGAAAAGTTGCTCTTGATTCTGGCCTCTCAACAGGAGGCTTTACAGACTGCTTACTCCAATATGGTGCTTCATTTGTGTATGGCGTTGATGTTGGATATGGCCAGGTATAGTTTGCCAATAATTCATTCTAGTAATCAAGTCATTTTTTGGCATCATTACTGAATATAAGGATACTGTTAACACACACGAGGAAAATGACTGTTGTTGTAACATATAGTATCAACTCCCCTTATAAATAGGAGAGGAGATATATGCAAGACTCATACAAGGACTATGAATGTACTGCAGGGGCTATATGACTATCATTCTAGTCGAGGACCATATATAAAACAACCACTTAATAAAAAAAACTTCTTTTCGTATGAGTTATGTATGTCCATCTTGAACATAAACTACTCAAAATATAAGATGAAATTGATAGAAATGCCTATGCAACTATATGTCCTTCCTTTTGAAACATGTAATAGATAAATTACTCTAAACAATCTCCTAAAGTGAATGACTTGTACAATGGAAATTGATTAGGTTTTGGAGACTACAAAGTGCATCTAAGCAGTGAACAGCTGTCCTAGATAATCTACATGATGACGAGTAACATGTACTGGCATTGCTCCCAAAAAGGATGACCAACGGAAGTATCAAAAATTGCAACATCTACACTGAAGAAGAACGGAAAGTTGCTATAAGCATAGATAATTCCATCTTTTGAATATACGTGACACACAACATACACAATATTGATGTAGCAGGTGAGATGCCTCTATGATTTCCTAAGAGCAGGTGCCAACTAAAAAGAATGTAAACGACTAACCCACATGCTTAATGTAGCATGAACACGAGCAATATTTGATACAATGGTAGATGTGCCGTTAATTGACTTGCTCACCACAACAATAATTCATGTATCCATCAATGGGTCCACATGCAAGGCAATATCGTGAACCTTGAGAATCTTTGGGACAAAACTACATCAAGTGGTCCTAATGCCACATCAAGATACTATTGATAGGAATAATGCACCTAGGACCTTGTATGAAAATAAGAGCATAGTGTCGATGGTAATTGTTAAATATAATTAGTTCTATTCTTGTTCTTCTCTTTATGTGGTGTCCTATATTGATCAACTTTGTATTATGGACCTCTCTCTAATCCTATATAAAGAGAGGACTTCTTTGATATGAGACCTCAAATAAGAATATCCCTTCTTAACATGATATTAGAGCGTGATGTTCCTGCGTTATTTCCTCCATGATTTAATCTCACGTCTAGCGCGTCACCCTCTTGCCCACGATCCCGCTATTGTTTGTCCCACTTTTATGCCTCTACCGCCATAGCCTCCAGTCTCTAGCCCTCCCCGCCACAACCAATACTGCCATCCGCCTTCCCACTCTCCCAGCTTCCACCTTGTCCTTGTCTCTCTCCACCCAATTGCCATTGCCCCCATTTCCCTTTCCCCCTTTTCCTGTTTTTCTAGCCATTGACCCCGTTTCTTTTTTTCCTCCATCGCTAAACCACACCCTATCGCGTCGGCCATCATCTATCGCCACAACCGCCTCCCTTTACCCTCCACCGTTCCGCTAACCTTTCCTACCTCATCTATGTCGCCATGCCCTCCCCTTCACCTTCATTCGGTCACAACTATTCCCCCCAGCCCCAACTGATGTTGACCTCCCCTTCCTCTCCCTGTCATGATACATGCCTTTTCTCCCTGCAACTATTGCCCCTTCTTCTCCACCTCAACCCCTCTATCTCCCTACTCTTTGCCACCCCAACTCCCTCTCCCCTGTTATATTCCCTGATACCATCACGTGTATTCTCTAGCGTAAAATACACATCTGTTGTCAATGTAAATGTAACTTCTCCTTCAAACTCCTTTTATCGACAAAATACTTTTTCCTTTTCTTTACCTAGGGGGCTCTTTCCCTGCTAACTATGTTACATGTCCTTGTAAATTGATATTGTGACAAGTGTTTTTGACCGCTGCCCATGGTATAGATTTTGACTTGTTGCTGCTTGTTTTTCTTTACGCCTGACTTCTGGCTTCTCATTTCCGCATTGCTTCATGATCATGGCAACTACAAATGATGCCTTCTGCTCTTTGTGTGTTACTACCACCAAACTCGATGGGTCCAAAAACAACACCCATCAATTAAATTGAGTGAAGGCTCAAGGAAAATATTCTCAGCTTGTTATTACAAATTTGGAGCCCCATGCTACTAATGTTAATGGCAAAGTGAAACAAACCTATGACCTCTAGGTGAAGGATGACTCTGGTGTTATGACTTAGATGGTCAACAATGCTGAGTCAAAAATTAGTCAGTCTCTCCATCTCATGACTACTAAAGATATGCAGATCAACTCTTCCATCTCTACTCTTACCAACAAAATCTGAAGAAGGTTTTGAAATTTCAAGACGCTGGCCAAGAAGGGATTCTCTACGACAACTCCATGGAAGATTACTACAATCAGTCAAGGCTATGTCTGACGAGTTCAAGATATAATATCTGCTTACTATTGATATCACTCATATACAACGCCAACACAATGAACGCCATCTTGTTCAATTCCTTGCCGACTTATTCCTATCATTCTTAGGTGAAGTTGACCAGATTGTTGCTAGTGATCCTCTTTTGTCACTTCGTGATGTTCTCAAACATGTTCAATCATAGTTGTTAAGGCGGCTATGCGCCATGCGTTTCTTAGTTCTTTTTAAAAATAAATAATGCTGATTTTTTGATATAGACATTCATAATTTTAGATGTGTAAATATTAATAATGGCATTATTACATGATATTACATAAAATTTAGGCTAAATCCCACCTAACACGACCTAAAGTAGAACTAATTGGCCCTAGTTGGAACTGATTTGATCTAATTTGACCTAGTTTGCCCTAATTTGGCCTAAACCAGACCTAGTTTTGTATAACGTGACCTAATCAGACCCAATTTTCCTAAATCTTCCCTATTGACCTAAACGAGATCAAATTTGACCAAATCAGACCTAATCGTTAGAACTAATTCCCACAAATCATACTTGTTTTCCCCAAATCAGACCTGATGTGCCAAAATATGACCTGAATTGGCCTAAATCAAACCTAATTTTGCATAATATGACCCAATCATACCTAACTTTCCCAAATTTTCCCTATGTTGATCTAAACAAGATTTAATTTGGCCAAATCGGACCTAATCTCACCAAATCAGACCCATTTCCCATAATCAGACTTAATTAGCCCAAATTTGACATAGTTTGTATAGAGATATGTTTATGTTTCACTGAGTATCATGTGCCTCACTTATGTTTTTACTTACTTAGTTTAGTCCCATATTGCTCATCTCTGTTTTAGTCTCTCCTCTCTTCTCCTATATAAGAAAATGTATTGTACACCTTTTTAATCATCAAATATACAATTTCTATTCTCTCTCTATATGGTATCACGAGCAAGCCCTTTTTTTCCCGTGCAAATTCCCACCCTACCCCCATGACCTAAAACCTCCCCCCGGCCGCTGCATCCACCACCACACCCGCCGCCCCTTCCACCTCAACCCGCCACCCTCCACTCCTCAGCGTCGCTTCCACCTCCTCCTGTTGTCCTCACAACCATTCCCTCTTCTTGCTTCATTCCCCCTTCCTCTTCCACCAACCACAACCACCATTCCTCTACTCCTCTAATTCCTTTCTCCATATCTCCACTTCTCTACGTGTTTGACGTTCTCGGACAACCATAGATATTGCATGTTGAGAGTCTCTCCAGCTCTTTGGGTTCTTCTGCCTGCGCCTCATGATGGAATCTTGATCTTCCTCATGACGACGTAGGTTCCTTTATCGGTCAATCTGCCCGTAGTGGGTCTCTTCTGGTCTGATGCTTTAGATCTACGGTGCTGCTTTACTGCCCCATAGCAGGTTCGTTATCTGTTGATTACTACTGCTGCTGCGCCACCCATTCTCTTGCTGCTTCGTCTCTGTTGACCATGGCCTCTATTGAGCCGCCTCGTTCTCTGTGTGTTACCACAGTCAAACTCGATGGCTCCAACTATCATCTCTGGTCGACGTCCTTTGTTCAATACGTCAAAGCACAAGGTTGTTATTCACATCTTACTACTGATCCTCCTGCTGCCCTTGCTGCTACTGCGGATGAAAAAAGCAAGCAAGCCTATGCACAATGGTCCAAAGACAATTCTAGTGTTATGTCCTGGCTTCTTAATAGCACCGAGTCGCGGATCAGCCAATCCTTGTTGTGTCTTCATGATGCTAAGGCCATGTGGGACCAACTATCTCACGTCTATTCTCATCAGCAGAATCCCAAGCGTGTTTTTGAAATTTTCACAACCTTGGCCAAGAAGGAATTTTCCTCTGACATTTCTGTGGAGGACTTCTACAACCAGCGCTCTGCTCTCTAGAATGAGTACAAAATTTATCACCCCTTGACGACCGACATCAAAGAAGCCCAGAAGCAGCGTAATGAACTACAATTGGTCCAATTTCTGACTGCCCTTCCTACTTCCTTCTCTGGTGTGGTCGATCAGATTCTGTCTAGTAATCCCTTGCCTACTCTCCGTGACGTCCTTAAACGAGTTCCAAAGACTTTCGTCAATGACCTCCACTCCTGCCATTGAACATCCTACTCTGACCGTTCGCACTACTGAATCTGGACGTGGCCGAGGTCGAGGTTGTGGTCGTGGAGGACGTCTGCCTCCTAACGGTGGACACACATCTTCTACTACTCCTGGTCAAGGCCAAGCTGCTGGTCCTCGCTTATGCAACTGGTGTGGTCACGATAATCACAACGAAGATCGGTGTTGGATCAAGCACGGTAAACCGGCTTGGGCAAAGCTTCGACAGAAACCTCGACTGATACTGCATTTGACCAGCCATCTGCTACGCCGTCTATTGAGTGGCTTCGCTCGGAGTTCGAGAAATTTTTTCAAAAACGCATGACTCAGCTTCCCTATACGTCTGCTGCTGGTTCCTCCGCCTTGCTTGCCTCTCCTTCCGCTGATAACAATAAATGGTGTATTGATTCTAGTACGTCTGTCCATATGGCTGGCGACATCAACTTATTTTCTGCTCTGACAAAAACCACAAATATACCATCTGTTACTGTTGCTAATGGCTCTAAGACTCCTGTTCACGGCATCAACACTATTCCCTTGTCTCGGAAGTTGCATCTGCAATCTGTTTTATACATCCCGCAATTTCCCGTTAATTTACTTTTTGTCAGTATGACTGTAAAACAACTTCAGTGCTCCATTAAATTTGATCATTCTGGTTGTGTTTTGAAGGATCTCCGCACGAAGATGAGGATTGGTTCGGGCCATGAAGGACCAGACGGACATTACTATCTGGATGGACCACCACCAACATCTGCTCTTCTTTTTACATCCGCCATAGGCTCCAATGGCACTACCGGCTTGGTCATCATTCTGTAACAAAGCTGAAACATTTATTTCCAACATTATATGAAAAAACCTTTTCTTGTGCATCTTATCTGTTGGGTAAGCAAACACGGTTTGTATTTCCTGCTAAAAAGAAATTGGTTCTAAAACACTTTTTGATATTGTTCATGCGGACATCTGGGGCCCGTGTTATGTTCCTAGAGTTAAATATTTTTTGACTTTTATTGATGATTATTCCCATGCTACTTGGCTATTTTTACTGAAGGATCGCAACATAGTTTTGGATAATATCAGTGTTTTCTTTTTTGAAATACAGACCCAGTTCAACACACCCATTAAGATTTTCCGTATCGATAATGCTCTTGAATTTATGCAAAAATCTATCACATCTTTTTGTTCTGTTCGTGGCACCATCTATCAAACTACCTGCCCCTACACTCCACAACAGAATGGTGTTGCTGAACGTAAAAATCGCCACTTGTTAGAGGTTGCTCGCACTTTACTTCTTCATTATAAAGTACCTCACTGATTCTGGCCTGAAGCTGTTTCTGCGACATGCTATCTTATCAATCGCATGCCATCCTCTGTTTTACACAATCGCATACCTTACACCATTCTCTTTCCTAATGCTCAATTGTTCTCCGTTCCCCCTCGTATTTTTGGGTGTACCTGTTTTGTCAAAAATCTATGCCCGGGGCTAACAAAACTTGATCCTCGCTCCACTAAATGTATCTTTTTGGGATATTCTAGAACCCAGAAAGGTTATCACTGCTTTGATCCTGTTCTGAAGTAATGGTTTGTCAGTGCGGATGTGATCTTTTTTGAGCATATGCCATATTTCTCTGATGATGGGGCATCACTCTCGAGTGATATGTTGGCACCAACGTCACTGCCAGATGTTGTTGAGGTTTTGCCATCTTCTGACTTGCCTGAAGCCCGTCCTTTGCAAGTATACAAACGAAGGACCAAGACAAGGACTCCTTCCATGGCCCTTCCACAACCAATTCCTCTGTCTGCGGATGATCATACAACTACTGAGGTAACTTTTGACTTACACCTGCCTATCAGTCAGCACAAAGGTGTTCGTTCATGCACCAAACATCCTATTAGTCATTTCTGCTCATCTGCTAACCTGAATAACAGTTTTGCATGCTTCACTTCTACAATTTCTGCCGTCACTATTCCAAAGACTGCTGCAGAAGCTCTTCTTAGCCCTGCATGGAAACAGGCAATGGACCATGAAATGCAAGCACTATGTGATCGTAAGACGTGGGAACTTGTGGATCGTCCTCCTTCCTGCCCTACTGTTGGATGCCGATGGGTCTTCACAATTAAGTATCAACCTGACGGTACAATTAAGCGCCTGAAAGCTCGTCTTGTGACAAAGGGGTATACACAAACATATGGTGTGGACTATTTTGAAACCTTTTCTCCAGTAGCACGGTTAAATTCCGTTCGCATTCTGATTTCTGTTGCTGTAAACAAAGATGGCCCCTATTTCAGTTGGATATTAAAAATGCGTTTCTTTATGGAGATGTACAAGAGGAAGTCTACATGGAGCAATCCCCAAGATTTGTTGCTCTGGGGGAGTCTGCGTCAAAGGTCTGTAAGCTTAAAAAAGCCATCTACGGTCTCAAACAGAGCCATCGTGCTTGGTTCGATAAAATCAGTCAGATCTTAGTTACTTTTGGCTTTCGTTGTTCCCACTCAAATCATTCGGTTTTTATCCGCAAAACAATGGCTAGGCTAGTCATTCTTATTGTCTATGTTGACGATATTATCTTATCTGCAAGTGATAGCTTGGGCATTCAGGCAACTAAAACCTACTTAGAAAAACATTTTGTCACCAAAGATCTCGGAAAGTTGAGTTATTTCTTAGGTACTGAGGTATCCAGATCATCTGCATGGTTGTGTCTCTCTCAACGAAAATATGTACTTGATCTCTTGCAGGAAACTGGTATGCTTGGCTGTAAACCAGTCAACATCCCTCTTGACCCAAATATGGATTGGAACAATGAAAACTCTCCTCCTTATGCTGATCACCTCCAGTTCAGAAGGCTGGTTGGCAAGCTTATTTATCTTACAGTCACAAGAACTGACCTCACTGCCGCTGTAGGATTCATCAGCAGGTATCTTGATAAACCACGACAGTGTCATTGGGATGCTGTATGTCACATCCTGCGCTATCTCAAAAGCTCTCCAGGCAATGGCTTGTTATATAAGAAGCACGACCACTGTAATCTCTCTGGTTTTTAAGATTCTGACTATGTAGGAAGTTGCTGTGATCGTAAATCAACATCGGGCTATTGTACATTTGTGGGCGGCAATCTAATTACCTGGCGAAGCAAAAAGCAGACTGTCGTAGCCAGGTCCAGTGTAGAGGCAGAATATCGAGCCGTGGCTCATACTGTGTGTGAACTTCTGTCGATCCAGAGTCTCCTCCAGGAGTTTGACATATCCTATACCAACCCTATACCGATGTTTTGTGACAACAAGACCTCTATTTTTATTGTGAGCAACCTCACATTTCATGAAAGGACAAAACATATTGAGGTCGACTGTCACTTTGTTCGTGAGACAGTTCTTTCTGGCCGCATTTGCACTCCATATCTTAGCACTGAGAAGCAAGTAGCGGATATCTTCACCAAAATTCTTCCAAAAGCTCATTTTCAGACTCTAGTGGACAAGCTGGGCATGTTCGACATCTACGTTCCAGTTTGAGGGGGAGTATAGAGATATGTTTATGTTTCACTGAGTGTCATGTGCCTAGCATATGCCTCACTTATGTTTTTACTTACGTAGTTTAGTCCCATATTGGTTATCTCTGTTTTAGTCTCTCCTCGCTTCTCCTATATAAGAAAGTACACCTTTTTAATCATCGAATATACAATTTCTATTCTCTTCCTATAGTTTGGCTTAAATCAAACCTAATTTTGCACAACATGACATAAGCAAACCTTACTAGCCCTAATTTGCCCTACATTGATCTAAATGAGGCCTAAGATGGCCAAATCAGACCTATTTCCTCAAAACCAGGCATGTTTTTCCCAATTCAGACCTAATTTTCCCAAACATGACCCGATTTTGGATGATCAGACCCATTCCAACCATAAAATGACTCAACTTGATCAAACCCAAACCTAACTTTGCTAAATTAGCCTTCAAGTGGCTTAATTTGGCCTAAAAGGTCTTAGGCGGTTACTTAGGTCACCTAAGAGGCTGGGCGCCCAGTTTGAGGCGGACTGCCTAGAGCCTAGGGCGCCTAGGCGGGTGCCTTGATAACTAAGTGTTCAACATATCCCGTATGTCACTTCGACCTTGTTTGGAGACTCATGATACGTCTTCTCTTGCTGTTTGCTCTGGAGACCCCAGATGCCGCCATGGTTGTTCTGAAGGAGGCAGTGGACATGGCTGAGGACAACCTGCTATTGGTTTACGACACTTAAACTTTTGTGGTTGCAATAATTATATTGAGGACTGCTATTGGTCTAAGCACGATACACATGCATGGGCTAATCAAGTTTCTATGGAGACAATTGATTTTGAGGATACTAGTTATTCTGCTGCCTCCACCTCTACTACCCCAACGTTTGATTGGATTCATAGTGACTTTGTGAAACTCTTAAAAGGCTGACTCTCTATGGTCTGCATGGATGGAGCATCTGCCCTTCTTGCTACTCCTGCTACTTATGGTAAAAAATGACTGGATGATAGACTCCTGGGCCTTGTCCCATTTTTTGGGAAATCACTCTTTTCTCTACTCTTGCAATACAATGGTTATTCCTCTTGTTATGCTTGATGGGTCGAGGTCTGCCGTAAAAGGAATTGGGGACATCAGGATGTCTTTTCCATCTTTGAAACCCACCCTTTACATCCCTAAATTTTCGTTAAATCTTCTTTCTGTTAGTTAGATTGTGAAAAGTTTTCATTACTCTGTTACTTTTGAGCTATGAAGCATGGATACAGAGACGGGTACGGGTATGAGGATACGTCAATTTACAACAATTTTTTTATTGTTGATTTTAAATTAAAAAATATTTGTTCATAAAAATGAAAATGAAAACTATCCAATGTCATTCACATAACATAAAGAAAAGTGATCAAAGGGTTTATTAAAAGTCACAAGTCTATATGTATATAGTAGCATTTTGTTAGCTCTCAATTGACTAAGAATTTCATTTTAGTTTGAAATTATGTTTAGAAGCCATCCATTTGTACATTTAGAACTGAACGTCGACATTTTATCAAAAACAGTTCTCTAGAAGCATTTTAGAATCGATATACAAGTGTATGCAAACATCAAGGGAGTAAGACAAGTTGATAGAGTTAGAAAAACAGATGGTATAAAAGATAAGGCTGAGGAGACAAACGGCTGAGAACACAACGCTTACCTTCAAAGAAGATGAAATGGATATTTTCAAGATTGATATTCACTTATTCAGAATAAACCACAATAGAAGTAGTCATCAGAACAAGAGGTACGTGAGCCAACAACAACAAATGGAAGCCTTTCAGGGAATGTAGAGGACATCAATGTGCATAAAACATGCAGCTCAACAAAGGAAAGCTTCCAAAAGTACCATGTAATGGTGAATGAAATGGTTTTTAATAAAGAACCAGTAAAAATCCATGATTAGGTGAGGAAATTCATTTGAAAAGATAAATCTAAAAAAATGGAGGAGTTAGAAACAATAAAGAGAGAAGGAATTCGGTGTATGGCAAGGGGAATGGTGGCTATATTGACTTCAGGGGAGCATCGACAACAACATTGCTGCTAGCTGCTACAAAGTACAGAGGGCTGAGAGACGCTGATGCCTTGGTTGCTATTTTTTCATTTTTTCAGTTGGATACAATATGGGTACAACATAGATACGTCTTAGAAGTATCCGGTACATATCCTCGAGTATCCATGGAGTATCGATATCTACGGGTACGACACCTATTTTGGAGTATCGGTGCTTCATAGCTTTTGACCCGGATGGATGTATTTGTCAGGATCTCTGCACAACGACGAGGGTTGGTTCGGGCCGAGAGGGACCATGTGGTTGTACTACGTGGCTGCTGCTATGGTATCTACTATTGTGTCTCTGATGCAATGACATTATAGATTGAGTCACTTATCATCAACAAAACTGAATATTTTCTACCTGCATGTATTGTTCTTCGTGTAAATGCGAGGCTTGTTAACTTGGCAAACAAATGAGAAATGTTTTTCCGAACAAGATTACTATTGGATCTTCATCCATTTTTGATATCGCACGTGTTACTAGTACTTCTGGTTTTTGATATTTTATAACGTTCATTGATTATTCCTCTAGATCGACATGGTTGTTTTTGCTCAAAAGGTGTACATGTTTTGGGTACTATTAAGAATATCTTTCAAGAAATAAAAACACACTATAAAATCCATATTCCATGAGTCTCTAGATAATAATGCTCTAGAATCTGTGCAAACGACGGTTCAGGATTTTCGCAAGTCCGAGGGGGCTCTGCATCACACATCTTGCTCTTATGATCCATAGCAGAATGGTGTTCAATGTAAGAACATGCATCTTCTTGAAGTGGCACGTACAATGATGTTCACTATAGTGCGCCTAAGCATTTCTAGCTTGAAGGGTCTCTATTACCTGTTTTCTCATTGATCAAATGCCCTCCTCTATTCTTCAGAATATAAATCCCTACCAAATTTTATATCCTAATTTTGTGTTGTAAGGGCACCCGCCTAGGCAAACATGGGTATCTTGGGTGCCCACCCCCAAAAAACCAAACACTTAGCCTCTGTGGACGTTTAGGCAGCCTGGGCGGATACTGGGCCCGCTTTAATGGGCTTTTTAAAGAGAAGGCAAAACAATAACTTTGTTCCTCACTCTTCCCCGCGACGATATACTCCGACTCCCCTCTTCCAACGACGACTATCTCCTGGTAACTTCTTCCCTTCTTCCTTTCTCCCCCTTGTCTTCCTTTCTTCTTTCCCTCACCTTCTTCCTTTCTCCCCGCCTCTCTCGGACTCTCATCAACACAGACTGTGTACAACACAGCTTGGCGACAACCTGGCAACGGATGTCGCTGCTTCTTGAGTGAGGTAATTGTTTTTTTGTAGCTCTCTTCTCCTTGTAGACTCTTCCTCCTCTTCGTCCTCCTTTTCTCCTGCCTCCTCACCTTCTTCTCTTCCTCTTCCTCTTCTTATACTACAAGTCTACAACTGCTGTGTTGCCAATGCTTCCCCCCCGTCCCCTCTTCCTCTTCCTCTTCTTGCCTCCTCTCCCTCTCCCTCTTCCTGCCTCTTCTTCTTATGCACCATTCACCTCCTGTCCCCCCTTCTTCTCTTCCTCCTTCCCCTCTTTTTCTTTATAAAAAACACATATTAGATATATAAATGTAAAAGAGGGAAAAAATGCCGAAGAATGCCTAGGCCTCTTTCTAGGCGCCTAGGTGGACTGGGTGTCCGTGGCCAACAGCCAGGCACCCCAACAATTATGTCCTCATTCCTTTCTTTTCTGCTACCAACAAGGATTTTCCGGAACACTTACTTTGGTCATGATCTTTGCCTTGGCACTACCAACTACCAAGGTGTATCCTCGTTCTACAAAATGTGTTTTCTTGGGATATTCTTGAACCCAAATAGGGTACAAATGTCAAGAATCTATCATTAAGCGTCGTTTCATTAGTGCAGATATCATTTTCTTTATTGACTCTCTTTATATCCTTAAGGATTTCTTCTATGTTTACAAATCTTCTGGAGGATACACTGCTTTCTGTACCGCTTCTACTATAACATGTTCACATTCAGATGAGGTATCACAAGCAAAGCCTCTTCAAGTTTACCAACAAAGATCAAAGAATCCTGCCCTCATGGCCCCTCAAACACCATTAGTCCTCATTCTTCACATGGAGATCCCAATTCCCATCAGATTAGTACCGTTTCTTCTAATTAGAACTGCCTATTAGCGTATGCAAGGGAATTTGGCCTTGCCCTTTGCATCTAATTAGTGACTCATTTTCTTGTCTTAGCCCCAACTTTGATTGTTTCACTACTGCTCTTTTGGCCATGTTTATTCTTAAGACTACATATGAGGCTCTTAAACATCCTGCATGACGTCGGGTGATGGAGACTCATATAACTGCCCTTTTTGTTGTACACACTTGGGATCTTGTTGATCCTCCAAATGATTGTATTCTTGTTGGTTTCCATTGAATGTTCTCTATTATATATCATCCTAATAGCACTATGGAATGTTTGAAAGCTTGCCTAGTTGCTAAAGGATATACCCAAACTTATGGGTTAACTATTTTGAAACTTTTTCTGTTGTGCCTTAACTCTATTAATGTGCTTATCTCTGTTGCTGTTGATTGTGATTGGCCATTAAATTAACTTGATGTGACACACTTTCTTGTATGGTTATGTTCAAGAAGAAGTTTATATGGAGCAACCTCTTGATTTGTTGCTCAGGGAGAGTATACTACAGTCTGCAAACTCAACAAGATATATATGGCCTAAAATAGAGTCCTAGGAAGTGGTTTGATAAACTTAGTCATGATTCAATATGGCTTCAAGAGGATTCTATGATTGTTATTCTAATTGGCTCTGTTGATGATATCATCCTGTCTAGAAGTGACTAAGCTGGTCTTCAATTCTTCATGCTACAAAAATATATGAACACACACTTTATCACTAAAGATCTTGGCAAGCTTTGCTATTTGTGGAGATTGAAGTATCCCAATCTTCTTCTAGAATATATGAACAAATGCTTTATCACTATAGATCTTGGCAAGCTTTGCTATTTGTGGAGATTGAAGTATCCCAGTCTTCTTCTAGTGTCTACGTATCTCAGTAAAAATATGTCCTTGATCTTTTACATGGCACTAGAATGTTCGGGGCAAAACCAGTTAGCACACCTCGACCCCAATGCTAATTGGGATGATGAACTATCTCCTAGCTTATTTCGACAACAAACAATATAGAAGACTTGTTGGTAAACTGATATATATGATCATCTCCGACATGCGAGTAGATATGCAGATAGAGCACGCCAATGTCACTGGAAAGCTGTCTTCCATATTTTGAAATATCTAAATGGTTCACCAGGAAAGGAACTTTCTTTATACAAAGAATGGACATTGCACAATTTCTGGATGTTCAGGTTTTGACTGTCAAGTTGTAATGCTTAAAAAGAATCAACATCGGGATATCATACCTTTTTTAGAGGTAATCTAGTCAGTTGGAGAGCAAAAAGCAAAATGTTGTTGCATGATCTAGTGCAAAGGTTGAGTATAGAACTGTGTCTCATACTACTTGTGAACTTATGTGGGTTCAACGTCTTATGAAGAAATTCTATATTTTTGATGATGCTCATATACTGATCATTGTGATAATAAGGCATATATCGTTATTGCAAGAAATCCCACCTATCATTAACATACCAAGAACATAGAGATGGATTGCCATTTCGTTATGGAAACAATCATGTTAAAGCACACTTCTCTCCATTTACAGCTTGATGATTCTTCGGAAAGACTTTTCCATAGACCATATTATACAAAGTTTTTTCATACGATCTAGTGCAAAGGTTGAGTACGAAACTAAGGCTCATACTGCTTCTGAACTTATGCGGGTTCTAGGGCTTATGAAGGAATTCTATATATTTGATGATGGTCCTATACTGATTATTGTGAGAATAAGCCGTATATCTTTATTGCCAGAAATCCCACCTATCATGAACGTATTGCCAGAAATTCCACCTATCACGAACGTACTAAGAATGTAGAGATGGATCGCCATTTCGTTAGGGAAACAATCATGTTGAAGCACACTTCTCTCCATTTATCAGAATTGAGCAGCTTGATGATTCTTTGAAAAGACTCTCCCACAGACCATATTCTCTGCTATGTTTGACAAGTTGGGCATGATTGACATCCATGCTTGGCGGGGTTGTTGAATATAATTAGTTCTCTTCTTGTTCTTCTCTTTATGTTTTGTCCCATATTGATTATCTCTGTAATATGGAACTCTCTCCAATCCTCTATAAAGAGAGGACTTGTATCAATCTAAGGTCATCAAATAAGAACATCCCTTCTTAATAGTAATGATTCACCATCACGATGATGAAACAGACATAAGCATGATGCACTACAACAAACTAAAGGTAGAAGCTCTAAGCAAAACTGACTTATATATTTCAATTTGCTACAACAATATCATATCACATTCACTTCCATGAATGTCTTATTTATATTCTCCCCACATTAACATTGAATGAAAGAAAACCTGTTAAGGTGCCAAGGTTGGGGCACCTTGGCGCTATAATGTGCCTTGCCGACTTTAAATATATGAAAATCAATACATTTTACCTACTTACATGCATATGCTTTATGCTTTTAGTAGTCACCGCCTCATATGCATATATTTTATTGTTATATATGTAGGTATATACATAAAACTATTGTTAATCCCCTCATAAACATATAATTCATGGTGGCATAACCAATTTACATTTCTATCCGTCTATGATCAAAATTAACGTCCAAGACGAAGAGAATTGTTATAAATAGTTCAATTTAACAAAGAGGGGAATGTGATACTCTATCGAGTAGAAGTCCTCTCCCAAGCTAGCAGTCTGCTAATGACACGGGGAAGGAGAGGGTGTGATTGTTCGGGACAAATTTACATGCAAGAAGCTTACACAACTCCTATAATATCATTGCTGCTATAGTAAGTTACTTAGAAACTAGCAAAAAAAGGGAGATTGACTTCTCTTAGGATCGCCACATTGGAGAGGTTGACAACTCTCCTTGGCCTTCGGCCTCAAGTGCTTGGGTGCCATGTAAATTTTAGTACGGGGGAGATGAGTTGACCTAACATTTCAGTCTGGCGACTTGTATATATATAAAATAAAGTGCAATGACTTGGATAATTACAAGTAGGTTAGCTGTACAGTATAGTAACAAGCAACATTTTGTGAGAGGATTGGGCCAGGACGATACCCTACTGGAGCAGGTTCTCCTTTATTATATAAGGTGGGAACATTTACATAATAGACCCAACAGATAAAGAAAATTAGAAAGAGGTACATAAATAGAAACTATTTTCTAACACTCCCCCTCAAGCTAGAGCATACACATCATGCATGACCAACTTGGAATTTATATATATAAAAGCTGAAGATGGTAGTGGCGTGGTGGTGAAGATATCTACCACTTGTTGTCTAGTGTGAACATGAGGAGTCTGAGTCTTCTTGGGGAGCACCAAATCACAAACAAAGTGGCAATCCACTTCAATATGCTTGGTCCGCTCATGGAACACCAGATTGCTGGCAATGTGAATGGCTGCCTGATTATCACACATAAGAGAAGTTGATGTCTCAACAAACACTCCCATTTTAGACCATATAGACATAACCCACTGTAGCTCAAGACAAGCATGTGCCATCGCTCGATACTCGGCCTCTACGCTGGACTGTGCTACCACATTTTGTTTCTTGCCCCTCCAAGTCACCAAGTGTGACCCAAGAGACACACAATAGCCAGAGGTAGACCGTCTATCTCCAACATCACCTGCCCAATCAACATTAGTATATCTAGTAAGCTTATAGGGGGTGTGCGAGATCTTTACATGTGAAGTAAGTGAGATCTTCCCTGGCGATCCTTTAACACAACGTAGAATGAGGGTGACTGCCATCCAGTGTGACATCTTGGGCGCAGTCATAAACTGGCTAACAACTCCCACAACATATGAGATACACGACGAGCAACTGTCAAGTAAATCAGTTTCTCTACAATCCTTCTATACTTTGCTGGATCAGAAAAACCACTGTCATCAGAAATAGATGCCTTGGTATAATAATCCATAGGCGTGGAGACTAATTTGCACTGTCACTGCGTCATGCCTGTCTCTGCAAGAAGGTCTAGAACATACTTCCGCTGAGAGATGTTTGTTCCCTTCTTGGAACGTAGAACTTTTATTCCAAGGAAATAACAGAGGTTGCCCAATTTTTTTGTCTGAAATTGTGTTTATGGCTTCTTGAGCTTTAAATGCCATTAGAATCATCACCTATGATGGCAACATCATCTACATAAACATCTTCTATAATAGTGCCACTTGACGATTTATACTCATAAAGAATGATCAGTAGAGGACAGATTGGACCCAAACTGTATAAGTGCAGCAATAGATTTATCAAGCCATGCTTGTGGTAACTGCTTTAGGCCATACGAGGATTTCTTCAATATGCATATCTTCTGACACTCCCCTTGAGCAACATATCCAGGAGGTTGTTCCATGTATACCTCCTTAAGAAGATCTTCATAAAGAAAATAATTTTTGACATCCAACTGAAGCAGAGGCCGGTCAAAATGAGTAGCAATAGAGATAAGGATGCACACAAAATTGAGGCGGTCAACTGGGGAGAAAGTCTCAAAGAAGTCTGCACCATGTCTCCGAGTGTACCTCTTAGCAACCAAACGAGCCTTTAACGGTCAATAGAACCATCTAGTTTTTGTTTAACAATATAAATCCAACGACAGCCAACAACTGACTTCCCAGGAGGAAGATCCACCAAGTCCTAGGTGGAGTTCTCATGGGCTGCTATCTCACTGTCCATAGCTTGGATCCATCCATCATGTCGGGTTGCTTCTGTATAGGAGCGAGGAATAACAGTAGAATCAAGATGAGCAAACGTGCAGGCTGAGACAAGCAACAAACACCCGAGAGTGGACGACGTATAGTGCAAGATCGAACACCTTTATGACATGCAATTGAAAGGTGTAAGTATGAAACAAAAGTATCAAGAGAACTCTCTGTAGGAACAATTACCTTAGGAGTGTCCGATGATGAGGAGTCAATCTACTAGACTAGTAACGTTACATCCTCTTGGCGATGCCCTGCTCGCCTGGTGTAAACTGGTGGAAAAGGTTCAATAGGTGGAACTGTAGGTGATGGTGGTGGTGAAGTATGCGTGGTATCTAGGACACTCTCATCACGACACAAGAAGTGGTGGCTCTCTCTCACGCTTAAATATATAGTCACTTTTAGGATTGTGCTCCCCTTACACTGGACATAGTCACTAAAGAAAGGATAGACTCATGAAAAGTAACGTCAATCGACACAAAAGGTAACAAAGACAAGGATAACAATGTCATCGTCCCTTACCAACTCTACCATCTTCATTCCTGATGCATTTTATTTGACTCGAAGTTTCTGTCTCTCCTTCCTTTCATATAGGCCATTTTATATGTATCTTGTTCCTCTTCTCTATTATCCAACTTTTATTGTATCTCTTCAAAATATTTAGGCTTGGCCACTTGAACTGCTTTCTTAGTCTCTTTCTTTGCTGGTGTATCTATGAAAAGTTGCATCCTCACGAGATTTGGATAAATTGCTATAAATCTCGCTTTTGAGTTTAATATCCTTGTGTACTTCGTCATTCTACCGCCGAGTTTCTTATTGTGGAGGTCCACATCTTTTGGACTCTCCCAAAACCTCTTTGGAAATTCTTGTTATGCACGAGCTTATATTATGCCACATACTGTTAACATCCGAGTCCCAAGTTTCAATTGTCCTCCTTGATAGGTTTATCATTAAATGTTAATTTCTATTCTCCTTTAAGATTCCACCAATTAGTCCTACTATCTTGGTTTTAGTTATGCTTCCTTTGTTGATTTTCATGTTTAAATATAAAACAACCAACCTATGGTGGGTGGTGAGTTCTTCGCCAAGGACCACTTTACAGTCCTTGCATACTTTTGATCCACCCGCTTGTGAGGAAGTAATCAATTTGGTTGCAAATGTACTCTCTGTAAAATAGAATCATGTGAGAAACTCTCTACTTAAAATGGGTGTTTACCAGTGAAATAAAAAACGGCCAGGCGGGCCGCTTAAGCGCCCATGACCCCCAGCCGCTTAATTTTGCCATTAATCGCCCGCTTAATCATTTTGAACAAAATCGCTCGCTTTTTGCCCGCCTCACCCACTTTTTCCCCGCTTTTTTGCCCGCTTTTTCCCGCTTTTTTCCCGCTTTTGTTTAAAAATCCTAATGTAAGCATCTAACATTAATTAATTACATAGCCAAGTAGTATTGACTATAATATACGAAACTTGTATACATTAAATGTTCTATGATATAGCTAGTCCTAATTTAGAATGCATACTTTGTGTGTAAGCTGTAATAATTGGGTACTGCTGTAATGCATCTAAGTAAATATCCTATTGCTCTATTATACTAGTAATGCATGATTAGTTTTACTGATTTCCTTGCTGCTTTCAGTGATTAATGATTGGTACTGCTGGTTAGTATTACTTTAGTGATTACTTTAATTCAATAATTCATAGTTTGTTTTATACAATTACTGATCTGCTTGCTGATTTTAGTGATTAGAGATGCTGATTAATAGTAAGTATTGATGAATACTTAGTTAATTACTGATTTTCTGATTAGATATGTATAGAAGTTCATTATAAATATATTTTTTATATACACATAAATGTAATTTTGTATAAAAATATATAAAATTTAGACACCCGCTTTTTCAAAAATCGCCCGCTTAATCGCCCGCCTACCGCTTAATCGGTTACAGGGTGCCGTCCGCACGCCTCCCGCTTCCCGCTTTCTAATACATTGGTGTTTACTGAAATCACACCATAGGCAACTGTAAAATCTAATTTCCTCCTTTCATTTCTGTTGTATATCTAAAACCACCATGGACCCTCCCTCTCATATTCAACATAGCCACTCCTTACATGGCCATTTAATAACTCCCAATAATGATATTTTCCTCTTATCATATCCCTTGCATCAACTCATCTGTAGTATCCCAAAAATCCTTTTTAGCTTCCTCACTAAGGCCAACTTTGGGGGGGGGGTTAAGCACTAATAATATTGAAATTTCTCCCAAGAACAAGCTTAATAGCTATGATTCTGTCACCCATTGTTGTAATCTTCACGACATCATCCTTCAACAACGATAATTCCCACACCATTTGTATATTTGATACTTGTATACAAGATTTTGTACCATATCTCCCAATCTCTTTGCATCCTTCCGATGTCGACTTGATATTCTGCAAGCAAGCTATATTGACTTTTCTTTTAATCATTCTATCCACCATTTTCAAAGACTTTTATGTCGAAGAGCCAATCCACTCTAATCTTTTGTCTTGAACTTGCTTCTTAATGACCTCCATAGAAAATGTTGCCCTTGTATATTTTTCACTCTGGGATGCAGTGGGACTAGCATCTTAACTCACACCGGTCGAAGGTGTGGAAACCCTTTTCATCCTTTAACACGATTAGGTGTTGTGTCGAAATCCCTTGCACATTTAACACTTCACAGCAGTGCAGGTGCTCCTGTGCTACGTCGCTAGGTAGGGATAGGGGTGAGCATTAGTCCGGAACCGGACCGAACTGAGGACCAATCTTACAAAAAATTATGGTCGTAGACCGGACCGTTTCAAAGTAAAGTAGGACCGGACCGGGACCGAGACCGAGATCGAGATCGAAACCGGACCGTTTGGACCGTAATTAGACTTTTTTTGTATTGCACAACTAATTTGATGACAAAAAATTGAAAATCTTGATTGCTTCTAACAATTGCTTAACATTAATATCAAATTTTTACACTAGTGTTTATATATGTGATTTTTTTGTACTTGTGACATAATATAACGTCATATTTAAAGGTATTTTGCATATTAATCGGTCTTCTGTCTGGTCTACGGGATGAACCTTGGCGTACTTCTTCTATGAGTTGTCTCCATGGAGTCATCTCCAACTCAAAATCAAAGTTTTCTACGATGGTGCTTGTTGTTGTCCAACACACCGACACCACCAATTGCTACTGCCACCATGTTAACCTATGTTGCTGCTGCCGCCACATTGTCTTGAGGACACCACCGTCCTCTTCCATTGAAGCCTCCATCAACTAAGGTTTTCAATCCCGACCCAAAGGTCGAGATAAAGCTCCTGGGTCACGAGTCTCTAGTTCAACCGCTGGGTCGACCCAGTTGACCCGGTGATGTCAACATGACACCTTATACATAATGTCCTATTATACATGCATGTATATGCATGTATGTTACAATAAAATGTATGTCCATACATATATTACTATATAAGTGTGTATATATATGTAAATAATCTACTGTCTGAAACCATGAGATGATGAATTATGAAATATCAAAATACAAAACCAAGTATCTATTCATAAAAAAGCAAACAAATGCTCTTGCAATGCTTACAACAAGTGACAAATACAAATACGTGAATATATCAATGTATGGAATAGTTGGGGTTGCATGAAAGGATTTTAAAATCAATCAAATGGTCATTTAGGGTAGGAAAAATATAACCAACAAAACCCACTCGGGTCTTTGACCTGAGGGCTGGGTCACTAGGTCGGCGGTGAATCGGTTGGGTTGCCAGGTCAACTCTGGGTATTGGCCAAAAACGGGTTTTAGCCCCACCCGACCCACAAAACTTGCCGGGTGGAGGTCCAACCAGTTCAACCAGCCAGGTCGGGTCGGTATCAAAACTATGCCATCGGCTCCTTGCCAGGAGGCCTCTATTGTCTCCTGTGCTCTAGGGGCATGTTGTGGCTAGTGTTTCTTCCTTTAGGGGACACCACCTCTTTCGCCTCTAAGAAGCGCTCTACTACTGCCACCATTTGTGTTTTCGTTACTATCAAGATCACTGTTCAGGAAATCGGTTCGCATGGCTGCATATTCTCTCGTTTATGCCTATTCGGTCACCCTACCACACCACATATTGCTAATCGGTCCATTAAGCGGTCATGGGCCGCATATGCTCCCGCTTGGCCGATTAAGCGACCGATTAAACTCCGCTTTTTGAAAAGCCCACAACTTATGTCCACACGTTTCATACATACATGCATACACATACACACATTTCATTACATATTAAAATTTAAGTATATAGTCATTTACTTATATGTATACATTGGAATGCATACAACAATTTCCTCACACATTTGTACATTTATATGAATACATTTTGACATTTTCATATGTATGTAGCCAACCCCAATATAGTCGGGACTGAGGCTTAGATGATGATGATGATGATCATTTTGATTTATTCAAATTTACATACATTCATACATTGATGTACACACATTTTAATATTTGTACATATATTACAAACACATTCCATATATATATACATATATACATATATACATATATAAGCATATCATACATGCATATTTGTATTGTGAGAAGAGATGAGGAGACGAACACCGAGAGATTTGTCGGCTGCAAGGAGCAACTTTCTTGAGAGGGCAATAGCCGTCTCTCTTCTTTTTATATATTAGGGTAAGATACATAGTGGTACAAAGGAGAAAATAATAGAGATACAATAAAACAAATAATATAATAAAGATAGAACCAGGAGGCAGATCACCGATTTCAGTCGTTCTGTTCTGTTGCTGTGATAATCTCGATACCATCGACCTCCTGTCGATAGTATCGACGGGGATGCATGTTGTTTCACACTCCCCCTCAAGCTGGAGAGTACACATCGTGTATGCCCAACTTGCCACATAATCTCTGAAAAGCTGCCGGACCCAAAGGCTTTGTCAAGATATCCGCCAGTTGATCTTCAGACTTGACGTATGGCGTCACAATGGTGCCATCTTTGATTTGATCACGAATAAAATGGCAATCAACTTCTATATGCTTTGTACGCTCATGAAAGATAGGATTCTTGGCAATGTGTATAGCAGACTGGTTGTCACACTTGAGCTCCATAGAAGACATAATAGTGATTTTTAACTCAGAAAGAACAGATTTGACCCATTGTAGTTCACAACATGCATGGGCCATAGCACGATATTCAGCCTCAGTGCTGGATCTAGCTACCACATGCTGCTTTTTGCTTTTCCAAGTAATCAAATGATCACCTAGGAAGGTACAGTAGCCTGATGTAGACCTTCTATCAGTATGATCACCAACCCAATCTGCATCTGAATACCATGTGAGAGTCAAAGTAGATGGAGTCACCTTGGGTTTAGAATAAGTGATCCCCTTACCAGGAGCACTCTTTAGATATCTCAGAATCTGACAAACTGCTGTCCAGTGTAACTGTCGTGGTGAGTGCATATGCCGACTCACAACGCCTACAGCAAAAGAAATGTTAGGTCGTGTAATAGTCAGATATATTAGCTTGTCAACTATTCTCCTATAATATCCTGGATCTGAGTACTCAACATCATCAACCGTCTCCTTGATGTGATAATCCATAGGAGTAGATACCGGTTTAGATTCAGCCATGCCTGTCTCCTGTAGGAAGTCAAGCACATATTTCCTCTGAGATAGATTGACACCTGCATGAGATCTAAGCACCTCAATGCCCAGAAAATATCTCAGTTTACCCAGATCCTTCGTTTGGAAGTCTCTGCAAACCTTCCTTCACACGCGATATGCCTGTAGAATCACTGCCAGTAATCACTATGTCATCAACATATACAACAATAATGATAGAGCCACAAGAAGAGCTAGAGTAGAATAAAGAGTGATCAGTCATGGAGCGAGAAAAACCCATCTGGAGTACGTCACTGAACTTGTCAAACCAAGCTCGAGGAGACTGTTTCAGCCCATATATGGCTTTCTTCAATTTACACACCTTCTGACACTCCCCCTAAGCAACAAACCCAAAGGTTGCTCCATATATACCTCTTCCTGTAGGTCACCATGTAGAAAGGCATTCTTCACATCAAGCTGAAATAGGGGCCAATCAAAGGTAGTAGCTAGAGAAATAATAATCCACACAAAATTTAGACGAGCTACTGGAGAAAAGGTCTCAAAGAAATCAACTCCATAGGTCTGTGTGTAGCCTTTTGCTACCAATCTGGCCTTCAACCTCTCAACGGATCCATCCAAATTATGTTTGATGGTGAAAACCCATCTGCAACCAACTGCTTTCTTTCCTGCAGGTAAGTCAACAAAATCCCATGTGCCATTATGCAAAAGAGCTGACATCTCAAGCTGCATTGCCTGTTTCCAGCCTGTCCTTCATAGCATCATAGTGATTCCTTGGTATATCAACAGAATCAATCCCAATAGCAAATGCGCGGGCCTGCTTAGATAAGTGGAACAGATAACACACATTTGTAATAAGATGTCTAATAGTACAAGTACGAGTACCTTTCCGAACAGCAATAGGAAGATCAAGATCTGATGCTTCTGCAGGAATCTCGTGAGTAGAAGACGATGAGGAAGGCTCAGGGACTGGTGTCGCTACCTCTTCTGGATCTTGTCTGCCTCGCCTACTATAAACATATGGGTACTGCTGAATAACAGGCCTGTCAGCTGCCTGCTCATCCTGAATAAAAGTAAATCAGGAATGATGGGTGACGCTCCCTCACTCTGCACAGATGGTGCCACTCTCTCTCTGAAAATCTGGTGGCACTCCCTCTCTTAACTGCTCCCCCTTACTCATAGTATTGGAGAAATATAGAGTTGTCTCATGGAAGGTAACATCCCTAGACACAAACATGCGACGAAGACTAGGACAATAACACTTGTATCCTTTGCTAGTACTAGAATAACCAAGGAACAAGGTTTTAATAGACCTTGGAGAAAGTTTGTCAGCCTTAGGGTCAAAATTATGGACAAAAGAAGTGCAACCAAAAACTCTAAGGGGAACAGAGAAGGGCTGATCCGTGGGTCGTAACACAGAGAAAGGAGTTTGTCCTTTAAGAACAGAGGATGGTTGTCTATTAATTAAGAAACAAGCGGTTAAAAGAGCTTCAGACCAGAATTTCTTAGGCACATTGGATTGAAACATGATCGAACGAGCAATATCAAGAAGATGGCGATTTTTCCTCTCAGCCACCCCATTTTGCTGAGGGGTGTGAGGACAAGACGTGCGATGGATCATGCCCACAGAACTGTAAAAATCAGACATAGCCTTTTGAACATACTATAAAGCATTATCATATTGGAGAGTTTTTATATTGCAGTCAAACTGAACCTTTATTTCTTTATGAAAATGTTTCACAATAGATAGCACAGACTCGACTTTTGAGAAGGTAAATCCATGTCATGCGAGAAAAATCATCCACAAAGGAAATAAAATAACGAAAACCATTATAACTCTGGTCTTTAACAGGACCCCATGCATCACTGTGGACTAACTCAAAAGGACAAGATGCCCGCTTATTGACACGACTGGGATAAGACAACCTATGATGTTTTCCCAGTTGACATGACTGACACTCTAAAGATGACACTTGGGACAACTCAGGTTCCAACTTCCGTAGGCTCTCTAACGACGGATGTCCATATCTGCAATGCCATAGTAAGGGGAACCACTCAACAGAATGGATGGAGTTGGAGTAGATACTGGGCGAGGCAGACTGTCACCGTGGAAAAGGTAGAGATCACCTTTCCTAGGCCCCCCACCAATCGTCCTCATACTCTTGAGATCCTGTAAGACAAAACAAGAAGGCTCAAATGTTACCGTACATTTTACAGTGTCAATCAATTTTGTAACAGAAAGAAGATTAAAAGGAAACTCAGGCACAAAGTGTACAGATTTAAGATCAATCTTGGGTGTTAGAGGGACAGATCCACTAGCTAGCACTCTCCTCACTGAACCATCTGCCAGTGTGACAGATTGGTGAGGGATATACTAGTCAATAGATTGGAGCAATCTCTTCATACCAGTCATGTGCAGTGACGCGTCAGAGTCAACCACCCAAGATGAAGTAGAGCCAGAAGTTATGAGAGATGTAGCCTGATTACCCGCAGTAGATGCCAGGTTTGCTGATGACGAAGATGAAGATCCCACACTCATGTGCTGTGTAGCCTGAATGAACCGATCATACTCCTCTTGAGTGAGAGTGATGCCGGTCTCAGAATTGGTGCCCACAGCTGAAGACGGAGAGGAATCTGTAGAGGTGGCACAATGTGCTGCCCCCACAGGAGGTGCAACAAGTCTCCCATGTTTCTTCCAACACTTCTTCACTGTATGTCCCGGTTTGTCACAGAAAGTACACTTAGGACGTGTCCCACGTCCTCTCCCCATACCGGGTCGTCCTCCTCTCACCGCAGCAGCTACGGATGCATGAGACTCCCCAGACGATATAGTAGAGATAGGATTAACAGACTCAAAAATAGACTGTTGAATTCTCGAATAGGCTTCCACAAGACTTGGCAATTTATCAGAAGCCAGAATGACACTCCTGGCAGAACCACAATTGGGATTAAGCCCGGATAGAAATTTAGCAGTAATCAGGTTGTCTCTGTCTTTGATTTGTGCAACAACTATCACATGATGATAGTAGCTCAACTCTTGAGCAAGTGCCTGAATAGCTCCAAAGTATTCCTCAAGAGATCTATCACCCTGCCTCTCAGCAAACAGACGATCATATATCATGAATTGCCGAAGAACACTCTTCTCCCGAGAATAGTGCTGCTTCACTGCATCCCATATCTCTTTAGCTGTAGTATAGAACATAAACCTAGCCGCAATGGCAGGTTCCATACTATTTCATAACCAAGTCTTCACAAGACTGTCATGACGCTTCCATTCAGCGTATCCTTTATCAGTAGAGTCCAGGGGACCCGAGTCAACATGTCTCGCTTTGTCGCGAGATTCCAAGACAGTGTGAACAACGTTCATCCATAGTAGATAGTTTTTCCCGTTGAGCTTGATGGAGGGGATAGGAGACGCCTCGCTGTAGGGAGTCTTGGTGTCCTCCATTGTAGACAGGAACTTAGTGACGAATTGATACACATCACAGAGAAAACTAAGGTGACAGAGAGATACACGTCACGGAGATAGATGAGGTGACAAAGAGATACACGTCACAACACAAAAACACAGATAAATGCGTTACTGACACATTCACAACCTTCAATCGATTTTTCTAATCACACATGGAGGTTATGTGATTAGGAGAGCACTCTGGAAGACACGAGTCCCTCGGATTGGGCTTTAGATAGCCGTTGGATCAACCAGAGACTCCCAAACAATAGTTTTGGCTCCCGAGAACTAGCCGAAAACTGCTGTAAATCAACCGGAAGCTTGCTAGCGGCTCCGATCCTTGATGGCTAGATCTACAACATCGACGGAAAGCTGCTATCGATCCAGCGATGAAGACGGCGCGCGGATGCTAGCCCAATAGCACCCGCACCGGCGATAGGCTGCTGTTCCTGCCGGCCCGACGGTCGGGGTGGCCGCGGCGCCTGGAGAAGTTGGGCGGCGGCGACGGCTGAGAAGGAGAAAGGAGAAAGGAGAAAGGAGAAAGGAGGCTGTGGCGGCGGCTTGTTGAGGAAGCGGGGCGGCGGATCAAAGCCGCTCTGATACCATGTGAGAAGAGATGAGGAGAAGAGGAGACGAACACCGAGAGATTTGTCGGCTGCAAGGAGCAGCTTTCTTGAGAGGGCAATAGCCGTCTCTCTTCTTTTTATATATTAGGGTAAGATACATAGTGGTACAAAGGAGAAAATAATAGAGAAACAATAAAACAAATAATATAATAAAGCTTGAACCAGGAGGCAGATCGCCGATTTCCTCCGCTATTCCATTTTCGATACCATCGACAGGACTGTCGATGGTATCGACAGAGTGCTGTTCTGTTGCTGTGATAATCTCGATACCATCGACCTCCTGTCGATAGTATCGACGGGGATGCATGTTGTTTCAAATGTATGCTTATATGTAAATATATATTAGTGCCTAATGTATGTATTTATATTTTTATTTATGATCTCGATATATCATTTTATATATAATTAGTTTGTTGAAAGAAAAAAATTCCAAAACCACATATACTCTCGTATATACTCCCGCATATACTCTATGCAGTACCCCCTCCGCTCGTACATCGCATACTGCTTTCCTGAACAATGATCAAGATCTATTGCAGTTGTCACTTGCCGCAAAACGTATTTTTGGCTTCTTTTGGCTTGACAAAAGGAAGGAAACCAGTCTTTGTTTCTACTGCGACGGGGGATAATCAATCCCTACCTTGATATTGTGGAGATCCGTAAGGATTTTTCCACCCTATTACTTCCATTTTAGGGTTTTTAGTATTGTTCTTCCGCGTCACACACGACACGTCTCTATCTGACACATGGCGTGTGACTGACTTATACATAACATGATTCAGTTCCCCTTGTCGCCACCTCGACTTTGACATTGTGTGCCAAAAACAGACGACGTATTGGCCAACATGACGTGTAAGTATTTACATAGAGTGTAGCGATCCTGTTACTACTCATTCTACACCGACATTTGCCCAGCGTGTGAAAATATTACAATCTGTCACCCCTGCTTGCTGCAAGTTTCTACCCTCAGATCTACATGGACTATGGTAGCCTTGCACATCGCATAGCTTGCTTGCTGTGAGTTCTGCCCCTTGATCTACATAGTGTCTCGGAGCTTTACACACAGTGTAACCAGCTGTTGGTTGCTACTGTCTAATTTTTTTGCGTGCGTGTGGAAACACCATACGACGTGTTTGTCTGCTGCTGTTTCACATATGACACAAAGATTTGTACGCATAGCTTGTAAATTCATTTGCTACTCTATACTATGGCGCAAGGCTTTAATAGACTCCAAATTATCTTCTTTTATTTGTTCTTTGTGCTTTCTTCCTGCTTTTAACCACATAATACTGGCGTTCCCTTCTAAATACACGTACTACCTGCACATATATTACATATCTACATGCCAAATGCTAATTACATATTTAAATGGAACTATTTTTGCCTAATCCTTACCACATGGGCGCTCTTATTGTCGGTTTCTGTCCACATATTTGCCTACCTATCCACGACCTTTGCCTTTACCTATAACTCTCCACCCATATTATTGCATGTTGCTTCATATTTTATGATCGTTGAAGTTGGCGTGAGGGAGAGAATAAGGGGAAGATGAGATGAAGAAAAAGACAAGATGCTTCTGTCGTCATCTTTATATACATCCTACCAAGGGATAGCGTGCTTGGCGAATTTAGATGGTCCCCAATGAAGGGACCTAGGTTCAAACAACACGGGCAAGCATATCTTTAAATTACCAACCTATCACACGCAATGAAAGAGATATCGACGATATCGTCGATATATCGACCGGTATACCGATATCGACGACATCGGTCATCGGTTCACACAAACCTATCGCTGGGATTGCAAATATCGGTATACCGATGGTATACCGCCAAATACCGCCAAATATCGACCAAATACCGCCAAATACCGCCAAATATCGCCAAATTTCGACGAAATGTACTGATATACCGACAGAAATACCGATTTTTTGTGTGCTTGAGACAGTTTCTGTTGTTTGAGAGGAGGAAATGTTGGAGCAAAGGGATCTCGACAACTAGGGCTCAGATAAGTCTAATCTAAGGTATGCCTTTATGTTTTCTACCATTTCTCTCATTTACACCATCTATCTCAATTAAATGTAAATTCATACCAAAATGCCTTAAATTGGCAAAGATCTCACCATCTGCTTTTTATGTCCTCCTAATTGTATGTGTTCTTAGATCCACAACACTTTCTCATAATCTACATTATAATCATAGTTATATATCTAAATAATTCACAAAATATAAGTATAATTTGCTATCATTTTTAGTAGTAAGCTAATTTGTATACATATGTTCTTCTTACTAGTATTTTTATCATACAAAGTAAGAAAATGTACTACTTCGCAACACAACAAACAAATATTGTAAAAAAATATAGATTTTGTAATTTTCTAGTCTTATATTTGTTGATATATGACACTTGCTACATATATCGTACAACATGGACATGGTTGACATATTAACTACACTTTTATATTATCGCATCCCCACAATATGCATATAATGGGCATGGTAATAATGGCTTTTATACTTATCCCTCTATTGTGCATAATCCATGGAGAATCTCACTACCGCATATCAAGATCATGTGGTACAAACAACAACGGAGAAAAGGTGTCACAATAGTGATGGTGCTTAACTTCCTTGACAGTCATGAAGTTAATTGTCAAAGTCACACATTGAAGAAGAGTAATAGAAAGACCTTGTGTATATTTTCTTTCAGAATCTAATATGATGCATATGGAGACATAGTACTGTAAAATTCTAAAACATATCGTGTTTAATTACATAATACGAATGAGTATTATACACTTATATAGTATTGTACATGACGTGTCTCAGCAACACGTAACTTCATATCAACAAACTTACATAATGTACATGTCATGGGAGCAATATGTCAACCATATCAACTCAATCTTGTATGGATAATCAGTGTGTAACTCGACATACAATTGATATGAGTTAGTAAGTTACCATGTTATTCATGTGTTGTAAATTGGATATTATTGCATAAGTGTGTGTGTGTGTTTATGTTTATGGATTGTGCTAGTAAAATTCCAAATCTTAATTGTACACGTGTCTGAGCAACACGTAACTTCATATCACCAACCTTACATAATGTACATGTCAGGGGAGCAATAAGTCAACCATATCAACTCAATCTTGTATGGATAATCAGTGTGTAACTCGACATACAACAGATATGAGTTAGTAAGTTACTATGTTATTCATGTGTTGTAAATTGGATATGATTAAGTGTGAGTGTTTATGTTTATGGATTGTGCTAGTAAATTTCCAAATCTTAATTCCAATATTTTGTCATCGAAATCCTTCATCGAAATCTGCAAAAAACAGGACAGGTTCCCACCTCACACATGATGGACAACCCCCCCCACATACCCAATATATAATTTTATTGCATAAAACGTTGCATCTAGGTGTTGAGACCACACCTGTAAAATTTCATGATTTAATTCGTTCATTTTGACGTCGGTATGGCCAGGATTGCATCTGTCGATATTTCCGTCGGTATACCTGTAAATATCTATACCCAAGCTGTCGAAACGGCGTCGGTATCGGTCATTTAATTCCTTGATCGCACGTCTGGCCTCCGCCACAGACTGTGGGATGGGGAAGAAATATTGCTCTGTATATATATATATATATATATATATATATATATGATGGAGCTTTTGCATCGTCTCATTCATCTATTGTTCTAGAGATTCTTCATCATGATTCATCTGCCTCGACTGCTGCTATGGGATATATTTCGTATCTATTGCTGTGGTGCTACTTGTTTCAGTTGCATATGCTATTTCCATGGTCTTCAATCTGGTGACGTCCTTCTTGCTACTTGTGCTATGTTAGCACATTTGATTTGTTATTTGTACATTTTACTATCTTTCCAATGGATCCAACCATGCTTTATTTGCTTGTTGACTCTCTGCTTTTCCATGCTTTATATGCATGTTGACAATTACCTGCATGTGAACCAACACCATCTAGACTGTGAACTAGCATCCTCTCGACTGTGATGTCCACTATTGTGATAAAAACTAAGTGAGAGAGGAGAAGATGATGAAAGTTTCTTTGATGATTTATCCTTTGGTGATTTACTTTTGATGGAGCTTCAATATTGTTGCTACTATGTATACAATCTTGTATCTGCCTGCTTAATGAGATTCATTCTGGCTACATCACTTTTGCTTGTCAATGCTATGTTTTTGCACATCGATTACTAGTTGTTGTGTAAATCACAGTCTGGTCTATCTGCTTTTGTGGACTAACACTCTCTGGTTTACTTGATGACGTTAGTGACTAAGATGAAGACACTTGTGCCAACCTGCTGTTTATTACTACTACTCCAGATACACTTCATTTTGTGATCAAGAAACTCCTATTACCTGTCTTTGCACTTACTCTAGAGTCTAGATTATCTGCCTAAGGGGAAAGTTGAGTCGAATAAGTGCTAGATTGTAAGATTGAGGGGTGGGAGAGGGTTTTTCTTGTATGTACTGATATTCAACCAGTCTGGATCATTTCCCCCCACAAGTTTGGCATGTCATTTCCCATTCCCCACATAAGAGTAAGTGAAGAGTATTTGAGTATTTTAGTTTTCTGGTTTATTACGTATATGAACTCAAATCTGTTTGGCCCAATGTTTTAAAAAACGTTAAGCGGTAACCGTGCGGACAGCACCTTGTAACTGGTTAAGCGGTAAGCGGCCGATTAAGCGGCCGGTTTTTTAAAAAACGGGTTTTAATTTCCTATATAATTTTATACAAAATTACATATATATATATGTATATAAATACTAATACTCTTTGAAACTTTTATATATATCTAAAGATTCTAAACACTCTACCCAACAGTAAAAACACCCAATTAGTTTATAAGATAGCTATAAGACAATAATTATAGCCATAATATAATAAATAATAGATTTGACATAGATAAAATACCCCACATGCATGATTCAGAAATATTTTTGCATCACATGTTTACATAGTTAAGCAGTAAACAATAGACTCATTATTGGATACCTTTCTAACTTATTGTTATATGTGCATATCATCAATTAGTCATACATTACAGCAGTACAATTAACTAAAGTATGCATTCTAAAATTAGATAATAGTTACATATATTTTACTTGTATAAATTACACTTTACAACAGTACCCTATTATCCCAACTTGCATACAGTAAACAATAGACTCATTATTGGATACCTTTCTAACTTATTGTTATATGTGCATATCATCAATTAGTCATACATTACAGCAGTACAATTAACTAAAGTATGCATTCTAAAATTAGATAATAGTTACATTACATATATTTTACTTGTATAAATTACACTTTACAACAGTACCCTATTATCCCAACTTGCATACAAGTATGCATTCTATTAGACTAGGCTTATCATAGGATATTTAAGTTTAATATATTATAGTCAGTAATACTTGGGGCCATATAGTTTATATAAAGTTACAGGTGTACAGCAAAATTTACAAAAAACGGACAAAAAACGGCCAAAAAGCGGGAAAAAAACGGGCAAAAAAATGGAAAAATGGGTAAAAAACAGGAAAAAACGGCCGATTAATTACAAAAAAGTTAACCGGCGATTTTAACAAAAATCGAACGGGCTGGGTGTTTGGCCGATTAATCGGCCGCTCAGCCCGTTTTTCATTTCACTGGTTTGGCCCATTAATGTTTGGACTCTTAGCCCATTAGGGTTTGTATAGTATCTTGTATTTGCCTCTCCTATATATCGGAGAGGGGTTTGCCCGTCTAACAACAAAAGTATACATGGAAGTTTCCCATATTTCTTCTCTTATAGACCCGTTCTAGTTAATTTCCATTTTTAGAAGACGAATGGGTAATTCTTAATGATTCCTCCCTTTTTCTTATAACGTGGTATGCATTTCCAGGCAGTCTGATTGAGATTGTGGACAGGCGATCACCAGACTGATTTATATGTAACATCTAGCTGTTTAGAAGATATATAAGATTCATTAATAACCAACTAATTTCATCATCAAATATGATATATAACTTACCATTTATCTTTTGTAGGTTGCAGATAAAATTCGACGTGATGAGCGTGTCTCTGTTATTGAGAGGACGAATCTGAGATACCTTTCTGAATTGCCACAGCAAGTGGATCTGGTGACTCTGGATCTGTCTTTCATATCTATACTTCTGGTAAGCTCTCATGCAAAAACATCTCACAAACACACAATATATGAATAGTGGTTCATCTCTTTATGCAGTCGTTCCATTTCCTAGTGTCTTGGAGTTTAGCAGAAAAACAACAGTTATAAAGTTAGTTGTTTTTTCCTCTTTGGAGATAAGTTCTATGCATGACTAAACATTTACCTTCCTGTCAAAAAATCATAGCCTTAATTACTGACCCTTGAAGAAATAAAATTATCTAGGCCAATCAGGTGCTACAGATCTTCCGTGAAATAGAGGTTATATCATTGAAGCCAAGCTATCCTATGATCATGTATATCCAGGAATCAATATTTAACTGAACGATCCTTTCTAGGCTTCCATTTTTGAAAGCTGCAATCTAAATATCTAACTTTGGTCTCTCTACCCAAGTACATTAAATCAAAACTGAAAAGCCTTATTACAGGATGCTGTGAAGGCATAATAGCACAGCATAAATGCTTAGTCTAGATATTCCACTGAGGAAAAATGCCTTGGACAACCCAAGTATTCCTACTGATCTCTATGAAATTCGTGGATGTTAATGACATCCGGTGCTTTTTCTACTGAAGTCCTCCACTGAATACACTAGGTCAAGTAGAGAATAATCTCATATGGCACATAATTATATTATACCATTATACAATACCCAGTGTTTTTACACCATGCACAGAACACACACACACATAATTGTGCGTCTGTCATAAATATATATCGATATCATATAATTATATATCACACTTAAAATGTTTAAGATTATCAAACCTAATGAATAGACCTTAAGCACTAAATAAATTGATAGATTTGGTCTGAAATTTGAATCTGAGTTGTATGTTCCCTCCTTTCTAATGTAGTAACCTAGCATGTTGCTGCTGCAGATGTCTATTTAATCTCGATCATTCACCCTTCCCTCTCCATCAGGTAGAAAAATAGCAGTTTACATATTGAAGGCAAAAAAAAACCCGACATGACTGAAGACTCGACGACTAACTACGACTCATTGGACTGTCATCCTTCAAGAGCTTGCCAAGCTCTTCACTTGGATGGATGACTCTTAACAGTTAGAACTTATCTATGCCATCAGTAACATTCAAAGCCATCTCTGCCATTTTGTCAGCTGCAAAGTTAGCCTAGCGGTAGATATGAACAACGTTCACACTCCAATCATAAATAAAGAGAGATCGTATGCAAGAAATTAAAGGCTTGCTATCATTATGCACTCCTTATGAAATACCTCAAAGTTTTGCATTCAGAATCAAAACTATGAAGCAGAAAACCCCCACAACCCATTATCCTACTGGTTATGTAAATTGCCTCCAGCTTTTGAAACCTTGACTCTCTCTCTACATCAGTAAGTGTTGAACTTAAGCCAACGTACTAGTGGTGGATTTCAACCTATAGAAACATTGCATTTAATATGAAGTCATTCAACATACTAATCCTGTTATCCTCCTCCCTCCCCATAATATGTTGGCAGATTCTTGATGGAGAAGAGCAATCAACAACCAACAAATGCTTTTACAATGAGGTGGTGAAACGAGGTCCCATGTGCGATTTATCTATAGGACCCCACCTCATCCATCATCGTTGCTTTCTACCCTAAGTGTTGAAGATCAACGTTATGGTCTTTTGGTATGGTACTATTGTGAAGTATAGTGGCAAGAGCACGGGCTGTAGAGGAAAAATGAGCAAGACAACAAGCTCGAGAGATATGATGTTCAAAAGTACAAGCTTGCTTACCTTTATGGTGGGCGACCAGCCTGTCGGATTGTATTGGTACCGAGGATGATGGCGGGGCTGCCGCTTGAGGATCAACTATGTTCTCCTGCTATACACCTTGGATAGATCTGAGGTGGCGGTGGTGGATGCAATGGTGGAGTATTGATCGTGATAGGGATGGTAAGAGTAGGTGGAGATGGGAAGGGATCAATATCGAGGGGTATCAATGTGCACTGCTGCAGTGGCGTGGCAGCAAGCCTCTCCTTGGAGAAGTAGATGTCATGTTCATGGATGGTGACGTCAGTAAAGACATGCATGGGATTGGTACTAAGGTTAAAGCACTTTACCCTTTCTGCAGCTGTAAGTACGCTAAGAAGACAATTTTTAAGGCACACGGTAGAAGTTTGTCAGTCTTTGGATTGAAGTTATGTGCAAAGACAAGACAGCCAAACACCAGGGAGTAAGAGGAAAGGGCTTTTTAGAGGGTGAAGAACATAGAAAGGTGGTTTCCCTTCGAAAACAAATGGCTGTTGGTGATTTATGAGAAAGTAGGCGGTCGATATAGCTTCAAGCCAGAAGCATTTGGGTAAGTGGGCCTGAATGGCTAAAGACTGAATGGTGTCAAGATGTCGGTTTTACGTGTGGCAATGCCATTTTGTTGCGGAGTGTGAGCACACAACCACTGATGGATCATACTGATGTCAGGAAGAGAAGAGACGACACCTTGAATATACTCAAAGGGCATTGTTGATTCAAAGAATTATCATACGCGAGTCATGTTGGACAAAGGTCATTTTATGGAAGGCTTTGAGGAGAGGAAAAAGATCTTTCCGACCTTTAAGCAAATACTAACAAGTCATGCGGGAAAAATCATCAACAAAGGCCAAAAAATATCTGTAACCATCATAAGTAGTGCGAAAGGAGCTGCAAACATTACTATGTATTAAAAAAAGGTTACATATTGCTTATTAGTTCGAGCATGAAAAGAGTTGCGGTGGTGTTTTCCTAACTGACATGCCTTACATTAGAGTGAGAGGTAAGAAGCATAGTGTACTAAAACTTTAAGTTTATCTAAAAAGGATGGCCAAAACCATAGCATTGCTGCAGAGGCATGCTGGTAACAAGAGCAGTAGACTGAGACAACAAAGGTGTAGAGAGGTAGTAGAGGTCCTTAGAGCGGGACCCTTGTCCAATCATCCTCAACTCCTTCAAATTCCGCATGACAAAGCCAGAAGGACCAAAACTGAGATACAATTAAGGGATTCAACAAGCTTTTCTAAGAAAGTAGATTATGAGGGAATTTTGGGACAATGTACAAAAGGTAATGTGATAGTGGATGTGAGCGCAACAGAGCAACTTTGTGTAATTATTTTAGCTGATCCATCTACTAGTGTGACATAGGCGTGAGGAATGTGGCAACCGAAGGTTGTGAGAAGGCATTGCATACCATTCATGTGTTGGCTGGCATTGGAGTCCAAAATCCAATTGGAGTGGGCTTCCAACATGGTTGATCCGATACTACCTTGGGGTGCAACACCAAGATGATTTGAGAATGAAGCTTGAGATATATATACTAGAGAATCACCGGTGGACTAGTCGAAGTTGACAGAGTAGGCAAAGGTGACTGTGAAAAATAAGATTGGATTGAATGCAATGGGATGAATACAAGACTAGACGCCCTCTCCTTTATATAGGAGAAGGGAGACGCCCTAAGACTTATGACGCAAGTAATCTAAACGGACTGAAATACAAAAACCCACTATCTTATTAACCTATTAACTAAATAGGCTAATATAGACTCTCTAACAGTGACGTCGAGTGGCTGGACATAGGGTGGGGAAGATTCACCTTACTACACGTAGGAGACTCTCATACTCATCATTGGTGAGAGCAACATGCGGGGGAGCACCGATTGTAGTAGGCCGACCAGTTGTGCTTGATGGTGCCTGAATCGGACCAGCAATACCTCTACCTCAACCACGATCGACTTAGACTGATCTCTTGGTGTGATAGTCTTCCTCGGTGTGGCCAAAGTGCTAACTGTAAGTACAAAGGGGACGTGAACATATTCCGCGAGCCACTGCAACAAGTGCGGTGGGGCCTTTGAAGACTACCATTGTGGCGTTGGGGTGACATGTTAGATTGGGAGATGACGTGCATAGACTTGCTCCATGGAGGGTAAGGATGTCCCGCCTAAGAGGAGTTGGCATAATGCAACGTAACGAGGATGAAGGTCGTTCAGAAGCTGACCAGAAGGAATAGCGTCCCACTCTTTAGGGACATCCACTGATGTGGTTGGAGAGAAGTAATTAAGTTGATTCCCCGGTGCCTTCTCGACCTCATAGTAGATGTCAAGATGCCGCTCTCCCTACTACTCAGAGAAAAGCTTGGCTATTAAATTATAAAGACAGAGACAAATCTGATCCTAAGTGTAGAACTTCTCCATTTTCCACATGTCTTTTGCATTACGATGAAACATGTATTTCACGACAACTTGACGCTCCATGCTGCCTTAGAGCTGTAAAGAATCTGGCTGTTGTTGGATGCCTAGGTGGGGTCATCTTTCCATTTTGCTGGTGGAGCGTCGGTGATGTATTTGGAACTACCTGCGAGATTGAAGAAAGGTATAGACGGCATTCATCCATTGCAACTGATTGCTACCATTTAGTTTGACAAATTATACAATAGGTGAATCATTATAAATGACCATAGAGGTCGTTCAACAGACATTATGTTCAAACAAGGATTTATTGGAATGTAGCACGGTAAATAGAGAGAATAAGCTATTGGAGTGTAAGCCGGATAGTAAAAGATAAAGCGGTACTGATAGAAGCATGGTACAAGAAGTAAAAAATAACGTTACCAGAAGAGATCACACTGTAGGAGAAAATCATAGGAATCATGAGCTACGATGTGAAAACATGTTCCCCTAATTAGAAAACGAAGTGCTCACTTATGCATTTTAGGGGACCACATGGGGAGGAAAAGGAAAAAAAAATGAATTCCCTCTTTGTTGTTTTAGGTGCTTTATAAAGAGTAGCAACCAGGGTCTTTTGGTCACCAATCAAAGAAGAGGGAGTACAGAAGAAGAGAACCTAAGAGAAATCATGGAATCAACTCATAAAAGAAGTCAGAACAACAACGTTGGGACGGAGGCGCCACAAAAGGTGGCGTCGGTGCGTCGGCCGTATCACATCTATAGTACACCGCTACAATACTTCGCTACAGTACCACTGCTACAATAGCGTTGCAGTACTGCGTGACAGTACTGCTGATGGTTAGGTTTTAAGCGATTCAACACTGTAGTACCATGTGAAATAGATTACGGGAGAATTCTCATTAACCAATACTTGTGACAAAAGGCTCATATATATAGGACTATTGGAAAGAAGAGGATTAAACAAATACTTAAGTGGTACATGGTCCCACTGAAGTTTATTACAGAATAAGGAAAACATGTATGGGCCTAAGCCCAATAAATATTGTCAACAATAAAAGATAGCTAACATCCAATCAGGAGCTGGAGCTTTTAACTTGCCCAAATAAAAGAGAGCTGCATTAATTTCGAAAGGAATACTTGCAATATTAAATTTGTCCTCATGTGTCAGCTTTTTAAATATGCCATAAATGAGAAATGGGACAAAGTCAGATTTTCCCACTGGGATCTTCTAAATTGTTGTCTTTATCATATTTAGTATTTCTTTAGGATTGCCATGCCATTCTCCAGAGTCATCTTTCAGCAATGTAATTCTCTATCTTCTCTGAACTGTAGCATACACGGCCAAAATCAGTTCCTTTATGTAGAAACTGTCTGTGGGTTCGACATCCTCTTCACCTTGCAGATATTAAACTTCCACAAACGCTAAATTCCAATTGATTTCCTTATATTTTCAATTCTGTGTGGATGGTCAAAACCCAAGCGTCTATTAAGCTTGACGGCTGTCTCCCCACCAATCTGTGGTTCAGTAAGGCTAGCTAAGGTGCGTTTATGTTGTTTTACTAACTCTTTTTAGATCTGCCCTCTTCTTATATCTTGATAACTCCACATTATTAAAGATATAACTATAGGAAAAAGAATTATGCTAGTTGGTCTTTAAAAAATTTACCTTACTCCTAGAAGTGGTCTCAATTTCTTGTTCTTCATGATATCCTTCTTCTGCTTTCTATTTCCTTGCATATAATTTTCCGGAGTGATACTACACCTCCTAAAGTGATGCTTCTTCCATTCTGTTCTGTAAGGCTTGTAATTCAGGGAAAGTAAAAATTTGCAGATCGTGAGTCTAGGCTTCATATGTTTGAAGTTGAGCCTGGCTCCCTGTACTCTGAAAAGAGGCTCTCCAAAACTCTGATGAAGTGCCTGTCCGGAAAATGATTTTATCACTCTCCACATTACCAGCAGTATGTTTGGACACGGCATCACTCACCTTACTTTTGGAAGAAGCATTATAACTGTCCCAGATTCCCCCTGAGTTAGAAGCAGGCACAGATCAACAATATTAGATATACCGTAGGAAGTTCTTCTAGGTTGCTCCTCAACTTTTGTTTTTGCTCTCCAATTCAATCGATACCTTCTCTCGTTGCCTCTCGCACTTCCTCATCTCTTGATCTGAAGTATGTTCTGCATTTTCACCCACCCCAGGAACATGAGTTCTTTCTTATGTGTCATTTAGAACCTCAAAGGGATTTGCATTCTCCATATTTTGTTTGCATTTCCATTACTAAGCCATTTCTCAGTATAACGTTTCGGATGGACCAACATCCATTCTCCATATATCGTCAATTGTAGTGCAACATTGTCTGATATACCTGTAGGTTAGACTCTACAACCGACTGAGAAAACGTAGGACACTAAGGCGCGATCTGTCTTTCGAGCCTCTGCTTGCTCTCCTTATATGTGGGCTTGTTTTAGAACTCTTTTTATAAAGAGGCGCACTCCTAGTTACTTAGGTTTCTTTCTCGATTGATGAATGAATTTCGATATCGCTTTCTAATGTTACTCTAATTTTGATAGTATATTTAAGAATAGAATCTATTTTTTTTTCGAATTTTCGTTCTTTATAATTGTCTTTCTCATACTGCGTAAACAAACTTCAAATCTGAATTGATTTGTCAATGATATTGTCTTCCTTTGATATGAGATTCTCTGCCTATAACTTATCAAATTGCTTACCCATGGACTGCAGTAGCATATCTCGGAAGGATTTCCGACAGCTTGCTTTTTGCAGAGATTGATCTTGGCTGAATGCCGGCATTGCCGGGGTAGATTCTAGCAAAACAGGCTCATCATTCACCTATCGTGTATCCTTCTCCCTTGAATTCTTCTCATTTCCATCCATCAGGCCGGAAAAGGCCGCCATCGACTGCAAATCATGCTCGCTTGTTTAATCCCCACAATACTTCTTATT
Source organism: Alisma plantago-aquatica (assembly GCA_963693085.1). NCBI lineage: Eukaryota > Viridiplantae > Streptophyta > Magnoliopsida > Alismatales > Alismataceae > Alisma > Alisma plantago-aquatica. The sequence continues at coordinate 547,666,529 of OY856409.1, forward strand.
TTAAAACCGGAATCAAAGATTCTCTCATTGATTAGAAAGCAAGCCAAACTGTACCTGCAACCCACACAGTGATGGATCAAATTTGTTTGGTTTGACAGTTATGACCAGTTCAGTCTATTTATAAAATTTTCAAACCCACGAGAATGGTCTCATTTGCATAGAATTAAATGTCCGATTTCGATGCCGTGTCCGATGGCCCAGAAACAGAAATTTTTTGAAATTTCGCACTAAATTTTGATATTTACGGCCCTAACGATTTCGACGACCAAATAAGCGAATTAAATCATGAAAATTTACCAGGATGATCTAAACGCCAAGATCTACTCAAATATGCAATAATATTTCATATTGGATATTGGGGGGGGGGTCTCCCACATTTGTAAGTGAAGGAAGCTGAACAATTTCGACAGAATTTTGATGGCAATTTCGATGGCAAAATGAAGGAATTAAGCTTTGAAATTCTGCAAACACAAAGTTTAGACATAAACACACTAGATTATATAATAAATCTATATATTTAGAGGTTAGGGTGGGATCCATGTCTTGACGAGTGAGTGCACAAATGAACAGAATTGTCAAGTCCGTTAGACTGTAAACAACTTACAAACCCACAATTTACCACTTAGACCTTAAAACTTACTGTTGCAAGTTACAAACTTACATGTTACAACTTATATAAGTCTAGTGTTAAAATTTAGTTAGGTTACATGTTTACATAGATAAAAAAATGCATTATTTTTAAGTCATTTTATGTATAAATATGTGTAATAATAACAAATTTATTGTAGAATTGCAGACTTAATACTATTATTTCATAGATTCTCAAGTTTGTTTGTAGTTCATGTGATTTTCGAAAGAGAATCACCAAAATACCTAACATGTAGCAACATCACTTAGAACTTTGTTATTTTTCATAGTATCTCTTCACATCTTTTAGAAGAGTGTAAACATAGAAAGAGATATACATGGGCTAGGGATAGGGGAAACGTACCTTAGAATCAAAGAAAATAGCCTCTATAAGCAAAAGATACAAAGAGAATCGCCAAAATACCTAACATGTAGTGGCAACAGTCCTAGGAACAAATATCTCAAAATTTCTATCGAAATTTTGTGCCATTTCGCGAAATTATGGCCCAAACTGGGCGAAATTTGCACTGTTTTGCGAAATTTCGCACCTAAGTGCAAAATTTTAGCGAAATTTCTGCGAAATGACGTCCCATTCTCTGCGTACATGCGTTTCGATGTCCGATTGAAAAAAAATCGGAAATTTCGGTCGAAATTTCGCAATTTCGATCGAAATTTTGTACGATGCTCATTTGTTGGTTGACGTCTCGACCAAAACAAACCAAATCATGTCCACTATCATTTGTTTCCGATCTAGAACAGTGCTCTTAATCCTCAAACCACTAAGATCTGTAGAAAGTTGAAAGCAAACATAGTGAAACCCTTCACAATTGTATTGACGGAATTGATGATGAAGTACGGTCTAGTCTACTTAACAATTTATTTACATCAATACAATATTCTCTGTTATTAGAAATATAATCTAGATTTTGGCACCTTGATAACTTGACTGCAGGTTATGCCGGCGGTTGTTACTGTCATGAAGAAGGAAAGCATGCTGGTGACACTAGTCAAGCCTCAGTTTGAAGCGCGCAAATCTCAGGTATGGCACACGAAACACCTTTATGATATTGTTGTTGGATGATTCTCATATATACTCCTCGAGGATATATTTTTAGACAGGTCTACAACATACCTTTTTTTGTTGTTGGGGGGGGTAGGAGTGGGAATTCCATTAATCCTGTTCACATGATCAACAGTAAAACATATGCTGGGATTTGAAGTAGAGACCTTGGACTCACAAACCCAGATGCCAACCAGATCGGCTAGCCCACTGTGGCACATGTTCATTTGATATTGTTGGATTGATGGATGGGCTCTAAAGGGGGCGGGGGTGAATAGAACTAAAAATACTTAAAACAAAATTCATTAGACCTTCAAGATATCTAACTTAATATGACAAATATGAACTTTGAGTGTAACTAAACATACATAGCAAGCGAGAGAGATATTGAATGAAATCAAGAACAAACTATGTAGAATGGTTCCAATCTCAAAACTAGGATAAAGTCACTCCACTACCCAGAGAGGTCAAGCTCTAAGATTTTGCAACCATTGTATACTTTCCGGAGCAACGACCTTCCACAAAAAGATAAATTGGAAGAGGTATCGATCAAAAGTTTTAGCACCGATATCTTCTATATGTCCTCAACTTTATTCAAAGTATCCCAATGGTGTAGGGCCCAAGCATTGTCAAAAGTACTCCTTTGGACCCTTTGACCACCCAAAAATCAGTATACTGACAATACAACATATGATCTTCCTTTTCTGGACCAAGGATATCCAACCTTCCCTTTTAGGAGAAGGGAGCCAACAACCTATCAAAGGACTTATCTATCCATGATTAAGAGTCTTCAACCTCTACAAGGACTTGCCCACTTTGTAACGAGTCTTCCGCCTTTACCAAAGACTTACCCACTCTTGTACAAGTCTTCCGCCTTGAAGGAATTACCCAATGTTCATAGATCTTCTGTCTCTGACTTCACCTTCGCCAAGGAGAAGCTTTCACCAAGGGACTCCTTCCCTTCTTTTCTTCACCTCTTAGCTAAGAGAGAGAACCTTCATCTTCATGTAGAAAGAGAAATTGAGAGGTGGAGGAAGTGAAAGCCTCACAAGATATACATGTAGGACTAGCTCTCTTACAAATATGCTACTCACTCTAATCGATGTAGAAAACGATTAAATTTTAGACAAATGAGGCTCTTGGAGGCACTCAACTATAATATATGGACCTTCATAGTATTTGGCTAACCATGGGATGAAACCTAAGGGGTCCTATTTATAGTTGGAGATGCCTACTAGTTAGTAGAAATACTTAAGGATGAATTCTAGTCGTCTGGAGTGTTGCAAAAGATCTATTTTTGATATTTGCAACAGTCCAACAAGTAGAAATACTTTTTCTGCACACTTTGTACAGTGCATTCGGTTGAGTTTCAATAAAGGTAACTCGACTGATTACACTATGCGACAAAGAAAATTTGAAGCATCGGTCGAGTTTATCCTAGATGAAACTTAGCCGATAATTTAAATTTGTTTTGACAGTGCAGGGTGTCAGCTGAGTTTGATCTGGGACAAACTCGGCCGAACCTGGCAATTCTCAAAATTCATCAAGGGTGTCGGTCGAGTTTATCAAGGACGAAACTCGACCGATCAGACACTCTGTGATGAATTTTAGAAATCGTCATTAAAGTACTTAAATGTTCGTTTTAAGTGCTCCTGATTTTTTCTAAGCTTAATTACAAGTCATACAATCATTACAAGTGATTTACAACATAATTCTAATAGAGATACATCATATTCCACAAAAGTACACTTGTACTGATTTTGACTCGTCTTTTCTCCAAGTTAAGATGCGCAAGTTAGGGCATTTAGAGTGTGTCTATACCTAATCTGAAATCACTCAAGTAGAAACATTAGACACAAATAAGTGGAATGGTTAGTCATCATCAAAACAAGGGTTCAATCAATTTAAACCTTGAGTCAACATTGACTTTGAGTCAACATATATAATTTGAATTTCCATATAGCACAAGCCACATACTTAAGTTTGTGGTTCAATATTTATATGCATTTTCCTCACCTTGCAAATGGCTCTGGTGTACCGAGTTTCCTTTTTATTCATGAACAGTTTTGTCTTTAGATCAAACAAGTAGAGTTCTGAAATGAATGCCTCATTTTACTGTTATTCTAATTGTAAGTCTAATGTTTGTAGGTCGGAGGTGGAGGAATCGTAAGAGACCCACATGTACACCAAGAAGTATGCATCTCCTTTTAGCTTGCATCTCTTTTTGGTTTGTTTACTGCAATTGATGCTTGGGAGGAAAATATATTAAAATGAAACTAAAGATGAAAGTAGGCGACAAAGCTTTCTTTCATATGCTAATTGAAAATAAATAAGCTCATAATTAGATAAAACTCAGTATTCTTTAGCTCAAGTTGGCATCATTTTACACTTTAGGTACTTGAAAAGATAATAAATGGTGTGGAGAAATTTGGATTTTGCAACATGGGTTGGACAAAATCTCCTATTAAAGGTGCTGAGGGCAACATCGAGTTCCTTGTATGCTTTCAGAGAACAAGAGAGAGCCTTCAAACAGACAATGATTCCCATTCTGTGGATTTGAAAGATGCAAGGGAGCGAAGTGAAGTTTGTATAAATTCTAATGCATCAGATGTCAGAGTAGATGACTGTTTTGGGCCAGAAACTGTATAACAGTTAATAACCAAAAGAAGACATAATTTGCTGTGCATTTGCTCGATTCTCCTGGACTTTTGACAGGCAATGGCAGCTGTAGTAATGCAGAAGTTTCAATGATTAGCCATGAGAAATCTTGTAAGGTTTATTTTGTATATGTTATTTAAACCAACTGAATTTTGTAGTCTGATGTAATTTGCAGTGTGGAGTTGGTGTCTCAGTTATTCAAAAGTTTCTTTGTCAAGTCCTGTTGGTGCAGTTCTTGATCGAACATCTTTCCATAAACTTGAGAAAGGTCGTCAAGAACAATCGGTTCTTCTGTTTTCTAGCTTTAGAGGTTGATATTTTGGTCTCTCTGTTTTGTGTGCAGCTCTAAGTACCTATGTCTGGGAGTTACATTAAGGGGTTTGGTTTGCAGGAGTTACTTGGATTAGTGAAAATCCTGCAGATGTTTAATCCAGGAACATGGATTTACGGGTTTGATCGTTCTGTATTCCGACGGACGGAGACACCGTCCGCAGATCTGTCGTTCACACAGAAAACGCGGTCGTAACCGAAACGGCATGAGTCAGCCTCAGAAATATGGCCGTTGTAGGAATAAAATGGCATTGCGGCCGCAGCTGGAGTAAGGCGTCCAGCCGATTTGAAATGTAATGTTGTATCCAGCAACTGGCATATAACCTGAAAATGCAGGATTCGTCCATTTTTTACAATCCCAGAAAGCAAACTTAAAATTTATACAGCTGGATCATATAATACATTCCAATCCGGCTACATCCAGTAAAACAAACATGCCCTAAGAAACTATATACATTTGATTGTATACAATGCATGAATATGATTTGATCAGAAGTACTACGTCACGCCCTTACGGTGGGCACGAAGGGCGAGTTTAGTTTATTGCCATAGAGAAGATTTTCGCCGTAGGGTACGCTTGTGCTTCGTATAGGCCTATCTTATATGTTATAAAAAAGACCACATGAGAGGTCAGCTTTCTCATGGATACAAAGGAGAAAGTTATGGGGACGTAATGAAGTTTTGATAAATATATTTATACCACGGTAACATACAAAGGATCATGGAAAGAATAAATTGCAGAAAATTCACAGATTCAAACTCCAGTCGGATTTATGTATATAATATATCTGTAAAGCACTTTTCAAATTCAACTGATGTGGTTTACTCCTGTAGATTGGTCTATATAGTGGGCATACATGAATTAAGTAGCAATTAAAGGCGGACTTGTGTTCGGTTGTTCATTGGAGTAAATATACTAAATTGAGTGATGGGAAGCGATTCTTCGTTAGTATAAAGTAGTTTCTTTCGGCATTTTTGTTTGTCTATTTCTTCTCTATCTTCAGTAAAGAATACATATGATGTGTAGTTTTATTAGTAGACTTATGAAAACCATTATTTGAAGGCCAATTATATCCAAAACAAGGACCGTCCCGACATTTTTGTGCAAGAAAGAGAAAATATTCTGACCCAACAAAAAATGCATATAACAATCACATCGACAGTAAGAAATATAGTGTGAGCATTGTTAATAAGTTATAATTCACTTATATTGAAGATCCTCGGACATAGGATGTAGCAACCACTAGACAATTACAATGTACTAAATATCGTGCAGAAATTGGTTTTGTTGTTGATGAAAACTGCTCAACACATGTAGCAAAATTAGGCACAATTATGAAGTAAATTAAATTCATGTACGAGAAAGTTTTGTATTCAACTCACACCTACCCTCCCGTTAGGTTGAATAAGTAAAATTTGGAAGCAAAACTTCAAAATTAATATTTTACATAGTAGAACCAGACAAGATGTTACTTCATTTTTAGTTAGGATAATTCGGAACTATTCATCTAATCAGTTAATTTCCTTCAACAAGCCATGCCATTTCTCCTCATATCGATGTAAATATTTCCGTCCTCATTATTGGACTGGAACATTTTTGTAAGTACTCCTCACACCAATATATATATATATATATATATATATATATATATATATATATATATATATATATATATATATATATATATATGGCAATGATCCCGTGAGAAACATAACTTGGTGAGAGCATGAGAGACATTTTAAT